>CM074495.1:2712875-3022494 GCA_037389245.1 Oryzias sinensis
TTCAGGGTCGTAGTCTCCATACTACAAAAAAAACAACAGGAAATAGGCAGCAATAACTAACCTGACTCTGCATTCAGGTTCATTCTTTACCGATTTATTCTAAAACATCCCAGACGTTATCCCCCCCGAGAGTCATTGATGAAATGAGATGACCGGGAGTGAGGGTTTTTTCTAAATTCAGGTCATTCGTAGAGACCACACTCTCCGAGAGGCTGGAAATACGAGTAGATTTCACTTTTAGAAATGTGGAAGACCTGAAACCCCTTGTAGGTGTTGAAGCACACATAATGATACCACGCATGCATAAAGTGGAGCTATAAATGGATGGGGAATGACTGAGAGGCAGTGTGACAGTATTTAAAGCTCGTGCAAAATGGCTTGAGAGTAGATGGAGTAACTTTTCGACAAGTATGCAAGGCTCCGAATTAACTGAAGTAGGTCAATCTGAAAACGTACCTGCTTCTGCGCACGGCTGCCTCCTTCATGTTTTGTTTTTCTAACCTCATTACATCAGCCCATAGAACTGGGAATTTTCATTTAGTTATTCAATCGTGGGGGAATTTGTTCCTATCTGTGTATTTATTCACAGCATTCTGAAGGTTTGTTCTGACTCTATGAGCTGTTTAAAGAATAATGATGAACACTAGAGACTAACCCAACCCTTCAGCCTCAGTCCCAACTGCCCTTATGGGTGGTAATGGGCCGTCTGCGGACTAAAGGGCAGGCCTGTACAGGAAACTAACATGTCCCGCACGAAATGTTAAGAACGAAGACTGCTTATCAAGTCTGTAGAGAGAAATTGTTCATATGCATTTTTCTACGGGCGTGCTGCGAGCGATAGCTCATAGTGAACACATATACAGGGTAGATCAGACGCAGGGGTGCGTATACATTTTTTTCCCTCCACCCTGGAATATGGTGCACTGCGCAAGAAGTCTGTTAGTACTTCTGATATGTGCGTGCTACTTGCTAGAAATGAGGTAGACAATAGGAGTATAGTTTGTGTTGGCCTCCTACAGGCGTCCTACGGACACTTATGTACATCCCATGGCGCAGCATTTGCGTGGTCACTAAGAGCCCAGTACCCTTACCTTATTAACAACAGAAATGATGAACTAGATACATGTACCAGCTGGAATTTTTGTGGCACTGACAATGTTAGGTTGGGGCTATGAGGAGCTGTAAGCTAGTGCGTGAGCGTGTAAATGTGATGGTCCCGCCCACAATTCAGAGGTGAATTTCTCATGAACTACTGCTACTCTGCAGAAATTATGTCTTAGAAAATAAAAAAGACCAGTGGGAATAGATTTAAATAAATGATTGGAGTGGGTCTTTTAAGCGCCAGCAGCTGTAGATTTTTCCAGGTTCTACCGACTGATCCATATCAATAAAATTATCATTCCCCAGGTAAAGAACTGCAGGTTTGACAGGGATAACAGTACAAATTCTAAGGGACAATTATAGGCCAGCACAGACAGAGCTGCAGAAGCTCAATTTTGATGTCTGTTGAAAGTAAGAAAGATGCATCAGTTCAATACAAAAAACAGAAAAAGGGGGGCGGGGGTGCCCTGAATGTGCCAAGTCTCCCTGAGGATGCTCAGATGGTTCTGAGGTTCTGAGGAATAATTACAGAGCAGTGACATGGTGAAATCCTACACTAGCTCCACTCTGAAGAGTGTTCTCTTTTCAGCTGGAAAACGCAGGAAACTGCCTTCCTCACTGCAAGTGACGACATTTATGCCGAGGCTTGAAGAAAAAATGCCTGGAGGTGGTGAGACGTCTGAGGGAAATGTTGCCTTCCTCTGTGTTTTTACAGGGTTATTTAACTTATTAGCATAACGATTGTTTAAGTAGGAGAAAACTGTAGAACTTTCTTTTTTAAACGGGCACCAACACAAATGCTTTTTTTCTCTCTTCGTAACATTGCATTTTAATGCTTTAGAAAAATATCATGTGGTTTGGGAATGAGAAATTTTTGTTTGCAATTTAAATACATTTAGCATAAAAACATTCTGATCCTGCAGCTGTGCTGTAAAAAAGTCTGTTTTCAAAAGATTGAAAGTTTTTTTAAACACAACTAATTTAACAAGTTTAACAGAACAAGCAACTTGACAAGCTTGTAACCAAACTTTTGTGTGTCATCTTTCATTTTTGTGTCAAAACTCCATCATGGTCATGTCTGGCTTTGCTGCGGGAGTCAGACATCTTTGGTGGACTATTTTCTTAATCTCAAGATTGCTTGGAAAAAGTAATAAAGAGTGTGAAAAGGTGATAACAAAACCTACAGTCTTCGGTGGGATTTGTGTCAAATCCAGTGCAGCCCTCTACTGCAAATTTCAGTGTCAAGCTGTCACATCTCTAAGCAAATAACATCATAAATGGTTCTGATCTTCTGAATTTGTTTATATGTATTCTTTCTTGTTGTGAGCCTTCAGGGAAACCAAAAACAGATTTTAGTCCCCTCATCTTCAGACTGACAGCCAAATCTGACAATCCATCTGCGGTTTCAGGCTGTCCAAACCTCTTTGTTGTTGTTTCCAATCATATCTGTGTAGAAAGTGTCAATGATCTGTCGTCTTTAGGATGTCAATAGTTGAATAGGGGGCTGAAAAATACAAACAACAAAGAAAACAAATCCAGAAAGGAAACCTTAAGACTCTGATGCTGATATTTTATGCCAAAAATCTAAAAAACAACAACAATTGCTGTTTAACATCACAAATAGCAAATAATATTTTATCACATGTCTTACTTCAACTAAAGAAAAAAAACATTCACGTTATATAAATGATTATGATTAGGGCTACTATACATGTAAAAAAGGAAAAGAGAATAAAATAATGGTACTAGAAATATTGAAACTTTCCTGTGGTAAATTTCAAGCTTCTCTGTGCAAAGATGCAGTTTATATACTGTAGAATACTAATGACTTTTTAGTTTTTCTAGTTGTACATTAATTTATCAGGAGTCCTTAAAAAAAGACAAATTCAACCAGTTTTTGACACTGAAATCTGCATTAACCCTTGTGCTATCCTAGGCACTTTAACGTTGGGAGTTGGGTCATCTAGACCCACTAGACAGAGCTCTGAACCTTTTTCTTCAATGATTTGTGATCTTCACTGGTGTCCATGGATTACATGAAATCTTTCCACCTTTATCCACCTTTGTCATGGTAGGGAGAACACGTCAATGGAAGGGGGGGGGGTCATCTAAGATAGCACAAGGTTTAAAACATTGAAAAAAACTTCAGATGACATGTCATAAATTAGATGACCCAAAGAAAAAGAGCACAAAAATTTAAAATGGGGAACTCTGAAAGTTGAACTGGTTATTAACGTACATGTTGTGGAATAAGCACCAAACAAGTGTCCCCACCTTGCCTCTGGTGGAAGGTTGACGCCAATGTTCAGCAGCAGCACCGCCATCAGTGTGTGAATATATCCGTGACTCTAAGGGCCTTGGAGGAAGGTAGAAAAGCGCTATACATATATACATCATTTACCATTGTAGCTGATGGACCCCTGTTTCAGAAAAGCCCATATTGCTGAGACTGGGGCAAATACAAATTGAATAAGTTTGTTAACAATTGAGTGCCATCTTTAAAAATAGCCGCGATTTTGGATTTTTTTTCCTGGCAAATGTGCTTTTCTGGGATCCTAATTTGGTGCTTATACCACCAAATGCAAATTGTGTCTGGTCAGAAAGCAGCTACGCCGGACGCTTCTCCCTCCAAGACCGTCAGCATCTCCTCTATAGTCCATCTAAATTCAAACTCAGCTCAATGGAGTCACTACCAGAATGTTTATGAAGGATGCATGGATTACATACTTCCACAGTTCCTAATGCAGACAGAAAGTTGGCTGCAAGGCAACTTTTTCTGGCATTGATAATAAAAAATAAAAACCTGTTTTGATATAAAACAATGAAATAAACTGGAAACCAATTTTATATGAACCTGGACTATAACAGCCAGCTTTAAAAGAAACAAACAGATTCGATTTTAGAGTGTGGTGGCGCAGTGGTTAGCGCTGTTGCCTCACAGCATAAGGCCTCCGGTTCAAGTCCCGGCTGGGTGACGTGAAAAACTACATCAATGGGGGACCTTTCTGTGTGGAGTTTGCATGTTCTCTGTCCAGGATGTCCCCTGCCTCCACCCACAAGTGGCCGGGATAGGCTCCGGCAGCCCCGTGACCCCGAAAGGGAAAAACGGTTAAGAAAATGAATGAATGAGATTGAGATCAATGTCACCTTTATATTTGGTACAAACTTTAACCGATAAACTGATTTGCCTTGACCTGTAGTTTAGGAAACTCTCACTGCTCCTTCTGATTAAAACTTTGTTTCCTAGACTCATCATCAGCTCAAACCTTCAGCTTAATGCAAATGGAGAAACTTTGTTCTGCTGAGCAGGAGAAAGCAGTGTATTAATAATTCAGACTATTTGGTGGGAAATCGGTTGACAGAACACAAGTGAAAAAGATATGTTTCTGACAGAGGCAATAAAATACTCTCTAGACAGAGGCTGAAATAAATCTTTCAAAACTGGAGGGATTTCTTCTTTAACCTTTGGAAATACGAAGAATTTCACATTTTTAAAAATATGACCTTTTCGTAGGACAATGAATCCTAAAGTGCTTCAAAGTTTATTTGATGGGTTTGTTCTCGTCTAATCTTCATGGCATAGAGAACTGAGCCGGTGACTTAATACCAAAAAAAGCAGAAAGTCTTTGCTCTTTAGATTTCTTCTTTGCCTTAAAATGACACAAAATTGTACCAGTTTCCTTGATTTTGCTACCTTTAAAAGCATTTGAGCTAATTTTACTGTTGATTTCTCAGAACAAGATGGTTTGATAAGAAATGAATTTGCAATTTCTTCTGGAGAAGTTGGTTCAGTTTCTCTGTGATCATGGAGGTTCGGCTGTTTTCAGGAGTAAAAGATTGTTCTTTAGCCTCCAGTCGCATCATTAGGAAACTTGAAACAAAAATGCCTTTTGTCTAATCAAACTAAGACCGGTCAATATGGCCTAGGTAATGAAATCTCACATTTGTTTCATGCCAAATTAAATTTTCAATTTAAATAATTTTTTTCTTCTTCTCTTTACTTTCTTGAACAGAAATGACAAATAATAGAATATATTTCACAAAAACCTGACCTGCATTCAAAGTGCAAGCTGTAAAAATGCCTGTAAAACAATGTGAAGTGTGTTTTGTGAGCTGCCGCTACCTTGAACATCTCATAGAGAGCAGCCCCTCTCCCTCTCGACTATGTGCCTCTGGTTCCGTTGTTTAAACCGATTTGTCGTACTCCCACTTTTGGTGTCAACAGCCTTCAAACACATTTTGCAGCGTGCGGTTTGTTGCTCCTAGCCTGACGTCGCAACACCGAACCAGTTCCAGATAACACCAGAGACACTGTTCCTTTTTTGGGAACAAGCTCCTCTTTACTAGTTGCCATTTGAAAGTCTTCCGGCTGCGAGAGACGCACATCGCTTACAACGGAAAACCAATGAGAGTGGGGGCTGGGGGGGGGGGGGGGGAATTCAGATTTTCCCAAAAATAAATCTTCTAAAACAGCAAACTTGAATTGATCGATGAAATGGATTCACCCCCAAGCCATAATTAATAAACAAAAATGTTTTTCAATACCTATATGAATGCGTTATCTGCCTTCAGTGACCAGTGTCGTCTTCTTCTATAACATAGTGTAAACTAAAACATTTATGAAGACGTATCATTTCCAACTCAAATTTAAATTCTATTCAGAAGCACTATACGTTACACATTAGGCTGCGCAATAAAGTTTGACTTCCATTTTTAAGTCTATGATTCAATTTGATTACTTTTTTGCAACAACATTTTTCTAATTTCCATCACCAAAACTTAAGTTCATGGTTTAAACTCATGGTTTAAGGTTACCAAAGGTGGACGTTTTTGTTGTTGTTAAGTTAGAGATTCTTACATTAAAAACTGACCAAAAAGTTTTTGTTTTTTTTTTGCTTGAAAAATACCTCAAAAAGCTTCTTTAAGGGGATATTGATCAATGTATGGATGAATAACTTTTAAAGAATCAATGTTGCACCTTTAAGTAAAGTTTGATTTAATAAGTTAATGTTTTTAAACCCATCTGTTAAGGTGAGGCTCAATTTTATTGAGACCCAAATGACAAATAAAAAAAAGATTAACTGTGACTCACATCTTGCTGTTTACACAAACACACACTCATATACACAAGATAATATATCTAGATCACATTAAATGGCCAAAAAAGAAGCAGGCAGCTGCAGCGACAGGCTTGGTTTCTCATTAAATGACGACAGATCGTTTTCAAATAACCCCTGAAACACTATTCTGAACCTATTAGCCTGTCACGTTTCCCCTCAAGGCTAAAAACAGGCAAAAGGAACCAACATCCCTCCCTTCTGCTGAAGAAGCTCCTCACATATTTGATGGAAAATGCAGGTCAACAATTCCTTGAAGCGTTGCATCTCTGCTGAATACAAAACAGGAGCCACTGAAACCTCTGAGGTTCCTTTTGACGTTGTTAACCTATGAACTCTCAAAGTAAACATAACAAATTTAAATCCGATGATCAGGAATAAGGTAAATTGGCTATGAAACGCATACAAAGGTTAAGTCGCTTTCTCTGTACAGGAGACACAGCATGGAGGAGGTTGACTGGTTAGGCCCACAGCCAACAGCCAATCAGGACGCAGAACACAGTGTGCTTTAAAAAAAAGCCATGCAAAAAGGCACTGAAAACAAATCTGT
This sequence comes from Oryzias sinensis, assembly GCA_037389245.1. Lineage (NCBI taxonomy): Eukaryota > Metazoa > Chordata > Actinopteri > Beloniformes > Adrianichthyidae > Oryzias > Oryzias sinensis. The sequence goes on from CM074495.1 coordinate 2,719,644, forward strand.
AAGACAGAAAGACCACAATAAAGCGAAGGAGCACCGTATGGTGACGTATTTATCGTGATACACATTGTGTTGCCAGACTCTTGCCAATACACAGCCCTAAAGGCTGTGTACCACAGCCACGATGTGCCTTTTGCACAATTTCCATGTGTCAAATGTCGGTCTTTCGTGACACATGCGTGATCTACGTAATTCATATGTGTTTCTTGCGTTCGTCATTTGTTAACGTCCACAGATGTCTGTTGAGGGTTTCGGCCGACGGTCATCACGTGAATTCGGTTTTGAGCTGTTCAGAAATTTTGTTTGGTTGAGAATTATGCAGTTTATGCGTATTTTACGTAGTTTATACACAATTATCACGTAAATCTTACGCATTGTGAGATGCATACACAAATTTTGGCTTTCCACGACCATTCCACGTATGTCTAAAGACTTTTCATGCACGTCATTCTGGGATGACGGGCGGTACAGCCGTATCCTTTGGTGGTACCAGTACCACCGATGTATAACTTTTACGGCGCACATTTCACGTTAAAATTACGTAATTGACGGACGAATGACTGAGTTTCATATAAACCGCGCAATAATCACGCACGGTTCATGTTCTATGTGGATTTACATGGTCTTTGGGTGGTTTCTTCGTGATATATATATCATCTAAAGACCACAACTTTTCTCACTTTTTCCATGTATATTCACGTATGATCCATTTTCACCCGTGCGATAACCGCACGTGTGTACGTAGTGGCTTTGTGACACGACCCTAACAACTTTATCTACAGGAGAGTTTTAAAACTTTTTTCATACATATACAAATGAACACAGGTCAAGAACGTTTATTCTGCTGGACATTAACACACTACAGATCATGAATAAATCTGTTGGACTTTAAAGTCTTGAACAAATACTAACCTTTTGGTGTCTAAATCATTCTTTAGCTTCTGAGAGGATCCTGAGAAGCCCTAGTGGATTCTTTATGACCTCTAGTTCCATGAAGTTTGTTCTCTTTCTGACAGCTGACAGGATCTATCTTAACCTCCAAATGCTGTCAGATCCAAAGCATCACTTGAAGCACAGTCTGCTGAGCTTTTTTTTTCTCAAAAGTGCTAAAAGGAAGTGATTTATTTTATGGACTTTTTCTAGACTCTAACATGCAAGAAACCATCACCCCAAGAAAACTTCAGTGTTTGGCTGCAATTGAAGACATTTAAAGATAAAATAGACTTTCATCTGTGTAGAGAAGAAATGTGTTCAGAGTTCATTTCATTTTTAATTCGTGAATTTTTTACAGCTAATCAATGTAAAAGGAGCTGTTATCACTTCCTCTGCTGTTCCTGTGAACGTCTCTTAACCTACAAATGGTTCATGGATTATGAAAACGCACACTTCTTTCAACAATCCATTCAACGTCTTTAAATGTTCCTTTTTCTCTGTGCAAACAGCTAACTTCTGCCTGCTCTAATTATTACTGAAGATAAGCCAGAGGAGATTTCACAGCCACATCATCTGCTGGCTGAACAAAATCAGATCAGGAGAAGAGAGGAGGGAACGTCTGCCAAAAGCTCTCAGCAGGTGCGGCACTTCCAAGCACTTATTTCCCCTTTACAAAGCCGGTTTAGGCTTCCTGGCTGTAATCAGAGCAGACTGTTGATTAAATGGAACCAGATTGGTCCTCGTATTTTCTTACTGCTTTCGGAATGCAGTCGCTGAGACCAGAGAGCACCAAAACGCCAGCTGATCCACGCAGCCTCTTTTGGAGGGAGCTTGTCAGCACGGCAGGAGGAGGTTATGTCTTTTGAGGCCTTTTGGTCAAGGTGAAGCTTTTCTCTGGCCAAACCGTCTCCAACTGTCAGAAAGCTTCACCTCGATCCTCCTATTATTTCCACGCAGTTTTCACAGAGGTGAAATCCTCTGAAGCAAGACATCAAACTTTTTAATGAATCTTTTCTTTCCTTCAGCGTAAAGTCATTTCCACATAATACTACTAACTTGTTAAATCATCGAGGAGTCCGTTAAAAAAACAAATTTATCCCAGATATCCTTAACAAAAATGCACAACTTAAAGTTTTGATCCATACTTTGAATGCAAAATTGCAGTTAAAAAATAATACTCCAGAAAGAAGGAAACATTCCTCCTTTAATGACTCGCTAAGATAAACATAATTATGCGTACAGTGTTTTTGTTTTGCAGAGTTCGTATTCAAGGAATTCAAAGTGCTTTACAGAAAAAAACAACCAAAAGCAACTCAGACACAAACTAAGACACAGTGTTTCCTCTAAACTCCTTTAGCAGTGATAGACCGCCATTTCTAAATCCTGGCCAGTTTGAAGCAGAATCGGATTCTCGCTAACTGTGTGTGTTTGTTTTTAGGAGGGGATTAGTGCTAAGTCAGTGTCGCTAACCTCAGCAAAATAATTGGCAGCTTTTAGCTAATATCTACAAGTCTTGATCTCTGCTGTCTGCAGTTTTAGAGAAACTTTAAATATTTCTAAGAAAGACGTCTGATGACGAAGACGATGGTGAGGCCTCATTAAGCTTTATTTGAATAATGAATAATAATGGTTGGGTAAAAAACGTGTGCTCATACTTGTTATCTTGTAAATTATATAACGTTAATGTTTTATATAAGACAAGTAAGATTAGACAGGGAGGAGGGGTGGAACAAAGTGAAGGAGGAGGAAAGAGATTAGAGTGGAGGGAAACCTCAAAGGAAGCTGAATGTGTCAGGCCCAGACCCAGACCCAAAAGAAACCCACGTTCCACTCATGACTTCCAGCCTTTTTTGTGTTTTTATTAATTAATTTTTTTTGATATACATGTAATTGCAATAGAAACCCTGTCATCCAAGATTGACGGGAGGCTCCAGCTGCAAAAAGAACCCTTAAGTCAAAGCCACTATGTACATTTTGCACATTTTCCACGTATCAGACGCCGTTCTATCATGATAAATGCGTGATATACGGAACCCCTAAGTGTTTCTTGCGTTCACCGTTCGTTGATTTTCGCAGATGTCCGTCGAGGGTTTTGGCCGACGCGCCTTTGCGTGAATTTGGTTTTGGACTGTTTAGAGATTTTTGGTCAGTTGTGTTTTACATAGTGTAGACATAGTTATTACGTAAATCTTAGGTAATTGTGTGTAATTTTTGCAAGATGCATACACAAATTTGTGGCTTTCTGTTCCACGTATGTCTAACAGACTTTTCATGCACGTCATTCTGGGATGACGGGCGGTACAGCCGTATCCTTCGATGAGGAAAGCTCGCCGCTATTGTCCTGATGATGTTTATTGACCCTTTCTTGACAACTCACATAAAGAAAATTCAAGCGGGGCGGCAGAGGCAGAAGGGGGAGAGTGAGGGGCGTGTAGTAAGCCAGAGGGCGTATAACAGAGGACAGGTAGAGCCACGTATTCTCACCTTGTCTGAACAAGAGATGCTTATCTCTACCATCTAAAGAGCTTTTGTCTGATTGGTCAAATTCTTAATAAGAAAGTCCAGCCCGTCTGTTGATGCTGGTACAGACAGTTCCCATAATTCCCTGCAGAAACCTACCTGGGCCTCCATATCAATAAATCACGTGTTTAGCATGTTCTTGTTAAAAACCTGTCCGTGTTCTAAGCAACATCAATGGCCGTGTTCAGAGAAGTCTGGAGACTGATGTGTAGAAAGGAAAATCCTCTTCAGCCTTCGGCTGCTGCAATTAAATCTGGCACAAAACTTCAGACGGATTTGAAGAGGACGTCACATTAGCGGATGACAGACAGATTTTCCTTTCTCTGTTTAAAAAAAAACGGACACTAGACCTTTTATCATTTCACGAAAGTAACTCAAATCCATGGTACTGAAATATCTCAATGGAGATCCTCCTTGCACACCTGGCACATCATCGTTTTCTCTGCCGCATTTCATCAGAAAAAAAGAACTAAAAAGATCAATAGGAGTACCAGTGATAGAAAATGTACTGTGTGCTCCTCAGGTGCTTATCAGGACTCAGACAGCAGAAAGCTGGATCAGCTGAAGCTGATGGATGACTTTTCTCCAGGGAGGCCAGATATGAGAAGATTAGGAAAGTTGTGACCACAGGTGAAGGTAGCAGTCAGATAGCAAAGTTTGAAAACAAAACAGAAAAGAGCTAATTGTTTTTAACCTAAACTGAAGCAACCCTGAACTACGTTTAGTTATTTAATAGCCATTTGAGCCAGTCTAACACAGAAGCAACATCGACCGTCATTTAGTTTATATCTGCTTGTTTTTCTGATAAAGTACCATTTTGCGGATACTTCACAATAATAAATCAAATAAATCTCCTTCAGGAACTGCAGTGGTTAGACTCTAACAGCACTAACCTTTGCATGGACAGCATAAGAGGCTAAAAGCACAGACGCTTCGGGTGGACAGTGAATCTCTTCCTCAAGGATCTTCTTCTTCACCTGAAAAACAGCAACAAAGACACTTTTTTATACTTCATAAAGATGAGTTAATCAGAAATGTAACTACTTAAGAACCCCCCCAGTGGTTATGCCTTTTCATTAGTAAAATTTGCCTTGTGGAGCAACCCTACCTCCACCTCCCGTCACCCGTAACTGAGAGCTCTCTGTTTACATGCTCTCCCGCTATAAGTTGCAGCTCCTAACACTTCTAACCTAACTTTACAGATGCAACAAAACATAATTACAAAACATAATTACACTTAAAATAAAGAGAAAACAATATTCTGCTTAAAAAGACAATATTTCCACCATTACTTGACTTATTTTTACATTTTGCAAAGCTTTTTTTTAAATATTGTAATATATTGGACGTCTTTTGGTGTACCTCTCATTTCTAATAGAAAACAAAAAATTCAATTGTAATAGACAAAGCAGCAAAAATATCCCACAAACACAGTCATTTAAGGGAATTCTACAATCAATCCTACTTCTTTTTTTGTTTTAATAATCTGATTCGTAAAACCTGACACACAAAGAAGGTAATATTAAATAAACTTCCGTGTTTCCACTACAAAACATGTGATTTACGGCGGGGAAAATAAGTATTGAACACGTCAACATTTCTCTCAAAAACCATATTTCTAATCGAGCTATTGACATGAAATTTTCACCAGATGTCGGCATCAACCCAAATAATGCACACACAGAAAGAAATCCAAACATTTATGTCCATAAATGAAGTTATGTGTAATAAAGTGAAATGGCACAGGGAATAAGTATTGAACACGCTTACTGAAATTTATTTAATACTTAGTGCAAAAACCTTTGTTGGTGATTACAGCCTCAAGACGCCTCCTGTATGGAGAAACCAGTCGAATACATTGCTCAGGTGTGATTTTGGCCCATTCATCCACACAAACTGCCTTCAAATCTTCAAGGTTCCGGGGGTCTCTTCTGTGAACCCGGATCTTCAGTTCTTTCCAAAGATTTTCAATTGGATTCAAGTCTGGTGATTGACTGGGCCATTCTAGCAGCTTTATTTTCTTTTTCTTCAACCAGTTGAGTGTTACCTTGGCTGTGTGCTTGGGATCGTTGTCTTGCTGAAAGATCCACCCTCTTTTCATCTTCAGCAGCCTGGCAGATGACAGCAGATTCTGATCAAGAATGTCTCGATACTTTTCTCCAGTCATTATTCCTTCAATGATATGAAGTCTACCAGTACCACATGCTGAAAAACAGCCCCACGCCATGATGCTCCCACCTCCAAACTTGACTGTTGGTATGGTGTTTTGGGGGTGATGTGCGGTGCCATTTTTCCTCCAAACATGTTGTGTCTTATGACATCCGAAGAGTTCAATTTTGGTCTCATCTGACCAGATTATCTTCTCCCAGAATGTCATGGGTTTATCCAAATGTTGTGTCGCAAACTCCAAACGAGCTTCAACATGCTTCTTCTTCAAAAATGGAGTCTTGCGCGGTGTGCGTACATGGAGGCCATGGCGGTTGAGTGCATTACTTATTGTTTTCTTTGAAACAACGGTACCTGCTGATTCCAGGTCTTTCTGAAGCTCTCCACAAGTGGTCCTGGGCTGTTGGAGAACCCTTCTGATGATTGTTCTGACTCCTCTGTCTGAAATCTTGCGAGGAGCACCTGGCCGTGGCAGGTTTATGGTAATGCCGTGTTCTTTCCACTTCCGGATGATGGCCCCAATGGTGCTCACTGGAACTTTCAGAAGTTTAGAAATGCGCCTGTAACCAATGCCTTCAGTGTGTTTTGCAAAAATAAGGTTGCGTAGGTCTTTGGACAGCTCTTTGCTTTTACCCATCATGCAATGCTTCTTGTCTAACACCTTGCTGGTGAGAAACCTTTTTAAAAGGCAACATTCAGAACTATACCAGCTGATATTACTTTGCACTAATAGGGGGCAGGTTAACCTTCTGAATACTGACAAACTGCAGCTGCTTTCTTGGCTTGCCAGACCTTTTTACCCCTCCTTTTCTTCATGTGTTCAATACTTATTCCCTGTGCCATTTCACTTTATTACACATAACTTCATTTATGGACATAAATATTTGGATTTCTTTCTATGTGTGCATTACTTGGGTTGATGCCGACATCTGGTGAAAATTTCGTGTCAATAGCTCGATTAGAAATGTTTTTTTTGAGAGAAATGTTGACGTGTTCAATACTTATTTTCCCCGCTGTATCTGTCTGTCTGTTAAATAACTAAAGCATAGCCCTGACTAAACTGCCCACCAGGTTTTTTCCTGCTGCTTTGTATGAAATTCCAAATCCCTCCAGGTGGAGACTTATGATGGATTTCCTGCACCTATGATTGATGTCCAATAAACTGCAGAGTCATTTGAAACAAAATTGATAACAACCATATCCCAGAGTGCAGCACTTATATATGAATTTATGAAGAACAGCTGGCTTCGGATTATCACCCTGGTCCTGGAGATCTACCACCCTGCCCATTTTTACACGCTCTGTTGATTAGCTGAATGAGGTTGTCCCCTCAGTCCCACTGAATTAAAGACCCACTCCAATGAAAATCCTGTTTTTAACATGTTCTGGTGGAATTATGGTTGACATTTAAGCTCAAAATTGCATTCCTTATTTCAATTGTTGTCAAGTCAGAGGTGAATTTCTAATGAACTCCTGCCGATCTGCAGAAAGCAACACAGGTTTTTGAATTTCGGCTAAAGAAACGGCATTAAAAGACCACTGGGAACTGGGAAAATTGCTCAGAAGATGGTCGGAGTGGGCTTTTAACACACCTGATCCAGATCATCAGAAGCAAGAAAAAAGGAGAGCGAGCTGGAGATAGCCAGGGTCGTAGATGTTGAGGATAGGTTGGGCGTAATTAAATGTTAAAAACAACGTCCAGGATTTAGCAGCTAAGTTCACCTTCAAATCTAAAATATACACATAAATGCTGCCAAGCCCATAAGAAAACGAAACCTGTAAATGTTTATACTTAGAATCGCTGAATCTGTTATGGTAATAAGGTTGGATTGAATTAAGACTACAGCTTCAGTTTCACCAGTTTCAAACTGAAGTTTTTCTGTAAAGTCCATATGGTGCCTTATAAATATTCCATCCATGTATTATTTTTCTAACCTGACTTCGTGATTCTCACGCAGTCAGACGAGAGCTAAACAAACATTCTCAGGCTTAAGCATAATAGTCACATGGGGACCTATTAGCAGTGAGAAACAGCATTTTAGGAGTTCATTAACCTGATCCGAGTATCCGCTTGTTATTCAAAAGATGCTATAACAGAGAGGCAAGCCACACATGATCGTTAAAAAAAGGTTGTCCTTTTTAATCACAGGCATTATCATTTCTGCATCTTTAACTGTTTCAGAGGTAATTGAGGTGAGGCGGGAGTTTGGCTTTAGAGCTTACAGGTTCAGAAGAGTCTCTAGAGGATAAAGTTGCAAGGATTTGTTTGTTTGTTTATATGGACTGCCGTGATGAGGACCAGTTCTTTGCCAATTCACCAGATGAAGCATTTTTTTCAACACAAAGGTGGTGAGAGGGAGAGGGGCCATCAAAAAGCCGCTTTTATAACTGCAACACCTCCTTCTCAAGGCTCGATCAACAGCTGTCCAGTAAAACCAGAACCGGTTTGTCATAAAAGATAAATCTGGTTTGGCATCCGACACGTTCAGGTGTTCTCCTCTCTAGTTTTTGACCCAGTTCCTGCCCCCCTCCACAAATGAGATGTTACTGCTACAACCTTCTGGGACCGTGTGTCTCCTCAGCCCTCTAACACATATAACACGCTGCGACGTGGAGAGTTTCCATCCTCCACGCCTGTTTTGACACGCGACAAATTAGCTGTTGGACGCCTGTCCAAAAATGTGGTCATAAACTTGACACTCTCACGGCGTGTGGGAGGAGCTTTTGTCCAAAGTTTTCAGCCTCATCACTACAAGGAAGCATTGACTGCGTGTGTCAAATCCAGCTTGGAAGACACAGATGATGTTGAGCGATCAGGTCCATTTATTTTGAAAAACTCTACAAAAACATCAGTAATCTCGTCTCCATGTCTGGATTCATGACATCATTCAGACTCTCCCAAAGCGGTGAGCTTCACCATCCACCGCAGGAGCTGCGTCTGAATGACGGCGGCGCTTTCAGCAGTACTTCCTTTCCCCTTTGACCCTGGTTAATGACTTGCTGTCCCGCATTAGTCCGTGGAAGGAAAAATACGTAAGGATTAGTGGAACTTTTGATAATAGTTCCAATGAAAAAAAGAACACTATCTTAAAATTCAGGAGGAGAACGATCAGATTCTCCTCCATGTTGGTTTTGGACGCCACCCGCTAATCAAGTCATCAAGACGTCACAGGCCAAAGCTTAGTTCCTGATTGATTTATAAGATGTGAATTCTTTGCCAAAGCTCAGCTATCTGAACTTCTATTGGGAAATATTTGTGGCGCCACCTGACTGTAGGTAGCGCTGCGCCTGAGGCTCAAATCGCGCAGCGGGACTTCTGATCGCATCTGTACATTGACTTAACTTTAAAACTGGACGTCCCTGTCGAACAAATCATGTTTAATGTGAACGCAGCTTTAGTCAACTGCAACCGTGGGTATGAGGGGGCTGACCCGTAGGCACATAGGTGTGCCCTAAAGCATAGACATTTACACCAAAATGTAATGTTTTAAAAGTTATAAAACCCATGTATTTTCTGAGGTAATTAACTCCCTTTTGCACAGTTATTCTTAGCTGGCTGGTCATTTACTGCATAGTTATATTTTATATTTTGTGTGAATGTTTCAGATAACCTGTACATACCCTACCCTATCTTTTGTCTAACATTTAACCTTATGGCCTTCAGAGTGAACAGCAATGTAAGCATCTCATTGTACTGGGAAACCCGTTTCCTTACTGTACATATGACCATAAACCCCTTTGAATCCTTGAATTCTTGAATCCTAGTGCGTAGCTGCCAGGGCTCAGAAAATATGTGGGGTTTTTTTACTAGCGTAGATGACCAGCGGCTATTGATGACATCTTCGAGCGGTCGTAACGTCTGAATTTGAAGACATTCTTTTTCCCTATCTTTCCACTTGGAGGGATAAATATAGGGATAGGGAGAAGCTGTTGGTAGTAGGGAAGCTATGTGGATTTGACCCAACAATGTGAGGCCAGTCACCTACTGTACACCAGCCAATGATAAAAGGATTGCTGACAGTCTATTCATTCAAGCGCTAAACCTTTAGTCACATGCTGCAGGTTTTTGGGCTGCCAGGGCCCATGGAGGGTCGTACGGACAACTCAAGGGACGTCATGAAAACGGAACGTACCATTGTTGTGCCTGTGGTTTTTGTATCATGAGGAATTCATAAGGATAATGGAAATTACACGCACTTATGGGTCATTGTGTCGTACAGTGTTCTTATGTCACTCTCTAGTTGTTAGTAAGGCGTGAGTACTGGCTCCTTACTGACCGCACGCAAATAATACGCAAGTGCCCGAAGGATGCTCAAACTACACTCTGGCTGTTTCATTTCAGCACTAACGGGCTCCTCCCGCAGTGTGCTATATTTTGGGGGGGTTGAAAAATGAAAAATCCATAAGACATGCCTGCGTCTCACCTACTTCACCGTTACCTATCCTTACGTGTTGCATAAGTGCTTCCAACGACCTGTCGCCCGCAGAATGATTATAGAAAAAAAAAGTATGAACAATTTTTGCCTTTACAAGCGAACAGCGCAGTCTACGACCTTGATATTTAGAGTGGGTCGTCTGCGTGCCCCGTACAGGTGTGAGCAATTTTCGCTACCTTTAAGGGCCGTTGGGACTAAGGCTTTAGCCGTGAGAGGTGCAGTGAACAGCACTGAGTCCGTGTGTTTGTGTGTTTATCAGAAATCATGAAGGGTTTCTGATAAGTGGTTTCTAATCCAGCCATCACGCCTGCCGAGTTACATGGGGAGGGGGGGGAGATGATTACAGAAGGTGAAGAAGAAAACAGGCGATGTCAAGAACAACCCATCCACCCCCCACACACACTCATAGTTGTACACGTTGATTTTTAAGCAAAAATGTCATCGAGGAGCTAAATTTCTCTTCAAACAGACGTTGTTTCTAAATCAAACAGACAACAGTCTTCATTCTGACGTCAATTAGCGAAATAAAGTGGCAGTTTCAAAGTAATAAAACAAAGCCTGCACCATGGTTACTCTCACACTGTCAGGGGGGGGGGGGGTTTGTCATTAACCGGGCCAATAACAAAGCCTTTAAAGCCTAATTGGTAATTGATAACTGAGGCGGAGGATGATGGGGGAACAGTAATGAATCTCATCTCCCGCCGGAGGAGCAGAGCGGCCAGCCAGCAGGAATCCCCCCCCCTGAGGGTTTTAAGTGGAAAGGGCAGCAGTAATATGTTGTGCTGCCATTCTACATGGCTGCACACAATCAAAGCGGGACAATGAAGGAAGTGTATCACCAAAACGTCTCTGTCCATGCATGCCGCTCTTGATGTAGGAGGTCTGCAGCTCAGCTGTTTTTAATAGCAAAATGTTTAAATGTATTCATTTTAAATCCAAGAGTTTTGACAAGAAAACCAGCAAATTTTTACTAAAAATCTGAGGGGGGGAAAAAGCATTCTTGTGGGCTGCCCATAAGCCAGGCACTGCGAGACATGTTGGAATTCGTGTCTACCACCTCATCCCTGCATATCTGTGGAGGATCATGAGGCATAGATGTTACTCCAAATCCAAAAAGGGGGGGTTGTTTGTGATGTTCTCTGGAAGTCGGGTTTTCTTTTGTCAACTCTTGAACCATTTCCTTCCTAGTAAATCGCTGCAGCTTTCTCCATGCAGTCTGCTGTGAGTCTGAGCCGGCAGACAAGTCTCACTCTGAGTGTAGAAACATTCAATTCTCTCACTAGTCTTCATAAAATGATGCCCACTTTCAAAATATGTCAGGGAACAACAACAATTAAAAAAAAAAATGAAGTACGTATTTTCTGCCAATACTTTTTTACACATGATATCTTAAAGACCCACCGGGAACACTTAAAATAGATCAGAAGATGATCTTTGCAGAGTAAGTAAAGAGACACAAAAAGCAGATCCACCTCATCTGGTTACCTGTAGAAAGAAGAGATGCTGTGTGATGTCCTGCACCAGCTCCTCCTCTGCGTTTTCGGGGTAAAATTTGGCCAAAAAGTGAAAGACGATGGGTTCCTCCTTTGGCACCTCCTGATCCAAAACCTGCAGAAGTGAAAACATGCCTGCCTGAATTATCGGTTTCTTACATCTGCAATGTTCCCCCGGCTTTAGTTTGACACCAAGCTCACCTTCTTGTCCATCTTCAGCCAAGCCACAGTGTCCTTTACGCTGTAGCTGAGTCCGAAGAACCAGGTCTCTCTCAGGCCGAGGGTCCGGCACACCAGGTCAAACAGGTCTTTCCCCTTCCATTTAATCTGAAATACATTTGCGTTGGTCGCTGACATTTTGCTCAAAATGCAGGATATAAATTGAAGCAAAAAGATTAACAACCAAACAATTAATAACTCCTGTTTAAGTGAAAATTCCCCATAACTTGTGGCACAAACTCCAAAACATAATCATAAATTAAGGGAAAAGAAATGCAGCTGGCACGATAAAGCGTTGGGAAAATATGCCACAAAAACTATGGTTGAACACCATTTACTAAATCTGGTAGATGTAATTATAACCCAAGTTTAAAAATGATATGCCAGCAGCTAACATTACGCAGCTGTGTGTAATTACATATAACCAAATACTAACCTTTGAAGGTTTCGCTCGTACAAAAACAACAAAGACCGGATTTCTCAGTAACCTTTGCATTTTTAAGACTCACAATACCACCAACCAAAAAAAAATTCTAAAAAAAGTAACAAATACAGAAATATCATACAAAAATATATTTTAACATTATTTAATCTTGTGTTAAAATGTCTCCAAAAATGCTGCATTCAAAGACAAAACTCATTTCTGCACAAACCCAAAGGAAGTCCTCCTCCTTAGTCACTCTGTGCTCTGCTGCCATCTAGTGTCGAAAAGTGTAAACTACATTTCCCATGAGGAAATTCTGAGGGAAAAGTTTCCTCAGCCCAGTCAGTTTTGTCCAAAAAACCTCAATGGTTTTCTCGATGACTGTAAACGGTGCAGCTCGGTTTACTTTGTGGGATTCATGCAGGTAAACTGCAGTTTCCCAAACGTACCTCGCAGCTGAACTCCATGTCCGACTCCATGGTACAGATCCTGACCCTGAAGGTCCGGGCTTGTTTCCTCAGCAGAGAGTTTAGTCCCATTCTCGCCGCTAACGCGCTTGCCATGACGACTGATTAATTTTCTGGACGAACCAATCATTTAATGTCGCTCTGTTTTTCCTCCACACACACAGAGCACACTGTCACGGCATTTTGTAAGCTTCTGTCTGTCTGTAGCCCGGCAGAACCGATACTGTTTACGTCACCGATGGTGGTCACTGATGATGCATGTGGGACTTTTCAACATTTACGATTACAAATGTAATAACAAAATGTGACTTTTCAGTCCCTTTAGAAATGAATATTTTTTTACAGTAACGTCCTCCCCATACAAAGCAAAAGACGTTCTGATGGGGCTGCTAACGTTAGCTAAAGTAAAAAAAGTAAGTTAGCTAACAAAAACGTAAATATTAAACCAAAACGAGGAGTAAAAGTGTGCGAGGAAAGTTCACATTAATTCTCTGTAAATGTTGGATACATTTATATTTTTACTGTTATGGCAGCAAAAAGATTAAATATAATACTTCCCTCTTTAAGACAATGAAAGTTTTCAGTTTGTGAGTAAAACTAGAAGAACTAGCTAACAGAAGCTAACAAACTATCTCCCACACAAAATGCTGCGTTCATGTGTAGTTAATAATGTAGTAATAACCATGTACGTAATAGCTCAACCCCATATACTTTTTATGCATTATTTATGATCTTTTTAGTTCCAAATTTTAACACTTTATCACTTAAAACTATTTGTTTACATTTGTGAATGTTGCACAAATCAAAGAGCACTTTTTAAAATTTGTTTTACTAGTGACTGACGAATAAAGTATTATCTTAGAATAATGTCTGTATTAAATTTTTGGGTGTGATTATGCATTACAATTTAATTATAGTCAAGTCAGGAAATATACAACTCCGTCGTAGTCGTAGAGTTGTTTATATAGGCTGCAAAATGTTTTCTCAGGGTTATACTTAAACTTTAATTAAACTTTAATACCCAGAAATAGTTTGACAGGAGAGAAGTTAATTTATGAAACGATTACAAAGAAGCCAAGTCAAATGATAGATTTAAAAACTTGTTTAAAATAAGTGGCAAATGTAATATAAAAAGTACACAAATGTATAGTAAAAGTACACACACATAGTAGATTGCAAAGGTTGTTTAAATTACACTGTTACCTCACCAACTGTCTTATTTACTTTATCAGTACGCTAAAATCCGTTATTAAATTACATAAAAGTATTTTTTATGAGTTTTTTTTAATGTTATTTAAACCTTTGCAAAATTATAACAGAAAAGGAGTCAGATGATTAATGCATATTTCTGGTCCCTTTTTTAATAATGTATTGTTGTACTTTAGCAGGGTGTTTTATTCATTAAACTTCAGGCACTTTCTTCAAGTGACAGAAACAAACAAAACAAAAAAATCTTTGGCTGTTTTACTCATTAATACTTTTGGTTTTCACACCAATTCAAAGTTAAAATTATCTGCAAACTTGATTTTCTATGTTTTTTTCTAACTTTTAATTTGGTTGTTTTTAAAATAAGTCCAGTAGAGTCGTAATCATTTCTTGGTTGATACCACAGTGTATTGAGAATACAAGTATTTATATAATATTATGGTTAGTAAGAGTATTTTTTTTGTAATTTGGCTCGTTTGCGTGTTCATTAAAATTTTTATTCTGTTTCCAAATAAAAATGTGTGCAGACATTTTACGCGTATGAATTTTAAACTTATTTGTAAATAAAAAGTAATATTGACTTTAAAATGATAGTTCTCGCAACAAAGTATTACATGCTGGTAGACTTAAAACATCCTTTTTTTTAAGTGCACATAGTAAAATGAAATGCGATTTTGCGACGCTTTTATAAATGACTTAAAGTTCCCATGAAACTTGAAAGCAGCATTCTACCAACCACCAATCGGATTCAAGTACGCAGCACGGGGCAGGCTGTTAGCCCCACCCCCTGCGCCATAAGGAGGCGGTGCAAAGCCGATGAGGTAATCGGGGTAAACAGTAAAAATGGCGACGTCTGTCAGCCGAGAGGAGCAGCTCAACCTAAACGGGATCCTTCCCGAGCCCCAGACGAAAAAACTGACAGACCTTCCGACCGAGCTGCTCGAGTACATCCTGTGCTTTCCCGCCCTCAAGCACGTGGACGTCTGCAACGTTTCCTGTTGCTGCAAGCGGCTCCACGACGTTTGCCACGGAAGTGGGAAGGTCTGGGGCAACCAATACAAACTGAGGTGCTGCGATTTTATTTCCCCCCTGACATTGGCTCTTTGCAAAGGAGCCCTAGTAATATTAACCAGGACGTTCTTGCATTTAGTCATTCCACCTTAAGGGGTTTCGGTTGCTGGACCGCCTCTGCAGCTCGCTGACATGATTCTGCTGATGCACCAAATCTGAGCGGCGGACGTTTATTATATTCTGCAGACAGACATGAACATCATATGTCAAATTCTCCTCTTCAAAATGCATCTTTTTTATGATTATTTAAATGGTCTCTCCCTCCCTGTGGCCTCGAGCTTTGGTTTGGTCCGTGATCTGCAGAAATGTGCAGCTTTCTTGTTTCCAGCACATCTTTTTGCAAAAAGGAAGGTTTGGAGATTTAGAGTAAATTCTCTCCAAATGACTGTTTTTTTGTTTGGTTTTTGCTATTAAATATCAGGAGGAAGTAAAACTGGAAGCTTCATATATCACATAAAGTGGCTAAAACTATATTTATTCATTAGTATTTATCCTCTAACGTTCTGAAAATGTTATACTTGGTCCATTGCCTTATTTTACTAATTGCGTTGAACTCTGTTAAGGCATTAAAACCAATGTAACTGCAAAAAAGTTATTTAGATGACACGTAAAGCTGGATATAGAAAAATACAAATTACAAGTAAAAAAGCATTATTTATACAAGACTGACTTTGTGGCATTTTTCTGATGATGGAGGACATGCATGAAGAAAATGAGGCTTAAAATTGCTTTTCTCAGTATTTTCAAATGGTTGTGAATCAGGAGCAGATAGAGCAGTTGGAAAAGGTGTGACTCTCTCTTTGCTCCGCTCCATTCTGATGCAGACGACTAGATCCGTGGACGTCTCTGTTTTCCTCGTCTGAGCTGGAATCTGGATCCGAACGGCTGGATTATAGCTCCGATGTTGAACTCCTGCCGCTCTGCGGCAACTATGTCCTAGGAAAATCACACACGTTCTCCGTTTTCTAGGGTTAAAGTTTGGAATTTTCCACATGAATTTCAGAAAAGTTGTTTAAATAAGCTGTTATTTTAGAAAATATTAGTAAAAGAGAAACTTGTTCTGTGTAGTTGTGCGTGGCGGCAGACGGTGAAGGCCATCAAAGATTGTTTTTTGTTGTTTTTTTTTCCCTTAGCATTTGATATAAGGGCAAAAATAAAAGGAACACTTTGGACTTAATGCTGTTAATGCTGCTTAATGTGTTTTTTAAACATATCTTTGCCTTTTCCATTAGATGGCCGAGGCTGCAGAGGTTTTACCGTCAGAATGAGAGCTGCGACTGGCTCAGAGAGTACAAAACACGCCACCGAGTCGGTATACAAATCCGAAGAACCGTGGAGTCCATCTCCAAGAGGTTCTTCACAGAAGTTGTAAGTAAAGACAGATGTGCAGCATCGTGGAAAAACCGCATGACATTGTGAACCGTGTGCACACGCAGCCGTGCGTCGGCCAGGTGCTGGGCGACAGCTTCGCGGAGATCGAGTCCCTCGGGATGCCGGGTCACTTCTGCGAAGACGAGCTCCTCTTCTTACTGAACTCCGACAAACGGTGAGAGCGCGGCGGCACTCGCGGTGCACGTCTTCTTGCTCTGCTCTCTCCTAATGTGTGTTTTTTGTCTTTCTTGCCAGGAAAAACCTGACATTGAAATACTATGCAAAGAAAATTCTTTACTTCCTGCGGCAGCAGAACATCCTGAGGAGTCTGAAGAGCTTCCTGGAGCAGCCTGCAGAGCAGCAGTCAGCCCTAGAAGGTACAAGCCACGCTGTTCCCCTTTGAGTCGGTGGTCATTTTATTTACGTGTAATTATATTTGTGTAAAAAGGCAGTTTGTATTGCTAAAGGGGCAGGAAAATCATCTGGTTTTGTAAAATTATTTTTTCATGTTGATTTAAAGGTTGTTTTTATTTGTATTGAGGAACAGGGGGGTATTCCAGGAAGCATGTTTAAACTAGCCTGACTTTAAGCCTGAACTCTGGCTGAAATCCGCCTGAACTTGCTTACTCGGGGTATGTCGGTTCCAAAAGACTGGATATGAGTTGGCGTAATTACGCTCGACTTGGTAACCCTGGGTTGATGGGCGTGCACGGCAGGTACATAAAGACATTCTCAATGGATCGCCGATTTCTGGAGTCACCGTGGAAACGCGTGGTGAAAAAAAAGAAAACGCTGTACTTCAGTAAGACGGAGTCTGAGGTTTTAATGACAGCGTATGAAGATTACACGTCCATCAAAAAAGTAACACGGCTGCATGATAAAAAAAAAGAGTTTCTGCTTGGAGAAAAAGAAAAGACAAAGTAACCGCACGAGTTTCTGATCTTATTTCCATTTTCCTTGGTACGCACATACATATATAACTTATCCAATTTTGCCAACTTAAATGAATTACTTCTATTGGTAACAAAAAATTGAGTTAAATTTATTCAACTTGATTTCTTACGTCTATAAAACTCAATAATTGTTTATACAACTCACATTTACGTATTTATCTAACTAAATGTCATATTACTCCAATTCAATTAATATTTTTTTCCATCTTAATTAATTACATTTCTTGAACTCTCAAATGCCTAAGTTTGAGCCGGCAGATATACTCATTTTTATAACAATAAAAAAGACGGGGGGAATAATGCACGGAGTGCAAAAATTCGTTAAAGAACTTACCTTGATTGTCATTACAATACCAAGCCGTAGGGGTGATATATAAACTAACCATCCTCTCCTTCACTCTCACTCATGGTGCAGAGACGTAAGCTCAGTACGGCAAAATAACTCGGCGAAACATGGCAAAACACAGTAAAACAGCTAAACAACTAAACACATTTGGTCAAAAACCCACACCTAAACCCAAATCCGTCCAGACAGGCAAAGGGAATGATATCCCACAATCCCTTGGGGTGCCGATCTAACAGCAGCACCAAAGTTACACCTTCTTAACTGAATTACTTTGAACGAAAGGAAAATAACTGTCTGAAAACTACGTGTAATTTTTTAAACCGACTTACAAAAAAATGATTTATTTTAACTGAAACAAATAATAAAGTTAGATCAAAGTAAAAAAAAATATTTTTCCAGCATCCATATGTGGTCTTATCACCCTCTCACGGTAGAAAAAGTATTATCTGAGTTTCTTCATCCACTAAATCATCTTCAAATGGACACGCCATGCTGCTTCACCTCTCTGTAAACAAACTAAGCTTCAACTAAACCTGCTCCCGACCAGGTTATGTTCAGAGCATGAGTTGCCATGGCAACTTGACCTACCCTGAAACATACCTCCATTTCTGGAACCGAAAACTGAGGTTATCAACTTCCTTAGCCTCAAACTTACCGTGAGAGCTAGCATAACCTGCTTTCTGGAATACCCCCCAGGACACCATTAAGGAGATACTCTTGTGCTCAGTTCCTCCTGCAGCTTTCAAGAAAACTGGTCTTCGTCATTTTTAGAAGAATTGAAAAAAGTAAACTTTTGGATTTCTTTGGCAACTGGGTTCTCTTAAATGTATACAGGACATTACATGTTATTTCGTTTTATTTTCACAATTTTCTGTTGAAAAAGGTGTGAGCAACACTTTTGTGATCTCGCCACGTTAAAAATCTACCAACCTTAAAACCAGCATGTTTTTCCAAGTCGCTTCGCAGTGATGGTTCAGGAGTTGGGAGGTGATGGACAGAAATCTCTAGGAGGATTTTGATGTTGTTGCTGGTACTAAAGTTTTTTTTTTTGTTTTTTTATTGGCTATGTCCAAATTCCCACCCAACCCCTAACTACTATAAAACTGGATTTTAAGAGCAATTTGAACACCATGCTCACTTTTTTTTATGACGTCATCGATTTCACAACGTTAAAATCTAAAGTTTTAAGAGAGTTTTGCGACGATTATTTATGAGTCCACTGTCTTCTGAAGATAAAAACATTTTATTTGGGTAAAAATTGTTCCGAAGCAATGCATTGTGGTCTATATTCACCGATCTAGTGAGCATTGGTGCACACTGGTTTTTTCCGCACAGATTTCTGGAAAATTTCTGGATCACTCGATTTGGGAATTGTAGATCGGATAACACAACAAAATGGTGAACGTGCTATAGTGCACTATGTAGTGAGTAGGGAAGGAATTTTAATACAACCATTAAGAAAAATTCAAGATGGCGGCCTCTTTTCAAGGTGAAAGGTCAACAAAACTTTGGATGTGGTTGTGGGCTAAATCTTCTGGCTTGCATGTAAAATTTTGTGAAGTTTTCGTTTTGCTCTATTTTCTCCTTTGAAACTGTAGGTCCAGTGGCCATCCCATAATAATTAAAAAACCTCCTATGGATATCCCCGGGTTACGTGTTCAGGTTTAGTTAGTTGTTTTTGCATCATATTTTTGATGCTTTTACCTGCTGGGATGTCATTTTTTTTTTTTTTCCAAACCGGGATCATGCTGACTGGATTGATGTGAAGTTCCCAGGTTTTCTGAAGATGAAAGCACCAACTAGAAGTTGAGATTTTGTCTCTGAAGCTCTTTTTGTTGTTGTTGTTGTTGTTGTTGTGAAGGAGCTGTTCTGGTGGATCAGTACTGCAACCCGCTGGCCGACGTCACGCTGGACGGCGTCTCCCTGCAGCTGGACGAAATCGGAGAGAAAGTCAAAAAGGTGCTGAGGCTCAAGAGTCCCGCCCACCCCAGCCTTCGCGCGCTCCAAGGTGGACGTTTATCCTCTAAACACCAAATAAATCATTGGGTTATCGGGTTTATTAAATGTCAATAGTTTTAAGACAATGTCCCTCAAGTTTCTGAGAAGTGTGTCCTGTGTGGAGTACAGGTGAGGGCGTCCTGGAGGACTTGGAGCTGCAGAGGCAGGTGCTGTGCGCCCTCAACGCTGTTCTATACGAGCAGCTGCAATACAAAGGCAATGAGGGGGACTACTACAACCCGCTCAACTCCTACATCCACCAGGTACAGCCTTTCAGCTCCCGCTTTTCTCACCTGTTTTCCGCTGAAAACTGTGCAAACGGAGGATCTGCCTTCCACCCAGGTGCTACTTCGCCGTACAGGCATTCCCATAAGCCTCTCTGTTCTCTACATGACGCTGGCTGGGAGGCTGGGGGTCCAGCTGGAGCCCGTCAACTTCCCCAATCACTTCCTGCTGCGCTGGAGCCAGAGGCCGAGAGGGTACGACGCCAAAACCGTTCTAGCACCGCGTTTCTGTTGACTGTTTCTGTCCCCTTCAACTTGTTTTAGCCCAACTAAGTTCACAGATTCCATATCCGTGCAGAATTATGAGAATTAATAAGAAAGGCAATCAGTCTAAGTTTGTGTGCCCCTTTGGTCCTCAACAACATCCACTTTCATTATTTTGGCCTGAAATCCCTTTAGTCCGTCCTAAAAATCACGACATGTTTTGTTTTTTTATCTATCACCATTTGTCACATTCTTGTTTCTGTTTGAATTCTCCTAAAGGTTAGTCTTCAAAGTCCCACTCCGACCATCTTTTGATCTATTTTCAAAGCGTTTTCATTGCGATGATGCCGTTTTTAGCCAAAATTCCAGAAACCCGTGACATTTTCTAGAGCATAGTTTCTGCAGAGCGGCAGGAGTTCATAAAAAAAAAAAAAATCACCTCTGAGTTGTGGGTGAGTCCGATGGCGTGGAGCGACCCCGTCCTTTCGTATCACCCATGACCGGGAGCTTTTTGTTTACACTCCCTTACCACTAGCTTACAGCCCCTTACACCCCAAACCTAGCATGATTGGAGCTATAATCCAGTTTAGATCCAGATTCCCGCTCAGACGAGGAAGACAAAGACGTCCATGGATCTATTTGTCTGCAAGAAAACACCACAATAACAAAAAAGATATTTTCGTGATTGTGCCAGAGCCGGGTCTCGAACCAGCGAGATTCTGCACCAAGGGATTCCCCATGTGTTTAAAGGCGTGTATAAATCCTGGAATATCTGGAAAAATTCAAGGATTTGAAGGAGCAAAAAAGCTCACAGCTGAAAAAAGCCGTAAGAGTCAAACGCTTTAATAGTTGAATGTTTAAAATACGAAAATTGTAGAATGAGTGGCGAAAACATAAAGAAATAAAAAGAATCAGGAAAACTATGGGTTGACTGTTTTATAGCATTCAACCCATAGTTTCTTTTTTGAATGTGTTACAAAACTATCGGATATGAATCAGATAGAAGCCAAAACGACACGATCAGGACATCCTAAGAGAGTAGCTTAGCCTCGCATGCCACCTAAGCAGCCTATGGCCTCTAATTTCCATACCCTGTCTACTATGACATTGATCATCTATTGATTACTCTCTATTGAACTCCGATGACAAAGCCGCTGCTCTGGAAGTGGCTTAAATTGTCACAGTAGGGTTTTTGTTTGTGACCCGCGAAGGTCAAGCCACCTCCTCTGGTGTCCTAATCGCTTTGTTTGAACTCTCAATTATTTTCTTTCATCCACAAATGAACAAGCACGCCAGGTGCCCAGGTGGAACCTCCTGCAGGACAGACATCACCCATTTTGTTCACGACGCTTTTGGCAGCTGCAAGCAGCTCACAGCCAAAGAGTGCGGAATACCTGATCGGGTTAATTGTAGACGGGTAGATTACTATGCTCCATCAGCACCACTGGTGGTGTAAGCGTTCACATGGTGGGGAACCTGCTGAATATCGGCAAGAGGGGGTAAGAGACCTGTGTGGAGATGGATGTGGGGCTGAGATCAACTAACCTATCTCATCTTACTATTTCAGAGCACTGTGGAGTAAAAAAATTGGAAAATAGTGGGTTTTATTGCTAGGAAAAGTACATTTTTGGTTCAAACTGCCTGATGTGATTCATGCTTTCTCTCAGGGAGGGCAACGAGAAATCCTACCAGCTGCTGAGGGATTCACACCTCTACCTCACCATCAACCCTGACAATGTGCAGTATTTGTTGCTGCAGGCGCCTACTTCCACCTGGGCCCTGGCCGAGAAGGTCTGGCTAGGTTCCCATGCAACACCTCCCCCTATTGATTTCAGCTTGTCAGGCGTGGCTCAGGTGTTTTTTTGCTTCCCAGGTTCATATCCTGCAGCACATTCAGGCGCTGGATCCCTCGCAGCACGGGGCAGTGGGTTACCTGGTGCAGCACACGCTGGAGCACATCCAGCACAAGAAGCACCCGGTGACCCCCGAGGTGAAGAGGCGCAGCGCCCCGGAGCACCTGGAGGTCCAGTTCTCAGTCGGCCTTATCATGAAACACAAGAGGTACAAGAAAAAAAAACAGTCTTCAATCCTGCCTGTGAAGTTCTAAATGTTCCACGATCTGCTCCAGGTCGGGTTACAACTGTGTGATTTACGGCTGGGACCCGAAATGCACCATGAGCCAGGAGGATCACCACAATGAGGGTCCACCAGCTGTCCAGCGGAGCCAACCAACCGTTCTACAACGTGCTTGTGCAGGACGGCACGTGCCGCTACGCAGCACAAGGTACGACCGTCCGCCGCCGTCATCACGGACGCAGCAGCGAGCTGAGAAATTCGGAGGCGGCGATGCAGAGGAAAGTACAGCCAGCCTCAAATGCAGATGAGATCAAAGAAAAATATCACTGAAATAAAACGCTGGAGTCAGAAAAAAACGTATTTTTTTTCTGATGTCCTGATCTCATCTGCTTTTTGGCTTCAGCTCTAGAGGAACTCACGTTTATCCATGTTTCTTTAAGATGCATGCTTTATTTGGTACAAGAAAATAGAAAACAACCTATTGGTCAGTGCATTATTCATACATTAAAACAGTTTGCTGAGATCAAACAATAAATACTAGGTAAAAGTGCATCATTCAGTCATTGAAATCAAGAAAATCAACAGAATTGCAACTAAATACAAAGTCAATCATTTAAAATAAGGATACACACTCATTAAAAGACGAAACAAATCAATCAAATTTTCAGAAAAATCGTCAAAAGTAAATTGTTGCATTTCCTTGGAAACTGAAGTTTTTTTTATTAACCCCACCCACATTCCTGATATGTTCATATTCTATGTTATTTGTTTTATTCAGCTTGAGACAACACTTCACGGATTACATTTTCACAATACTCTGGTAAAAACAAAGAATGTACGAGCAACAGGGGGACGCTGAGTTTATGAAAGCTCAAGATACTAACTTTTAAACCAACATTTTTTGGCTGCTATCTCTAATGATGCTCGAGGAGTTATTGCTTTGCAGATCAAAATCCCTGGAGTGAGCTTAACCTCTGCTAGTGGCCTTCCTTCCTGAGGTCAAAGGTCAACCAATATTCGCCCTGGTTGTAGACTTAAGCGGCTGCTTGTGGAGAATTGTGAAAATCACCTGCTAAAAGGCTTTTTTCCCGATTAGGGGAAATAGAAAATCACCTAATTTGCTATTAAAACAGCAAACGGCTGTGTCTTCTATTGGCGACACTTATTTTATTCCCCAAAACGAAAAATCTTCTTATCAAGGCTTGTTTTGCACATGTTGCACGGAGGACAATTGTTCATACGTATGAAAAGATTTTCATTAGTAAACTCTGTGAGAAGCCTGTATATTTCCCCACATATTTGGATCTATATGCATTTAGATGTGATCTAAGTGATAGAACTTGACTTTTACCATGTGTCCAGGTGAATACTCATCCTGATCGCTGTTGCGAGAATTAAAGTGATACGCACGCCTAAAAAGAAATTCCGCCACATTTTCGCGAATAAATTTTGAAGCACTGGCGCTGGCTTTTTAAACAAACTTTAGTTTCATCATGTGACATAAATACATCTGAACTGATGCTTTATTTAACCCATCATGATCATCATATATCGCCTCTTTTGCTGCTCCATTTATGTTAAGCGCGTTGTCATGTGACAAATATTCCGCTTTTTGTGAAAAAAGCGATCCAAATCGAAAAAATAACTAAAATAAAGTACTAAAAACTGGTTGAACATTTATTTCTTTTGTAAGACTATGTTATTGGTTTCGGCATCATCAGCATTAACGCATTTCACGAAGCAACCGCCCTTCGCTCACGTGATAGTTCAGGCTTCCGCGGTTAATTTCTGAGAATGCACACTTCGTCGGCCATTAACCTTTACATGAAAAATGTTTTAAGCCTATTAAAAACTGTCAGTGATAAGTCCAAAAGAATATAATATCTGTGTTTAAATTCACATTTAAGGGACTGGTAGATGCAACACAAAGTGTTGTCAGTGATGACGAAGAGCAAAAATAGCTAATAGAAGGCATTCAAATCTGAATTTGTTTGTTCAGACTAATTGAGTTTCTGCATTTTTAGGACCATTTTCTTTTCTTTTATAGTCTGAGGTTGAATTTGTTTTTCCACTTTTCCTCGTTGCTCCTCAGAGAACCTGGAGCCACATTCATCTCATGGACTTGCCACCGAGGTGGGCCGCCATTTCTCTGTTTGCTGAAAAAGCCACTACGCGTTAACGAGAGCTGCAGACGCTGAGTACCAGAGGACATGGCGGGAGACCTTGGGCACCGTGGGAGGAGCTCTACCATTAGACTCACTCCGGCTCTGGAGAGTTGTTAGTGAGTGGCGGGGTTGCATGTTGCTGCCGCTTACCACAGACCGAACA
Source organism: Oryzias sinensis (assembly GCA_037389245.1). Classification (NCBI taxonomy): domain Eukaryota; kingdom Metazoa; phylum Chordata; class Actinopteri; order Beloniformes; family Adrianichthyidae; genus Oryzias; species Oryzias sinensis. Next base: position 2,744,136 of record CM074495.1, read on the forward strand.
GTCACTGAGCCATTTAATTACGCCAATCTCGCCAGTCATTACCAGGTCAAGTGTTGGAGAAGATTGATTTGTTTTGCTGTGTAACATCAAAATACCACGCCAGTTGTTGTTAGACAACCTACCGCATGATGCTCATTAGCCTTTTAGGAATCCAGGCAGTGACTTTGAAAACAGAAAAAAAAGGTATGAAAAATACCAAAATGAACCCAGAAAACACAACTTCCAGAAAACTGCTTGTGGACATTTATCAAGACGAGCATCCAGGTGCTGAAGATCCAAGAAAACGCACTTTTTAGTTTCCATCTTTGAACAGTTTCCTATCTTCAACATTCCTACAGTATGTTCCTTTATTTCGTACATTTGCATTAAGGTGAAATATGTACGAGCGCCACCAGGGCCCATGTCTTTTAATTAAATCCGAGAAACTGAAAACCGAAAACTACAAAAATAAAGTGTTTCAAGGTTTAAAATCGTCTGTCTTCATCTATCTTTACTCAAACAGGTGTTTTTTTTTGTTTTGTTTAAGATTAGAATTTAAAATTCAAAGCAACCGTTTACAAAATGTCATCCATCGTCACAAACATGTAGTTGAAGTTTTACTGTTTTCTAGACACTTCCAAAAATCTCAAACCGCTAAATGTTGCAGAGCCTTTTGGGTAAAATCTTAAAGAACTCACAAATGCATTTCTGTCTATCATCATCCTTTCAGCTTTTTCATTCGTTCGAGATACTGTAGTTTTCTAAATATTAACTCCGATTATTTTTATGGTATCTTTTGCTTGAAAGGTCTAAACATTTGAAGCTCTTATTTTGAAACTTTTAGGTTTGTATCCTAATCATTGCTAATTCAAAACAACAAAGTTGACAATGTTGATCTGATGAGTTCAATCATTTTTTCCCAAATACCCTGGACTTATTTGATCAGTTTGATTTTAACCTCCTCTCACATTGTGCAGCTGGGATATCCAGATTTTGTCTTGAAATTGTTTTTCCTTTTTCGGAGTGGAAACGCTGGACAGCTTTTTTCAGCTTTCTAGATGCTTTAATGCTTCACCGTGAGAGTGTCTGGACCAGAACCAGATTCTACACCTAAAGATGTAGCTGCAAGGATGAAAGGAACGCCAAAGATGACAAACACCTCTGAACGCACTATCAGGAGTTTGTCCCCTGGATGGTTTCTGCCCTACCTCCTGCTCCCCACCTTTTCCACTTCCTAAGGCTTTTCTGAAGCATCTCGGCTGACTCTAATCTTTTCTCAAACTCTGATTTTGTCTCCACGCCTCTTTCTCTTTTTTCCACAGCCTCAGGTTCCTGGAGTGAGCCCCGTCCACTGGGGGAGGAGCTCATGGTGGTTGGTTTTATTGGAATGCTCATGATTTCCATCCCAAAAATCTACTTCTTCCTTTGAAAGGATTTCAGCTGAGCCCCGATATCCTGAAAGTTTCTACTACACGAAGTCAAACTCAAGGCCTGGGGGCCAAATGTGGCCCTCCATGTCATTTTCATGTGGCCCACGAGAGCATGGGCTGCTTTTTAATTTCTAAAATAAAATTGTTATTTAGTTGATTACATATTATTTATGTATAGCTTCTGTTGTAATTATTCAATGTGTGCAGGTCTTATGTGTGTGCAGACAAATTGTCATCAAATTATCAGTTGATGTGCAACCTTGTAAAATGTTGCACACGAATACACGCTCTTCTTCTATCAGTTTTATGTTTTTTCTTTACTCACTTGGACAAATTGATCGTGGGTTTTAATAACTCCATAAAATTTAAAGGAGGTCATAAAACACATAATTTCTATGCAACTGTAATTGGCACTTTAAAAGGTTTTAATAAATAAATAATGAGTTTTTTAGATTACAGGTTATAACGGGCCCTTTGATGACAGCCACTTTACTGATGTGGCCCCCCTGTCGTCAGCCATGGAAGTTCCCCAAATAAAGATAAGTTTTAATGAACGCTTAATTTCATTGACAAACAATTATCAACAACTTGTAATGTTCGGAACATTAAATTAAATATACAACAGTTTTTGAAGCAGTTATAGGATTAAACTTTACCCTTTACTGGAGCTTATTCATTATTTTAGTTTCAATTCTACTAATATGGAGGAGAAACATCATCAATTTAAAAATTAGATGACGTTTTACTATCCGCCAACTAAGACATTTTAGAGTTATATTTTTAAACATAGGAGGGTTCTCTGTACTTAATAAGTCATAAACGGTAAATTTCTTTGTTTGGCAATAACATATGGTTTTAAAAAGGGAACATTGATGGATCAAATGTGTCACACTTTTACGCATGTTTCACGGAAAAAAATTGGTCATTCGTGAATAAATGAGCAGCTAGCGGAGCAAACTTTAAGCTACCACTGGTGCATCAATGAATGAAGCATGTTAAAGACGCAGGGAAAAATACCAATAGCGACATAAATCAACGCTAAATCCAAAACTGTGACACGGCAGTAAGAAACTCCTGTTGGTTATTGCTGGTGTCAACAGGTTGGAATGGCTTTTCCTTTGAGGAACCGGTTTGAACCCCGGTCATGCCTCTCCCCTCGCCGTGCCCCGCCCCGCTCCGACCCGCCGTGTAGTAGTAGACGCTGCGGGGCTGGAGGCGCAAAGAGCCGCTAAGAAAAAACGATGGGGAGCTGCCTGACGCATATTGGACAGCAGGACCCCGAGCTGGTGGAGAGGACAGGCTGTGAGTGGAAAGAACCTCCACTTCTTTAGCGTTTTATGCGAAAAATATGCATTTGTTTGAAGTTTACCTGCTGAATCTGAGCTTGTCTAGGAAGGATGTTCCAGAGGGAATGCTGATGGCTTTAGGGGAATCGATCCTCCTTGGAGACGCGCGTCAACGGGCAGCACTTTGCTCCTGAAAGTCGAGCACAGCCTTTACGGATCTTTATCAGCATGACTTGGGACTTCGGTTTTTTTTTATTACGCTCCGTCAACAGAAGTTAAAATATAAGTTATTAATAGATTTCTGGTGCGCCTTCCGGTGCAGGTGCACTTCCAATTATTGGTGCTTATTTTGCTCAGCGAGCAGGTTACCCTTGGAGTTTGTGTAAAAAACTGCATTTTTTTTCCCCTTCAGCCTTCAGACTTTGCTTTTTTTAGTCAATTATGAAAAAGAAAATTATGCTAAGTACACTTTCTTTAAAACCTTTATTTATTTGTTCTCCTTTATTTTTCCAGGTAAAACTAATTCATTCCTGATCAACATCTGCCATTAAAACAGCATTTAAAATAAACAATACGAGATTGCATGGTTATATTTTAAAATTTGAATTGAACGCTTAGTAAGTTACGAAATGTATGGATGTAAAGCTGTCCTGAGAATGTTAAAGTGCCAGAGATGCAGTACGATTAAAACAGATGGAGTGGAGCTTTCTGCATAAGCACTAATTTTTGACATTTTGGGGCCATTTCAATGTTTTTCTTTCTGCAGTTTCACGGTGAACAGATCAATAATCTCCACAAACGATTTCTGCAGCTGAGTGGAAATAAGGACACAATCAGGTAACCTTCTTTTTGTTTTTTATACAACTAATGTAAAGACAAACGGAAGCTTAAGTGAGATAAAATAGGATGCTGGCATGCACAACCATAATAATAAAAAATATTAATAATAAAAAAGGAACAAAAGTTTTTTATTTCTCCTGGCAGATTATTTCAGGTGGACATGCAGTTTTATTTCCCTTCTCACATAAGGTCTGATCACGTTTACATTCACCATAACGTGTTCTCTCTTGTTTGTTTTTTTATCTGCAGCAGAGAGAATTTGAATGACATCCCAGCTCTGGCTTACAACCCAATAAAACGTCAAATTATTGAGGCATTCTTTGACAAAAGGTCGGTATTGACTGATTCGCAATCAGAAAAGCTTTTTGCACAAAACGTTACTCTAATTTGTTAAATCCATATCAATATTATAGATGGAGCTCCCAAGGGCATGCTAGAGTAAAAATTAGAGTTGTAAAAATGACAACTTATAACTTTAATGTTATTCTTGTTATTTTTATTTCTTTTCTTCAATGTGCCTTCAGGGGCTCCGTATTATATAAGTTAAATTATTCTAATAAAAAAGTTTCTATATAAAAAAAGGCTAAAAAACAGTTTTTGAAAACAAATTCATAGAGAAACAAAACAAAAAAATTATTAAAAAAAACTTTCATAACAGTAAATAATAAAGGGGTGAAAAACTAAAAAATGAATCTACATATTACCACTATGCCCTAACTCCCCTCAAGACCCAACACAATAAAACATATTATAAATTGTTATAAATACTGAAGGCAACCTGGGAGCCGGCTTAGCTCAGGCTGGTTTGCGGGCGCTTTCCGCTCAGAAACCAGGGTTCAATCCGGCTGCTCCTCGTTCCTTCTCTACTTGTGCCGTCCTAAGCCCGGTTGCTTTTGAGATGTTATGGCCAGGAAGGGCATCCGCGTAAACATTGCTAAGTTTACTATGCGACTTGTTCGTCAGCATCTCTGTGATGGGAGAAGCTTATAGAAGGAGAGAACTGAAGGCAACTCTGACTTGATAAAAAGTTAATGTGAGGAGATGATATTTGGGGATCTAGACCTCTCATTCAAACCAGGTTCTGTAGTGTCCTCCAGAGTTTATTTAGGTCCGGATTTCTCCAAACCTTTTAAAACACTTTGATTCGCTTTCGTAAAATCCTGACACTTTTTAATCTGAAAAATACTAAATCTTGATGGAAGACTTCCGTTTCTGGATTTTCAGCTAACATATTTAATCACAGAATATTTATCCCCAAAAAAGAAGTGTTTTTTTGGCTCAAATGTGAGATCTTTCTTCATTATTTTTGTCTGAGTTGAACATTTAGAGGTCCACTGCAAAGTTTTTCCCACTCTGCTCACATTTTCCTTCTTAGGGGGAGGGACCTCACTGGAGATTTTTCTGCAGAATTAAAGCTACTGCCGACTAAAACAGACTTTATTTTATTTACTGTATGAAATCTCTGAATCTTGTCACTGGAATGACAAACAACAACAAGGTTTCAGAAAAACTGATGAACTTAATGTCTTGATTTGGACAGTTATTGAAATTAAAGCCTTTTAAAAACACCAAATATTGGATTAACTTTAACTGTCTTTGTGTCAAACTCCATTTATTTGAATGGCAAAACATTGAACCTGGAAGAAAACAACAAATCCAAGATGTCAAGGTTTTTGTGTCATTAGGTCACATATTTATCAAAAAAGTGTACAAAAACGAATTTGTTTCCCATTGTTAATATGAATGTGAAGATCCTTGACATTCGCCTTTTCGCTAAAGAAAATAGTTTGAAGGAAAAAGCAGCATCCGGGGGCACATGTTGAGGAATGGGTGGGCAAACAAAAGACTTCACCTAAAGATGCTCTGCAATCCATCTTTGGTCTATTAGTTAATTGCTCGATCTTCATGAAGTTTGTTTTTTGTAGAGATAAAAATATCAAATGTTTTTCTTTTTATTTGATGTGTGGTTGTTGAGACGTTAAATTCCTGTTTTCTGACCCAGGAACCATATGACAGTGAAGTGGGTTCCTGGAGGAGATAACTTTTCCAGCAGTTCTCATGGTGATAAACTTCCACTAGCTCTCAACCCTGGAAATGACCGCAGAGGAAAGGAGGCACGAGGAAGAGAAACCAGGCTAGAGGTTTTCCTTGTTTTCCTGCATATGCTGCACGACGAATCCTGCAGCCTGTCAGCTGTGCATGGCTGGGAGGAATGACCGGATCCTGTTACGAACAGAAAGGCACGGTGTAAGGCTCTCATACCTGCGAGAGCTGACTTCCAGCTTTGTAGGTTTATTTCTTGGCTTCTGTTATCACTTATCGGCCTTATTTCAGTCAAGAATTTGGTCTTTTCTACCTAGAAGTACGTTTAGACGACCTTTCTGCTTTTGCAAACTCTTTGCATAAAAGAAAAATCTTAATTTAGCTACGCATAGAGAAAATCCGGTGCAGTTTTTAGGTGTTGAAATCTCAAGTTGATGACACCTATTCATGCTTATTTCAGTACAAGAAAAACTGGTCTTTCCATCTTTCTCAGCACTGGTTTGGTCACTTTGTTTTTTTTTAAACTATCGTCTGAAGCTGAACATCCTCTGAAAAACAGCCCTCTAATAACATCTCAGCATTCTTTCAGCGATGCTCAGTGCAGAAATCTGCTCCACTGGGGTTTCTCACTCATGAACCTCAAAGTCTAGTGCCATAAACAGACATGCATGTCATTGTTGAGCATAAGTAAATTTAGAAATGGCTCTGGAGATGTGTATCTTTGCAGTTTCCGCGCACACAAAGTGGTTTCCACATAAGTTAATGTCCTTTAAAAAAACACAAAAGTTTATTCTTTCAGTGCTTTATCATTTAGACTAAAAACAAACAAACAAATACTTGACAATAGAGAAATATTTTCTCAAGACTCAAGAACTTCCTCAGAAGCAATTATACTTCATGGAACTAAATCTCTGTGAAAAAATAATTTATCCAATTCAAAAGTCTGATTTTTAGATCTTGCTAAAAGATTTCAGGGTGGAATTTTTCCAACTAAAAAGGAAAGATTAAAAAATGTTTTGTCTTGTGGAATCAGCAAGGACCCAGTTTTTAACTTCACTAATTCTTCCATCAGTCATACGTATTGAGTCCACTGAATGTGTGATAAACTCTGCCTTTTATAGATGTACTGAGAATTGTTATTGCCTAAGACAAAAACATATTGCTGTATGATCTAAGCTCCAAATTTAGGCTGCAGCTGCAGCCTCACTTGTTCTCTTCAAGATGGAGCTGTTTTTTCTAGACAGGAGCTAAAACGGACAGACTGAGCAATGCGCATTCTGCAGTGCAGAGATGCAGAATGTGCAGGCGCAGCAGAGATGCAGGAATGTGCATTGTTGCAGCAGTGGTGGCGGAAAAGAATAAGCCAACAGTAAACAATAAAAACCTATATCTGCTTATATTTGGTAAAAGGAATTGTGAGAAGATTGACGAAGGTCAGTAAAATAGTTTGTGTTTTTTTTTTTTCAGAACGCCCTTGGTTGAACTTTCAAACCCTTCTCTCGGCGAGAATGTTTCCTTAACCCTTATGCTATGACCTTGTACTTAGATGACCTCTTCCATTGGAGTGTGTTCTCCCTACCATGACAAAGGTGGATAAAGGTGGAAAGATTTCATGTAATCCATGGACACCAGTGAAGATCACAAATCATTGAAGAGAAAAGGTTCAGCAGCACTGTCTAGTGGGTCTAGATGACCCAACTCCCAATGTTAAAGTGCCTAGGATAGCACAAGCGATACAATGGAAACTCCTTAGTCAATAATTGATGGTGGCCTGCTGTAAATAGTCGGACACGGTTAATTATCTCAGCCTGCAGACTCCAGTTTTGCCAAAACCAAATTATTTTAAGGGTGCTCCCATTATTATGAGGCTCAATCAATAACATCGATTATTTAAAAAAAATCCTCCAAAAACTAAAAAGCATCAACTACACAGAAACTGTTTTTCTTTATGTTATAGTTCAGTTTATGTTTAAACTGAATTAAAAACTGGGGTTTGTGCTTTTACTATTTGTTGTAAATAAGCTTTGTCGGTTTATTGTTTTGAGACGGGAAAAGAAAAGCATAATGATTAAGAAGAAGGGCAAAACGAGAAGCTTTCTTCATTCTGCCCCTCATTCATTTTACACTGAAAAGGTTATGGAACCACAAATTATTCATTTAAAATAAGCAGTAACCCTTGTTTATTAATATAATGGTTATAATTTAAAATATATTTGCAGGTTTTTTACAAAATTCATGATCTTTTTTTATATATTTACTAGAGATTTATTGGATGATTGCATGAGGTCATTTTTATTTTTGTAATCATGAATAATTCGGGGCTCTATAAAAGGTTAGCAGGTGTTGTATTGCTTTGTTTTTTGTAACTTAACAAAGGCTGACGATGACGTGCCTTAGGATCAACATTTTCCCCCACAGATAGTCAGGGATTCGCGGATGTTCTGACTCTGCAACATCAGCAACGTTCTTAGACAGAATATTCTCTGTTCTGATCCGGTTTGTTGATGGAAGTTTCCCCACAAATCAAACCTGAACTTTGTGTTGTTTTTTTTTTGCAGGTTTTGTTCAACATGCACGATACAGACGGAGATGAAAGATAACTTTGGAGGAGTACAGGAAGGTGAGTCTGTTATTACAGATTCATCTTAGGTTTCATTATGTTGAATCCATCAAGAAGAAGAAGAAGAAGAAGCTGTTTTTACTGTTCAAACCCAACAAAACTTCATTTTTAAAAGAAAAAGTTTGAGAAAGGACTCAACAGAGACCTCAAAAAGTGGATTTTATTCATGTACTTTTTTTTTAGTGGATGAGATTGCAAAAGTATAATAAAAACAGAATTTCCACATTAAATCATAAAGAAAACAGTTCAAATCATAATAAAACGCTTTTTTTGTATTAATTGTTTCTTTCGGTCTCTTGTAACTGCTAGAGAATTTGTTTTACTGCTAAACATTTCCCATAATAATTATTATCACTGGAACGTGTGCCCAACATAATTTGAATCTAGCAGAGAATCACAACACACTAGACTGGTCACCATCCAACAAAGGTTTCTTTCTTAAAGGAATGGCTAGACCAGCGGTCTGTTACAATGATATTATAATCAGATAAGAAATATTTTATTAGTATTTTCTTGCAGTTTGTCTCTTGGTCATCAGTAACAGCTGTCTTAACAACTATTTTTCTACTAGAAAGCTAATAGTACAAATTTGTAAACTCCTAATATCTGCAAAGGTAGGTAACAACAGAGTTTTTGTAATAAGGAAATGTATAATAAAAATTGCACAATAAGCTGAGGTGATCAACCCATCGACCCTTTATTACATATTATTGATGAACAAGTAGCAGGAAATCCGATAAGTGAAGGTTTACTAGTCATGTCCTGGTTCTGGAATGGTCCCCAAGGCCAGGACAGTTAGTGAACCGTGCGAACAAATACTTTAACCCTTCAAAGCTGGGGAGCACAGATCTGGTTTCACAAGAGTCTTCCTTCTCATTGGATGAACTAACACAGTAGCGAGCGACGTGTGGCATCCGCTCAACCAGTGAGGGCGTGTCTAAAATAGATTCAATGTCAGATACTTTTTCTTTTGTGATGTCGATGTTCTAAAGTCCTTATTGCGTCTTCCTCTGGCGCTGAGCGGCGCCTCCTGGACAATGTCAGCCTTTCAGGTCTCGGTCTTCTGCTCTCGTCACAGGTGGTGGAGGAGCTTCTGTCCAGCGGCAGCATCGAGCAGGAATCCGCCAAAGAGATAACGGATGCCGCCATGCTGGAGGTGGCCAGCACCAACGTGCCCCACATGGTAACAGAGCTCACCAGAACGGGATGACCTTATCTGAGCATCACCGGAATCTAACCCCTCTCCGTCCCTCCAGGGTCCGGAGGACTTCTATGAAGGAATCACGTTTGAGCATTTCGAGCAGGTTTGCCTTAAACGCAAACTTTCAAAATGCGCTTTGGTCACTTCATGAGGATTTTCTGTCCACAGATCTTAAAGGGCCTGGAGATGGAGTCCAGGATGCACATTCGCTTTCTGGACACTGCCACGGTGCATTGTGGGAAATCTTGAGAGAACTATTTTTGTAAAGTCCTGGAAATCTTTTTAACCCTTGTGCTATCCTATGGGGTCCAGATGACCCCCCCCCCCCCCACACACACTTACACTGACGTGTTCTCCCTACCATGACAAAGGTGGATAAAGGTGGAAAGATTTCATGTAATCCATGGACACCAGTGAAGATCACAAATCATTGAAGAAAAAAGGTTCAGAGCTCTGTCTAGTGGGTCTAGATGACCCAACTCCCAACGTTAAGGGTTACGGCAAGAAAATGTTCATATAGTGAACCTTCAGTTTGACTTCATGATTTAAATTCCTTTCTACTTCCTTCCTTCCAACTTTTTAAACTCAGAATTCACCAGCGTGTTGTATGATAGTTTGATCATTTCTTTCATCGTTTCAATTCTTCAGTGTCGGCTTTCAAAACTCACATGTTAAAATAAACAGCAGGTTTGAAGAAGTGGGTGGGATCTTTTCCTCTGCAGCCACAGAACTGGTAAATATTTTATTTTTGGTCTTCAGAGACATCGACACATGGAAACCAGCTCTTTTGGACTACCATAACAAAAAATAAATCTACAAATTATTAAGAAAAAGTGGAAAATTCTGGAAACAAACTGATAAAAAAAGTTCCTTTTATGTTAAAATCATTTCCATGATGTATTTCTTAAAGACTGAAACGTCTACTGTGATCATTATAGAAGCATCAGTTACTATAGTTACAGTCATATAGTTACAGTTATCAGTTGCAATATTTCTAAAATCACCATTTAAACCAGGATGATGTAGAGGAGCTGAAAAGACGCAGCTTGGAGAATCAAAGTAAAGATGTTTCTGTCCGTTGAAGGTCAGAGCGCCGGATGCGATCCGGACAGACGGTCGTACGGAACCGCCAGGCCGATGTTGTAGTTGTAGCCGTACGAGTCGACGTAATCCGACCTGCATATGGGCAGGACGTGATCCGGGGACAGGGCGTCTTCAGAGAAGTCGTAATGACAGATGACGCCTCGATGCCTGATGGGGAAAAAATAAACGATCACTGACATCAGCAACAGGATTTTCCCCTAAAATCAATAAAATATTCAAGAAAATTTGATAGTTTAACATTCTAGATCCCTAAATGACAAAGGAAACAAAAGGCTGCTTTTAAAATAATCCAAAATATTAAACACAAGTCAGTCCAGAAGCTTTATGGAGCGACCAAAACCAGATCTCTTGAAATTCCATCAGGCCAAGGTGGAAAACTCTGTAATCCATCCATCATCTCAACCTTCTTAATCCCACTTCCTTATTAGGACAACATGCAAGCAGAAAGGACCCAGTCGGGATTTCTCCTCCCACCAGGATGCTAACCACTCCACCACAGTGTAGCAGAAACTAACTCCAGGGGAAATATTTTCAGATGTGTTCTTATAGGGATTTCTCTTGTTTTGGGGATTATTTGTGGTCATTTTCATTCAAACAAATAAAGGTTTGACCTGTTTTCATTATTTTGTGTAATCATTTGTTTCTAAATTGGTTTCAAATCTCTATGGTGGCCTTGAAGTGTCAATCCTATCAACAAATCAACACAAAAAGAGCAAAACAAATAATTAACAACTATATTTTCTGTTTTTTTCTTTGAACATTTTGATTTCTACAATGTTCTTATTTGTTTTGCTTTTTTAAATTGTCCTCTTTAATCTTTTTGCGTTGCGTGATTTGTTGATGGGATTTGGACATCAGGGCCACCGTACTATTCTGCAGTTGACCTCCTAAATCGGGCTGACAGGGAAAAAAGTCAGTTTTTGGAAGCTGCAGATCTTCCAGAACCCTTCACTGATGTTCTGACAGAGCGGCTGTGACGCGTGCGGCGAGGGCGGAGACCTGCGGTGGGCGGTGAGGTCGTCGTCCGTGATGCAGGCGCCGCGCGGCGACTTGTCGTCGGGGATGTTGGCTGTTAGGAGGGTGCTGCTGCTGAAGCGCACGTGCCGGACCGGATGTCTGCCGCAAACACACGCGTTTCAGAATTCAGCATCAATTCAAATCATTTTCAACAACAAACAACAGAATTTCAACTGAGACACAGAAGGTTTTCTGTGAATTAGACGTCTTTTTGAGCAGAACTTGATTTAAAATATGACCCATCCTGCATTGATAATAAACAGTATTTGTAGTTGAATCACATCTAAATTATTCCATTTGAACATTTTTTAATTTATCAGCAACTTCACAATCCACATAAAAAAGTAGAAAAACCAGAAGCTTTTTAAAAAATAAAAAAAACCTTTTTAAATTCAAACTTCCTTTGGCTTATGTGAAAAATCGTTTCCCCACGACAAATTTCTTTTGAAAGGTTTAATTCTGGTTGAGCTTAAACCCAGAGAATCCTAAGGACAGACCGTTAAGTGAAGACACTCAAAAGTGGATGAGAAGCAGCATCACAGACGGCCGACTGTCTGAAAGACGTCTGCAAACCTCATCCAGGAGACCCCAGAGACGCTGACCAAGACGGAAAGAAGGTCGGGTCAACCTGGACTCCGTTCAGAGGTCAGAGGTCACGGTCCAACAGTCAGAAAGAGACTTTTGGACAAACGTGGATCAGTGAAGAGTTGAAGGAGAAAGACGGTGCTGAGCGAACATCTGGATTATCTACAGAACATCTGTCCTGATGGGACACATCTGGACTCATATTTTAGAAAACAGCCACACATGGTGGTGGAAGTGTGATGGTGTGGAGCTGTCTTCACTCCTCCAGGAACCCCCTGAAGCTAAAAGCTCAAGAACCTTTGGGTTAAACATCCAAACAACAAAACAGATGGATGTCTGCCACAAACTCACCACTGAAAGCATCCTAAAAAGAAGCGGCAAAGCCAACAGAAACACTCGATCGCTGGTTTTCTCATTTGAAGCAGCACCGTTATTATTTTCTCAACCTGAACTGCTTTATTGTTTGTAACAATTTTGGACACTAGAAAGAAATGTTATAATCTGAATTTATTTTGATCGTCTTTGTTTACTTTAACATTTTCGTGGGGTTGTTACTCTTTACTCAGTTGTCTAATCTGTTAATGAAACACGTCTGAACGTCTCACCTGTTGTGCATCTCCCACAGCTTCGCTCCCATCCTCATTTCCCAAACACACACCAGCCCCTCGCCGCCGCCGCTCACAACCTTCCAGTCGTCCGCCTGCACTGAAGTGACGCCGAGGTGGTGGGCGTACAGGGAGAGCACGGAGGAGCCGGCGCGGAGGTCGAACACTCTCACCCTGAGCCACAGGAGGGAAAATTGACAGAGCAATGAGGCTTCAGCGCTGTGCCACATGATGTCGGGATTTGTATTTTAAGAGGAAACTCATCGGAAAGATAGAACTGTACATTTCTGTTGACGTAAAGTGAGATAAACATTTTTTAATTAAAGTAGAAAAATGCTTCAAGAACGTGTTAAAAACCCCAAAAACCCTATTTTCATCGGAGTGGGTCTGTAAGATTGATAAAACAGCAGGACAGCCTAAAAAGAGGAACATAAACCCAAAGAAGAAGCAAATTAAAAGTCAGTCAAACAAACATCCCAGGAAAAAAACTAATTTGCTGATGAGATCAAAAGAAAAGAACCGTAAAAGTCTTTCAAATGTGGTGTTTTTATGTAGGAAAAACTAAAATCTTCATTTTTGTGACGGTTTTTCCTTCACTGGCAGTCAGCGGAGGTGGAGGGGGCCGCCACGACAGTCTGATGACTGTGATTCTGATCAGCGCTGCTTCTGTCTGTGGCGGATCCTGCAGAAAAGTTCCTGCTTTGTGTGTTTCATTAGTAAGGAAAGCCCAGGGGAGCGTGAGCTCCATCTGTTGTCGCCGTAGCTTTATTGCAACTGAAAGCATCCAGGACATGACTCCATCCCGCTCCGTCCAAGTCTTCATTAGCATAATCAGATTTACCCCGGGGACGAGTGGCTTTCAGGGCGAAACTTTATAAAAGAACGGGACCTTAAATGGGAAAATGGGCGCTGTGAACTTGCTGTCTGCGGCGAGTTGAGCCTGTTTAGAGGCATTACGTGATGGAGGTGCACGTTCAAACAATGGGAGGTTACAGGGGGGCCGCGGGGAGCCATAAATCTAACGCTGAAGGCGACTGTCCGCGGTGAGCCGTCCCTGCAGAATCTGTCGTCATTAATCAACAGGAAGTGGAGCCGCAGTCGTTTTGCTGAAGCCACAAGGAGACATCCATCATTACATCCTAAACATGATTTCTGATTTAGGGATGTTTTTATTTTATTTTTTTTTGCTTTTAATGAGTCTGGCAATCAAAAGGAGTTTTGAAGCAGCAAAATTACGCTGCAAGATAAACACCATGAGCAATCGCCCAATTACGAGGCCTTCAATTAATTGTTTTAATTTTTTATATTTTTAATACTTCCATCCAAAACAAAACCTTTCACTTTCTAAAAAATGTGATTTTCTGTAAAACGTTAAACACAAATAAATGTGTTTCTTTTTTTTCCTTTTTTATGCAATAATAAAGCTAAAAAGGATTTATAAACAGTTACCCAAATGTTGAATATCTGCTATGTTGATTCCCTCCGTTTCAGCACTACACAGAGAAAATGTTAGGATTCTTAGACTGGTTTAAGAAGCATTTCTTTTTTCTTCAGCGTCTTAAGTGCTATTTATAAAACTAAAAACCTCACAGTTTGTCACCAATCTTTATGGTGACAAACTGTGGCGGTAGTGTGATGGTCAGGGATTGTTTTGTAGCTTCAAAGTCCAGAAAACTGAAATTCAGCCTTTTTTTTTTCTTTTTCTTACCAGAAACTCCTCAAGCAGAAATTCTTCTTTCAGTTTTCAAATATAAGAAATAATCTTATTTCACAGAAGCTTTTAGTCATTTGAGGCAAATGTTCAAGCTGAGAGTCTGAAAAACGAAGGAGTCAAAACCTAAAAGACGAGGATTTTGTGCTCGTTAGTTTCGGAAATAAATGATCTTTACATGATGTTTATTAATGTATTGAATCTTGGTAATTTCATAGCTAAGGGACTTTAATTTAGTCAAAGGTTTGTTTGGTTAGCAGGTTTGTTATCCTAATTTAATTTATATAAATATGTGTATATACGGATATATATATATATATGTGTGTATAAAATAAGTACATATAAATACATTTCTTTATCTTCTTTTATTTATTTTTTATTTTCTAATGAATTCATGACTACAAATCCCTACATCTATAATCATATCTATATCCATGTTTTGTTTTTTTACCGCTTTAAATATAAACCAATTCTATAACCAATTCTTCAATAAAGCTTCCCAGTTTAAGAAAAAAGTTAATTCTGCAGGGAAAAACGTGTTTATCAGCTTTTTGGTGGAGAAATCCGCTGTGTCTGTGCTTTTACGTACCTGGTGGTTCTTTGGACGTTTTATTTCATGAACCTGTAAGGTCGTGTAAGGTCGTGTGGCTGAGCGGATCTCACACCGACCTCCGTGTGAGACGACTGCTCGGATTTATGAAATATACCTACAATCTGCAAATGAGTTCATTTGAGTATTTGGAAGAAGTTGCGCACAACCGACTTCTGACAGGTGACAGCAACAAGTTTGTGAAACGTTTAATGGCTCTTTCATCTGATTGCATCTTTCCCTCATTTTCACAGATGTGGCCTTTTTCCAGGCGGCCAGCGTCTGGACCCTCCGTTTGCTCCTTGGATATTAAAACAGAAAAAAAAAACTGACAATGGGACAAAGCTCATTTGGACAGAATGAAGAGACGCATTAAACCTTGGCTTTAAGCCACCCTGAGGAAGGGCCAAGATTGCAGACTGTCCCCCCTTTTCTCTACTTGTCCTCGGCTGCATCAGCTGGGGCCAAAGTGAGGGGCTGAGATAATGTGTGTACCTTCCTGGACTAAATCTAATCAGAAAGCGAAGAACAAGAGAGGAGCCCTTGAAATGATTTTGAAGCGAGAACGTCTTTGTCTGCATGCAGCTGCTATTAGTCCTAACAAGTAGGCAGCAGAGCAGACAGGAGGTAAACAATAAGAGATGGTCCTTCGCTTTAAGCCAGCTGTTTAACAGCCAAGTGGGCTGAATGGAAACAGCAGGGCAGCTTTGGAGGAAGACATGCCAGGGTTTTTCTGATCCTGGCAGATCAAACACGGCGGCACCCACGGACAAGTCCTGAATGGAGAAGGACTTGTGTGCATGCATGTGTGTGCATGTGTGTGTGTGTAGGATTGGAGAGAACAAAGGGCCCTTAAGGAAACTTTCTTTCACTCTTTGGGAAGTCATATTTCCTCTCAGACTCTGACATTCAAGTAACGCACTTTCAAGAACATGCTAGCTAAATGCACGCTCACACTGGACAAGCAGGGAGGGGCTATAAGTCATTACCAAATCCGAGTCCCTGAACGCGCAAATTATGGCGGCACGTTTTGTACCCAAAACCCGAAAGAAACCAGAAGGTGAATGCAAGAGTCCTGAAAGCAGAAACGCTGCATTCCACTTTTCACTGGAAGCGGCCGCTTAAACAGACGTTGCCGAGGGCGCCGTGTGAACGCAGCCTTAAGGTCCACCGTTTTTAAAAGTGTGCGTTTGCCGCCGTCCTACCTCCTGTCTTTGTTTCCACACACCAGCAGATGGGGGGGGGCGTCTCTCAGGTTGATGCAGGTGAAATCTCCCGGCGAGCCGCCGACACAAACCGCTGGTTTGGTGGTCTCCAGGCTGTAGACGTGGATCTGAGGGACAGAACCGCACAACGCTTTTAGTCTACGGAGGAACGTGGAAAAAAGAAAAAAAAAACACATCTAGGTTTGTGAATTATTGAACTTTCTACCTTTTAAACAAAGTTTTACCATCAATCAAACGTCAAATTTATACTGAAATAAGGATCATTTCAATCTAGTCAAATGTCTTTACTTGATTCTTCTGTGCAGAACAGATTTCATTGTCATCAAGGCGTTATAATAAGAGCCACTTTAATCTGCTTATTTTTTATAATTCAATGTAAAGCTCCTCTTTATTTTGACAAGTTTTCCTGTTCTTAAGCTGCAAGGCAATTCCACACCATCATACTACCGCCACCATGTCTGACGGTTGACATACTTATTGAAATAATCATGCACTTTATGGAATCAGCACCAAGTTTGGCATGATTGCAGCAAATCCCAGATTCTAAAATATATGCAATATATATAAACGGTCTATAATAGTCTTCTGTAGGTACTCCTCAAATTAAAAGACTGCATTTTGTTGAGAATGGGGCAGAAAGAAGTCGAATATGTTTGTAACAATTGACGGTACGGCCACTAAATGTTTGATTTTTCTGGTGGCAAATGTTCTTTTCTGAAAGAGGAGATCTTAAGGTACATCCATGGAAAATGTGGTGCTTGTTCCAAAAAAAAAAGCACATCAACCTTAGTCACAACTGCCCTTACAGGTGGATACAGGCTGTCTGCATGAAAAATGGCTAAACCTGTACGGGGCTTGCATCACATTTTAAGATTGCAGATTGGTCGGTGACTGCAAATATTCATGCACATTTCTGCCTATGTGCATGCTGCAAGCACAGGTTGTAGCGAAAACACACATAACATGCAAGACTGAAGTAGGTGCGACGCAGGCGTTCTCATTTTTCAATCTCCCATATATTCTGCTCACCGCTCAGTGAGCTTGTTAGTGCTGCTCACGTGATTGCAAGCACAAAGCGCGCTCATTACACGTACAGAGTGTACAGGCGTCCAACGGCCACTTGCGTATCATCTGCACGCCTCGTGCTTTCAACATTTGCGACCAGAGTGTGGCGTAAGGGCACTGCACGACAGCATCACCTGTACGTCATTGGAGTGTGAACCTTCCATTTGCCTTACAAATACTTCACGATACACCTACCACACACACGACAAAGGTACGTTCCATGACATTTGCGCTCCCTGCTATGACCCTCCACTGGCCAGACGACCCAAGAAACATGCATCCTACGGGCGGATTCATGTGACCAAGGCATAAACTGAAGCTTTATTTTAGTTTTGCAGGACTGCAGGTTTTAAAAATCCTGAATTTGACCAAAGAAACAACTCGAAAGCAAACTTTAATCACAAAATGGGATGCGCCGGCTGCGTCTCGGCTCCAAAGTCTCATCGCGCGAGGTTAGAATGATGTCATCTGGAGCCAGCCAGAGCCGGCAATTAGCAGCTGGTGTTTCCCCGTCCAAACGAGACCGAACAAACAGGATGAACCGCCAGACAGAATCGCCTTTGAATAATGAAAGTGACAAAGACCGTAAAAGCGAGGATAGAAGGAAGAGGAGGACGGACCGCCAAAAAGGTAAGAGACAGAAAACAGAGACGGCGACCGGGAAAGATGAACCCGTTTTTTACAGGACGGCGCAGACGTGATGTAAGCTTTGAGAAGCTGCCAGCAGCCGTTTCGCGTGGCCTCCTACTGGAGCCAAGCAGAGCTTTAATTGTGCACCACCCCGGGGGTAAAGCCCAACTCACCCTGGACTTTGAAATGACAGCTTGATAGGATTTGGAGTGGGAGGGGGGGGATGCAGAGATGAGGTTCGGCCTGCTGTTCTCATTGCACATTTGGAAAGATGTGTTTATTAAATATCTGCTCTGAAACGAGGAGAGGAGGGAGGGGGGATGCTGCGTGGAGAAAGCAGCATCTTTTTAGGAAACACAATTATGAGTTTTAGGGGAGCAGATAGGATCAGGTACTGCGGGCGGTGCGGCTTAATGTAATCACCCTTCAAAAAAAGGATCAAAATGGTTTTAATTACAGCAGCACCTCAGGGAAATCCGTGAATGTTGCTCGCCTGCATCTCTGAACACGTTTAGCCAAAGCGAGGCGGGTTTTTGGTGGACAGAGGGGCTGTGAGGTAAGTTTTCTGAGCAACCCCCCCCCCCCCCATCCTCAAACAGCGGTTCAAATCTGCATGGATTCAGCCACCATGTGGACAAACACAGATTAGCCCGCTGCAGCAGATGCAGCCTAATAATGATAATGATGATAATGGCAGGTTTCTGGTTCCATCTTATGCTGGCACTTCCACCCTTACCCACATGGGGGGGGGCACAGCGTGGACTCCTGCACAGACACATCAAACCACAAGCACACCAAATAATAAGAAATGTGCTTTGTTGTGCATTTTGTGAAGGAAAACAGAGCGGATAAACGGCCGAGTCAGAGTCAGACTTCGGACTTTGATTCTTCGCTTCATGATCTGGAGAAAAAGAAGCGAGAGGTGAACTTTCCCTCTGAAGAGACGGGGCTCCGTTAAATCACGCCTCATCACGGTCGGCTCATTAACCGCTTTCCTCCGCTGCAGCACGGCGAGGTCGGTCCAGGCTCTGTGGCCGTTACCATGACGATGCCTCGCACCGCGTATCAAATAGTTTGCTTTTTGTGAAAACCAACTTAAACCAAAGTACTAATAATTGATTTAATATTTATGTTTTTCATGAGCAGGATAATTCCTGGTGAGCATTATCCCATTATTGGGAAGTAGTGGACTTTGGAAAAGCAGCCGTCCGATGCAACAAGGCCTCAGCGTCGTCCTTTAATTTCTGACAATGGACACCTCGACGGACATTATCCCTTACATAATAGGTCGTAGATTAAAAGAGATTCACACAATTAAAAGAGACAAACACCAATTCGTCTGTACTTAACGTGATCATTTCTAATTCAAATCCTTAGCACTTAGCATCCTGTCAGGTCAAGTCTAGTCAGGTTCTGCAAAGACTCGTCAGATCAAGTCCAAACTTTAAAGTAAGGTGAAGCTGATTCAGGTCAAGACTCTGTGTCAAATTAAATCAATATTTGTCAAGTCAAGTGGATTTCTGTCAAGAAATTGATAAAATAAGTCTTTAGTTAGGGAACTCGAACTATTTTACTTTAAATCTACAAAGGGGGGGGGGCAGTTCAAGTACTCCCCTATGTGCCCCCCCCTTTCATAGCGACACACAGTGGCACTGAACTTTGTTGTTTAATTACTTTTGTCTTCTTTTGCTGCTCTACATTTGTTGAAATAAATGTTTTTGAACTTCTACATACAGCGTTCATCAGCTGATCAAATTCAAGTTTAAACCAAGAAAGGTAAATAAAAAAATACAATATCATATACTTTAAATATATATATATTAATAAAAATACTAATAATATATAGGTATTATAATATAAATTAACACAAGTCAACAAAAACAGAGTTCCACATCCCTCAAATTTGAGAAAATTTATAAACAAAACGCTTAAAACCCATTTATTTCCCTGTATTTATTTTTGGTAAAAGCCTCTCCTCCTTAGCCTTCCAAGCCTCTCCGTCTGAACTTCATGTGGATCTGACAGCCTTTCCGTCAGCACTTGTGCTTTTGTGTCAGATCCACTGAAGCGTCTGGATGGACCGGCGGCACGGATGCCAGCTCGCGCTGGATGTAGAGCCGCGAGCTGGGCGGGCGCCCGGGCATCGCTGGCCCGATGACAAGAGGAAGGCGAGGACTAACGAGGACCTGGAGACCCGCCTCGACCACCCAAACGGACCAAAGCAGACAAAAACAACGGAGAGGCGGAGGGAAAAGCATGTCCTCCAGAATGAAAACCTACAAAAGACTCTGTTGATAAAACTGCACCTGACGGTAGAAAACACTTCAGCGTGTAAATCCAAATGCCAGGAATGAAAAATGTCATTCTTCAGTGACAAAAGAGCTGGGTGCTCCGCAACAGGTTTGAATGAAGCGGTTCTTCTAAAGCTCTGACGTCTGGAACCGCTGATGGACGCGCGACACGAGCGACAGGCACCTGAAAGGATGTCGACCAAAACCAGTCAAAGTCCACCTGTAGGCGAGAAGACGAGGAAACAACCACGTTTTCTCACCTCCATGAGAAAACTGTCCAGCTGAGAGAGATTTCTGAAACTGGAGTCAGATTGAAATAATAAAAAAAACTAAACGGCTTCATTAAATATTCATAAAGGCTCCTGATTTTTTTCCATCTACCAACTTTAGAGAATTTTATATTCACTGGAGCCTGGAAAAGCTTGTGCTGCTGTAGTTTACATAAACGTGAGGAAAAAAAGCTTTTTATCTCCTAACACAGGCGTCTGCAACCTGCTGCTCCTGAACCACATGTGGCTCTTTTACCCTTTAGTTCTGGATCTCTGGTTAAAGAAAAAAGTTTTGAATTTTAAAAGTAAAAAGTAAACAAACTCCTTCACAAACAGTTAAAAGAACAGTTCTTATTATCTCGGGTCGACTAAAGCGATGTTGTCACCCACAGCATGAGCAGTTTCTACGACATTGACGACTCCTGCAGACCCCCTGTGCAGCTTTGACCCTTTTTTTGCCCCACAAACAGCCCGTATCCCCCCGCGAGGGCAGTTGTGACTTAGGTTGTGTAAGGATTCTGTGGTTTTGTTCTTGGTCATGTTTTTGGTTTTATTTTGTCAGTCACTCCAGATTCAGGTTCATGATCCACAGCTGTCTTCAGTTCAGTTAATGACCCTCAGCCTATTTAAGTGTCTTGGTTTCTGGTCATCTGCTCTGTTTTGTCACAGTTTGGTTTCCCCTCATAGTTTTGTCATGTTTCAGTTTGCTAATTAAATGTTTTATTTCCTGTCACCAATCCTGGTCTCCTGCGTTTTGGGTCCTCCACCACGAGTTCCTGACAGGTTGAGTTCAAATTTCTTCCCTACTCACTGCACAGTGTACTATATAGTGCAGTATTTTGTGCGTTCGCGATCTTGTAGTGTCGTCCAAATCCAAAAATTCCAAAATCGAGTGGCCTAGGAATTTCCCAGAAGTCTCTGCGAAAAACCAGTGTGCATCGATTCTCACTAGATTGGAGAATATAGACCACAATGCATTGAGTCGGATTTTTTTTAACCAAAAAACTGTATTGATATGTATTCTTTTAATAAACCATCAATGTCTTTAAAAGACTCATAAATAATCGTTGCAAAACGCTCATAAAAAAAAAAGAAAGAAGAAGTGAGCATGGTGTCCGAATAGTTTTTACAATCCAGTGCTGCACTATTTAGTTTTTTTAGTAGTTAGGGTGGGAATTTGGACACAGCCTAAAACATGAATAAAAATAACACTATACACTGATGGCAATTAAACTTTTGTTTATACCTTTTATTCCTAATTTTCTTAAGAAAAACCCTCCTGCTCCAAACTGATTGGTGTCTCAAGGCTCTCCTTTATTTACTAAGTAAAGCCTTAAGGGTCAATGAGTTCCTCCGAGTCCTTAGAAACAGCTATTATTAGAAACAAACAGAAGCAGGTACAGAAACAACACCTGATCAAAGTCCTTCTGAAGTGACGGGGAGACGAACTCAGGAGAGATGGCTGCTGCTGTTTAAGACGTCTCCTCCTGCTGGGAGCAAAGTCCCTGCAGTCCACAACGGGCTCCTGTGAGAGGGCGCCAAGTCAAGACCATCACGCCATCGTGGAGAGGCCTGTCCGCGTGGACTCTCACGTTCAAAACATCATTTCAAAGATGAGATGTTAATTCATTTAGGATGAAAAGGGGAGGATGTAGCCGCTCGTGGCTTCATGCCAAAACGTTTGGACGGAAAGAGCAACCATTTATGCAAACCAAATTATTGACATTGTGCGGCTCCCTTTCTTTCACCGTCCCTCGCCCGCCGAGAGCGCCAGTCACCTTGTTAACTCTAATGGAAACCTTACATTTCAGCCGCTGAGCAGCCATCTTTGTGGAGTAGCCCTCAAATATCCGCGTTCACCCCCCCACAAAGCCTTGATCCGGCTCCACCGCCTCCATTAGCATACAAACGCCAGATTGCAATTCCCACGAGGTAATGGACTGCCGTCCATAATGGACCAATTAACCAGCAGCCACATGCTAACTGGTGGCAGAGCGGCCGTCACCACACATCCCGGTGAACTTTCCTCACTCGTTAAGATGCAGAATAACTCCTGAAGCTCCGAGAACGAGCGCGGCAGACGCCGACAAATCCAAAAGATCCTCAGATGAAGCACATGCAGACGTTCTCGCATCGTTACAGAGACGGACGTTTGAGATAAACAGACGGCAAAATCCAAAAAGGTTTTCCAGAATGACTCATCGGTGACAAAAACCACACTGGATAAGAAAAACTGAAAACGTTTCGTTCTGTTCTAGAAAAACTGAGGTTATTTGTATTAGTTTGATTTATTCCATTTATGTTGAACATTTTGTTCATTTCTTATTTAGAGTTGTGTTTGTTTCATTTTTTATGTGTTACAAAAAAAAGTTGTATTTTAGATTGTTTTTTTTTTTTGCTTTTTTATATTTTCTTTTGAATATTTTCTGAAATAAACGAGAATTTCATTTGAACTCATTTAAATCTGGTTTCTGCTCAAATTTCATTGCATTTATTTATTTTATTTGAAATAATTCTCCTCATATATTTAATAAAAAGAACAATTTCATTTAAACTTTTTTAAACCCAGACTGGTTTGTGCGCAAACTGTATTTTTTTATTTTGCTTTTTAATATTTTCTCTAGGATGTTTTAAGAAAAAAAATCAAAATTTCATTTGAAGTCATTTAAGTCTCGACTGGTTTTGACTCCAATTTTTATAATTTTTTTGTTCTTTACAGTTTTTCTTAAAACTTCAGTGAAATAAAGTAGAATTTGCATGAACACGTTTCACTAATGACCAGTTTTTGCTCTAATTCAATTCGTTTTTGTCTTTACTGTTGTTTCTTTTCTATGTTTGTAGTGTGAGCCCTGCCGGCCACCGTAGTGTTCTAGTTTTCACAAAGTTCCCAGTTTCAATAAGAATTATGAATTCCAAAAACTATCCACACAAGTGTTGTAGACGTCAAAATAAAATGTCTTTTTTTTAATGCTTGCAACTTTGTCTCCATTTGTTGACGAGCGCTGAAAACCACAAGTGAAGTGAGGGGGAACCCACCTTGTTGCCTCCGTCATGCATGCTCCAGCCGGCGCGCTTCACCCCAAAAGCGACGAGGGAGTCGGAGGCATCCAGGCAGGTCACAGGATGACCGTAGACGGAGTGGAGGAGCTGTAGCTCCTCCCCCTCTCCAGGTTTCAACAGGTGCACGGACTCTCCGGCTGCTAAAGCCGCCACCGGACGTTCACCCGCCCGGCCTGGGACTACAAGCAGGCTCTGCGCCTGGACCACACATTTACAAATGCTCGATTAACCATTGATATCTGAATCATTTTAGCTGCTGCTTTGCTTGTTTTGGGTAAAACTGTGTCAATTCAATCTAAAAGAGCCAGGTGACACACTGAAAAGCTGCCTGGCTCACCGGTGATGGCAGCTGAGCCTGGCAGAGCAGCCTCCAGTAGCCACAGTCATCGGCGCCATCTAGACGAACATCTGAACCAGCAGCAGAAACCAGGACGGGGGTGTCCGGACTCACAGCCAGAGCCCGGATCGTCCCTGGGAGCTGGTAGTGGTGGAGCGGTTCTCCACCGGTCTCTGTGCTCCACAGGTCTACACAGCCTGTGGGTAAGCACAGCCCCTTTACCCGTCTAGAGGATTTGACACATGCTGAACAACAGTGTGAGGAATGACTGCGCTTCTGCTGTAATCACCATCCTGGTACGCAGCAGCGGCCACCGTGGCGTTCACCTGGACCAGGCTGACGTGCGGCCGAGGGTTCGTGAGCGCCGACAGGCTGTTGGCCTTCAGGAACGAGGCGGTGGCGTCCCAGTGCAGCGTGTCCCACAACCTCACATCACCAGAAGTGTAGCTTAGAAAGAAACAAGCACACATGCAGCGTCAGGCAGTCACCACAACTCATGCGGGAGTCTCTAAAAACTGCTTTGACTGTTGCTGCTGCTTTGGATGAAACTGTAGAGGGTCACACTACGTTTATTCTCGCGAGGTGGAGATCCTTTTATGCTTTGGTTTTGGTATAAAGTTTAAATAGATTATAATGTATTAACAATAATGTGAAGAAACTTCTGGAGTTCATCAGAAATTTGCCAGGGTTAGGGTTGAGTAGTGAAACTCTGCATCCTTTTGTTTACCCATGTCTCCCACTAGCTCACAGCCCCTCACAAACCCAAGCTAACAGTAGCGGTGCGACCAACATTGGAGCTATCCGGCCGTGCAGTTTGGACCCAAACTCCAGCTCAGATGAGGAAGACAAAGACGTGCACGGATCTATTTGTCTGCAAGCGGAGGCTTCAGAATGGAGCCTGTGGCCCCGCCCATTTCACTTCAAGAGAGCGTTTTCCAACCGCTCCCGATCTATCACAGTTTGAATTTAATCTGAAAAATCTTTTGTATGTGTCTGGAATCATGACAACAATGCTAGAAAACGTGTTAAAAAATAAACAAAAAAACTATTTGTCATTGGAGAAGGACTTCTTTCCGAACCAAACTTTGCTCTTCAGCTGCCAAAAGCCTCCAGAGAGACAGGAACACAAACTCTGACACAACATGAGTGCAGATACATGGAAATGTGGAAGAAAACTCTGATTTGGCTTCAAAAGCTTCCCACAAACAGGCGGAAGAGTTTTCTGCAGAAAAGACCTCTGCAGGTCTGTCCTCTCTGTCGCCGTGTGACTAAGAGTCGTCGCTTTATTAAACTCTTTATCCAGTTGCCTTTTAAACGCCAAATCTCATTGCGCCCCTGTGCTAATGAGATTTTTCACGACCCGATTGAATCCCTTTGGCTCACTCTTAGCTGTCATTGATTCTTAACCAGATAAACAAATTCAAGTGCTCTCACTTAGCAGAATGAGTCTTTAAATACCAATAATGAGAAAAATATTGATGGCGAAAAATGGTCAGAACCAAAAAATGTAGCCGTAATAAAGTTCCTGTAAGTGTGGAGGATGTTTTAAAAAGACACTTTTGGTGCTTTTAACGTGTTTTTGTGACATTTTTCTGATGATGGAGGACAGATATGAAGAAAATTTAGCTTAAAATTGCAGGTTGGGGGTGTGAGAGGTTGTAACCTAGCAACAGAGAGTGTAAACAGAGAGCTCTCAGCAACTGAGAGGGTAAGGGGGCGTTGCTCCGTGCACTAGGTCCCGCCCACAACTCAGAGGTGAATTTCTGATGAACTCCTGCCGCTCTGCAGAAACTATGACCTAGAAAACGACAGAGGTTTTTAGGATTTTGGCTGAAAACGCATAATCCTA
This sequence comes from Oryzias sinensis, assembly GCA_037389245.1. NCBI lineage: Eukaryota > Metazoa > Chordata > Actinopteri > Beloniformes > Adrianichthyidae > Oryzias > Oryzias sinensis. The sequence goes on from CM074495.1 coordinate 2,769,873, forward strand.
ATTAAACGGTGGGAACAGTTTATATTAGATCAAAGGAGGATCAGAGCGGGTCTTTAAAGTACAAAGACTGTTTTGGTACTTGTGTTTTCTAACGGTACATCGTCCAAACACGCGATCTTCTCCACGGAGAAGCAGAAGGACTGATGGGAATTTAATCACGGCCCTCCCTGGAGACGCTGCACATCTCCGTGAGGGCCGTCTTATTGAGCCCCTGAGCTGCTCACCATTCATCACTGTCTCTCTGCCACAGCGTCAGATGCTGCTCATGTCCTTCACAAACACAGTCGAGTCTGACACAACAAAAGTTGGAAAGAGGGACACTTTCAAAATAAAGTACGGCTAAAAAGCCTGCAGGTGTTAGTGTGTCACCTGGATTTGATTTCAGTTAACCACCAGATGCCTTAATCAGGCTTTGCTGGACTTTTGAAACTGTATCTGATCAGCAAACCAAAACCCTTTTTTAGATTTCCAAGGATTTTAGTTTTATTTATTTTTGCTTGAGTTTGTCTTAAAGTTTGAAATATTTACCTAGAACAATTTTTTAAAGTATTTTTTGGTTACAAAGTGTTGCAGACTTGCAGGAATTATAATGTGAATTATTTTAATAAAAAATACTTTTCAGTGCAACACCAGGCATTTTTACAGAAAAGAATTTCCTTTAATTACAAACAATGACATTTTTTCTCATTCTAAAAAGCCCCCAAAAAACGACAAATCTGTTGGCACCAAACACCGGTTAGCTTATCTTTTTGTTTTTTAAACTGGAATTAGTTTTAAAATAAAACAGAGCATTGGAGGTAGATCTCCTTAGAATCAAGCTAAGGTTTGTGTTAACACGCTTTTGGACCTGAGGAGACTCACCCCGCTAGGACGTAGTTGTCACAGGAGCTGACGTCACACAGCACTTTTCCCAACTCGAACTGCAGCTGGCTGATGGATCCCACTCGATTCTGAGCAAAACACATGAAAGAAACGCTAAAGTTATGATTAAAGCCCCGCTCTGATCATCTGTTGATCTATTATAAAGTGCTCCAGGTGGTCTTTGCTTATCATGATGCCGTTTTTAGCCAAAATCCCCCAAACTTGTGTCCTTTTCTAGGACTTCATTAGAATTTGTTGTCGGCGGGACCGTTGGCCAAGGCAACCCCATCCCCACCTCCCCTCCCCGTAGTGGGGAGCTGGGAGCTTGTGGCTCGCTCAGCATATTTTCTACATCACAAATACATTTTTATTTTATCGACTGCATTTTTTTCATCTGCTCCTGATTCACAACGATTTGAATAAAGAAGCACTGAGCTTCATTTTCTCAATATCTGTTCTCCAACACCAAAAAAATGCTATTTTCGTTGGAGTTGACATTTAACGATAAAATGTGAGGAAATGAAAGTCAAAATGTCTTCATTAGGGTTTTTTTTTTTGAGAAAAACATTTCCACGGGGTCGAGCGAAAGGTCACATGCTCCTTTTTTAGCCCAGGCCCACCTTCCAGTTGGAGCGCACGGCTTTGGCAGAGTTCCTGCAGTCACGCAGGGTGCTCTTCCAGCACGGGGAGTCGGACACGCTGGCGTGCGGGTGGTAGCCCTCCCTGGTGCACATCCTGAACCACAGGACCCCGTCCTCTGCGAGGACCCTCCACGCCCTGCTCACCTGGGGGGAGAGGAGACGCGAGGACAGCAGCCTGAGTCAGCATACATTAATGGCTCGCATCGCTCACTCGGGTTTAACAAGCACGGCTGACGGCCAAATGGACTCGGTGTTCTGCAAACCTGATGCACAAAATGTAATTTGCTAATCGGAGCTGAATAAAGTCGTGTCGGATGCTGCGGCTCCAGGAGGCAGCGGGGCATTTTATGGACACAATGGCTCGTTTACTTTACACACAAATATGACCCTTTTTTACATATGACCAATAAAAGTAGGTACATAAATTTGATCTGGTTTTGGTGAAAAAAAGTAATTAAGATTTTGAAGCTGGGCTAGCATATAGTTCTTATTTTTTCCTTTTAGACATCAGTATTTTCAATACTGGAATCTGAATTCTTTACTGACTTTTGCACCTTAAACAAGAAAACTAATTTGTAAAAACACATTTTATTACTAAAATAATATCAGCTAGGTTTTTATGGTCATCTTTTTATAACTGAGATATCAGCATTTTTGCATAATTTAAGGGTTTTAGTAAGTAATTTATGGTGCAATATTCAAACAGCACCAAAAAAAGAACCCCAATGATTACTAGTGGTTTCCAAAGGATTATGTTCTCATCATAACAGCATTTATTTAAGAGCTGAAAGAGGACTTGGCTGTAACATTTATGGAGCTCAAATCTGTTCTACTGTTTGTACAAAATCAAAAATGAAACTGAAAACTTAAAAAAACAAAATTACTCAGAAAATCTGCTTAATGCTGAAACTTTACTCAACTCTTGAGGACTTCAGAGTCAATTTTTCTTTGTTTAAAAACAAAGAAACATCTGTTGCATCAATAAGTAGTAAAATCAGCCTATAAGGGCGATGCTTTTAATAATGTGCATCTTTATTATAGTATAGATTATAGAATTAACTCCCAACCTTTTAATATATACAACAGATGGATGACATGAGAGCAGCTTTACGTGCTCTGTTCAAACTACAGACCAAAACATAATAAGAAATAGAATCTCAATAATAATGCTGTGAAATGCATGTTTGTTTGTTTTTAATATATTTTAATATATAAGTTCCAATTTCTAAACTTGAGAGAAAAGCACTCAAAAAAACTCAGTATTAATGAGTCATAAAATACTGGTAAATGTCAGTTTTACATATAAATGTATGTCTTTTTACCTAAAACATGCCTTGTTGTGCACTAATTGCACCGCATGAGGTTCCTTCAGTGACAGACTTCCACTCCCCAGGGAGGGCGGAGGAAACGTCAGTCTCTGATCTCCACAGCAGTTAGACTGTTTAGACCAGGAGCCTGAAGCCTCATTTGGCTCTTTTAAGTTTGTGTTAGTTAATCACGTTTTGTCACTTATGCTTAGATTTGTAACTTATCAGATAACTGAGCAAAATAATCTTTAAAAAACTTGAGTAAGAGTGCTTTGTTTTTAGATTAGGCTTAAAGAGTTTCTAGTTGTTGTTCAGTTCTTCAAATGCAAAATTGCATTTATATGTATAGACTAAAATTAATTGGATTTAAAACCAGCATTTTCATTTTTACATTCAAAATTCCATGTTTGACTTTAGTGCATTTTTATTCACAGCAGATCTGCAGCAGCAGGAGGATCTTTTATTTTTAAACAGGGTGTATTTTATTTTGAAAGAAACTTGTATGTGCGGCTGTCATAAGTAGAATACTTAAAAATAAAACTGTTATATATCTTTTTTTTTCTTTTAAATACCTAAAAGTTTTGTTTTATAAATGAATGAATGGCCACAAAAGCATAACTAAATTGTATTTTTCTTTGGGTTTTGCTCTGTTAAAAAACTGGACCAAGTGGCTTTTTTATTGTTAAAGGTTGCTGACCTCAAGTTTAGACAAACTGAATTTTTTAAATACTGTACATTTGTGAAAATGATCATATTTTGCAGTTTTTTTTTAGAACATTGTTAATTTTCTCATAACAAAGATATTTCCCTAAAAGCGGCGTAAGGGGAAAATTTTCTTTCATGTGGGGATCAAAACATTTATCAAACCTTTGAGTTAGCTCAGTTGAATTAAAACATAAAAAATATTTTCGTCAGTCTTTATTAACGTCACAGAGACAGTTTTTGACTGCACCTTCTTCTTCAGCGTCACAGCGGACCACTCAACAAACTGCTTTATTTCATAATTTGCTCTGGTTTTAAGAGTTACATTTAACACCATTTGCCGAATTTGCCTTTGATCTCTTCCTGTTTATACCTCGACTTTTTCCACATTGACATCTTGTCTTTTAACATTAATCAAAGGCACGTGAAATTCTCAACTTGTCTGTTTTAAAGTTTTATTTAGTTGATATTTTTATGACAATTCTGGGATTTTTGTGTGCGATTCCGCCTTTTTAATGGGCTTCTTGTCTGTTGGCGAAAAGGTATAAATAAATAAAACCTATTTTATGAGTCGCCTCTTGGGGTCTGTTTGGGCAAATGAATGGAAGTTGGTGTCTTCCATCATTCCGATCTTCCACCAAAAGCTCACCTGCGCACACCTGCCAAGCTCAGCACAGGTGAGATATTGGAAAATCTTCAAGGCTAACTCGTATGGAAGCTCAACGTCAAAGAAGGGAATGTCATTGACTTCATTCTGCAAAAGAACAGATCAGACTGAGTGTTAGGTCCTCTTCAATGGCTCTGGGTCCAATAGGATTCATCTCCTACCAAATCCTCTATGAGTTGCTCCACCAGCTCCTCTTCTCTCCTCCCTTTGGGCTGCTTCTGCTGCTGCAGAGACGCGCTGCAAGCGTCGGTCATGTTGTGATACAGCCTCTTTCTCCTGGTTCTCTCCTCCTGGATCCTGTCCAGCAGCGGGCTGGTTCTCCCATCCAGCAAACCGCGAGCGATGGACACATATTCGGGCTGGTCCTCCGTTTCTGCTGCTTCCTCGGAGCAAATGAGGTGTCTGTTCTTTGAGGCATCTCCGCGGCTCGACTGGAGAGGAGCATCGACGACAGAGGTGGAAGGAGCGCAACCGAGGCGCTGCTCCTCCTTTTTATAGCTTAACTCTTGTTTCCAACGCTCCCTGAACGTAGCAAGCTCTTTTTCTGCCATGTCATCGTCGACAAAGCACGACTTTACATTTTTTATAGGAATTAAACATAAAGATTTTAAATAAAGTTTAAAAATCGGACATTAAAGTCAGGAGTACTTCTGCGTTAGCGACGGAAACAAAACAATCCTTCGATATAAGCAGTCCGACGAGGAACAAAAGCTTGTTATACTAAAGTTCCGCTGGTATTGTGTAACTCCAAACTTTCAAATCATAATAAAAATGTTAATTAAGATATCTAGTATTTTACTTTTTTAGATGGACTGAATAAACTTTTTTTGTTTCTTTTTTTTTCAATCTAAAGAAAAAAAGAACAAGCTGTGCCAACCCACCCACCAAAAAAAGAAAAAAGAAATGACCGTCGCAGCTCTCTGGGAAAAGATGATGTAAACCTCAAACCATGTGACGACGTAATGAATATTACAGTAGATAAAAGTGGAGGGTGAGCGAACAGGGACGGTTTGATGTGAAAATTAGAGGAGGGTCATTTTCTTCCTGAAGACTTTAAAGAGGTGGGGGCCCCGACTGCCGTGTCAGAAAAATATGTGCTGGCTGCAGGTGGATCAGCCGTTTCTGCGGCCAGGTGAGTCCAGCTGCGGCGCGCGCGCGCCCTCCCCGTGCTCCGTGGCACAGCTGCTCGCCTCGCGCCTGCGGAGGATCGGGGACCAGCTCGAGAAGAGCTGGACCCCCCCGGAGGGGGCCGTCGGCCCGGGCTGCAGGAGCGGAGAGCAGGCGGTGTGGAACGGGAGAAGCGGCTTCTTCACCATCTGCTGGGGGGGCTTTCTGCGCATCGCGGTGCGTTTCACGGTGCTCGTGCTGTTCGGCGCGAGACCACACCTGTAGGGCGCGAGGCTCCAAAAGCAGGTCTGCCTTTTTATTATATTTAAATAATGACAATACATCAGCATGTAAAAAATAGGATTAAGATGCATATTTTCTGTGCAGGTTGCGTTTTTGTTGACATCACGTTATGCTTTTGTGTTTTTAAGCCTCATCTAACAGCCGCGCGCTCTTTGTGGGATTATGCCACGCGCATCTTTTGCACTGACAGGAGAGCACGCGCTCTCTGATGCGGCTGCGCTCACGGAGGAGGTGGAAAGGAGCCTGAATTGTGGACTCGGAGCTCGCGGAGCTGCATCTCGGAGCCGCTGGAGATCGCTGACACTGACAGGAGCTGACGCAGCTTCTCCTGCTGGTCCCCGCAGCCCCCGCGCGGCCGCGGCTCCTCCATTCTGTCATTGCTTTTTTACCAAACGGTGATGTAATCCTCCCCTGGTGGAGCGCAGGGAAAAGCTAATGCCGCGCGCCCTTCAGCTGCTTTCACCTGCAGCTGGACTCAAGTAAAAACACCTGCGACTCATTTAATGCAGTTGTGTTATTTATTAATGCACTAAAAATATAAGCTTCAAAATGCAATCGACTGTTTCCCTATAAATAAGTTATGTCTGTGTAAATATAATACTATTGGTGTTTTTTTGTCTGTTTTTAATGTTTTTTTAACAAAAAATCTGAAACAAATATGAGGCAAAAGTTTCTATGCAGTTGGAAGTTGGAGCATTAAAAAGTGAAAAATAAAGAACTAAAAAAGTTTTTTAATTCGAAGACAGGGTTCTTTCAGATGCACAGGTCTTTTTGTATTTTTAAGCTTTAAAAAAGTGCTTGAATTCTTTTCTAATTTCGAAAACTATTGTTTGCTTATTGAAAGATATTTTAATTGAACCTAAACTGAAGGTTTTGTATTGGAAAAAATACAAACAAGGCAGCTCTTTTGCCGTTGGAAATATGTTATTTTACATTCTTGACATAAAAAAAGTGTTTTTTTTTTCATTTACATTTTTTAACTGTCTAAAACTTTGATTATCTGTAACTTAGTAACAGTAGTAAATACTAGAAAAAAACAATTTTGGGCTTTATAATTGTGTGGTTTTTACTACATTTTCAGAAAAGTGCTGGAAAAGTTTTATAAATGACCCTGGATGGGAGGAGCGTTTTGGAAAAACTTTAAAAACAAAAAATAACAATCAACGCAGAAATGCAAACATTGTTTCAGGTTATGAGACACATGATTTTTTTTAAAAAGTTGCACATTCTTGCCTCAAACAGGGATAGCAGGTCACCCTTTATTTGTGCTTTATTAGCTTTTTGGCAGTGTTATGTGGCTTTTTATAGACATGCTGGATTTGTGGATAATGTGTGTTTTCTAAAAAAGATTCAATTTTAATGACATTCATACAGTCTGTTCTTTTTTGTCTATAATATTTCATATGGATTTTTTAGCAGTCGTCATAATAAAATCTTTCACTGCATTCCCAGACTTCAGCTGCGTCTTTATTTATTGAACGATCACCGACTTTTCTTTCACCACTGAACAGCTTTACTGAGCGGGAAACCTTTACAAAAATGAGAGTCCAGGAATTTTTTAGATTGAAAAAGTTGCAAATCGTCCATGGAAATATAACAAAATCATAAAGAACACAAACAGAATGAGTACAATAGAACAAGTGAACAGACCATAATGAAAAAGCAGCTTTTTCTAAATTAAAATAAACATTGTTCATTTGGTTTGTGTACCAGTCTTAAAGATCCATTCTGATCAAAATGGTGTTTTTAACATGTTCTTGTGGCATTTGTCTTACGATGGAGGACATGTATAATTTTGTATTTCTAAACGTTGAAAATCAAAGCGACAAACAAAATACAGTTTGAAAAAGATAATATTTGTGACATAGAAAATGTGACACCAGCTCCCTGCTCTGCTCCATTCTGATGCATCCGCTTGCAGACAACTAGATCCATGAACGTCTTTGTTGATTTGGGCTAAAAAACAGTATAATCATAATTAAAAGACCACCGCTTTGAAAATGGATCAAAAGATGATTGGAGTAGGACTTTAAATCTTTGTTTTTTATTCCTCCCCCTCCGAGCACCTCAGTAGATCTGGAAGTGAGCCGAGGTGGTTCCGTCTTTCCAGCAGCGTTGCGTCTCGATGACGTTGGCGCGGCACAGCGGACACGTTCTCTCCCGCTCGAACCACAAACCCAGGCACTCCTCACAGAACACGTGCTGCAGGAGGACACATTTCACGTGCGCGCGTCATTATCGGCACAAAGGAGCAGCCATGATGGCTGAAGTCAACAAACTCAAGACTTCCTCTAAACATTTTTCTTTGCTAGAATTGAACAGTCTTCTGACGGAACCTAGCCGCGTATCGGGATGTGTATCGTATCGCCAGACAAGAGTCTGGCGATACGATACACATCCCGATACGCGGCCCACGATACGATACGTATCCCGATATTGTACCGGAACACCTTTTCTTTCTTTAAAAAAAACATGATGTATAAAAAACTCTACCTGAATTTCAATACGTCTTCCATATATACGCGTCTTCATAAACATATTTCAATACGTTTGTAATAAAATTGTCGATTCAGTTTAATTAATTATCACAAGGCTAGGCACTGCAACTGTATCTTATATAGAAGTTGCTTTTACCCAACAACAATCCTAGTGCTTTTATTTTGGTAACTTAAAACACAGAAAGGAAACAGTCAATATGGTCTGATTTCCACAACAAAATATATTTCAGTATAAGAAAAAAAAATGGAATGAATGTGCCTTAACCAATAAGGTTCTAAAAGTATGATTAAGTTAATAAAGTTCTGTTTATTTTTAATATTGCTTAATTTGCTTCTCCAGTACTTTTAAACAGTTAAAGAGTCTGATTGGTGCTTAAAAATAAAGAGGGGGGAAAAACACTAATTCTTTCCAGAAACAATAAAGTGTGATGATGATGCAGCAGCATGACAGGATGAAGGAGACGCTTTAATGTGGCTACGATGCTTTGTTTACATCAGTCTGCTCTGCACCGCTGCAGCCACGCTTTCTCACAGGCGGAAGTAAACTAGTAACGCTCATCGCCATGATGTCAGCCTTTTTTCAGAGCGTTGCACACATCAGGCTGATCCATCAGGTCGCTAGACTAGAATCCATCGCTAGGAGGTTCTGCAGAACTTTGGCCCGCTTTGCCGATAGCATTTTGGTTGATGCTTAGTGCATTAGCCTATTAGCAGCTGTGCAGCTGCAGTGCTTCACTCGTTCTTATCTGGGCCTCTAAAAAGCACCGCAATCCGCGTTTTTATATGTTGCTGGCTGCTCAAAGAGACTCCGTGTTCTCTGCTGCCAACTAGCGGTCGGTGGTTGAAGTGGAAAACAAGAGTCAGACGCTGAAGGATACTCAGAAATAATTACATTACTATTGTCCTGACAGCATTTTGAAACGATGCAAGTATCGCAGAATGAACTATCGCGATTTATTGCTGAATCGATTTTTTCTCACACCCTTAGTGAGAACTCCTATGTGAGCGCATTCATCCACACACACACACCAGTGCAACTTTCCTCGCTACTATGAATTATAGCGGAGGACTACCTACTGCCCTGGATTTTAACAGTAAATCTACTACTTTATATATATATATATATATATATTTTTTTTTTTTTAAACGCCAAAAATGATCTCACCAATCTCCTGAAGTAAAAACCAACTAGAGCGACCTTGGGAGCATTTCGGGGCAGGCAACTCAGGCAGGTGTTTACTTCGGCTACTCCCCTAAGGTGGTTCAGTTAATCAACTCACCTGTGCAGCGTCCTATTTAAGTCCAGGTGTGTAAGCTGAAGCGTTGCGTTTGTCGCCCCACCCTCCTCCCTGGCTTCCACTTGTGAGCTCCATTAGGGTAGTTATTACCCAAAAGTTTATGGAAATTTGTCTCATGGAATTGAACAGAGTCTTATGCCACACTAAAGGAATGTGAAAGCTAAAATAAAGATGTGAAAATAAATATTATTATTACTGCATGAGTTGTCTGACTGAAATGAACACTTTTTGAACAACTTTTGAAAACTTGGACGATTTAAGTACAATTTTAAATTGTATTCCATAATTGCTAATCTAGTGAGCATCGATGCACACTAGATTTTTTGCAGAGACCTCTGGGAAATTTCCAGGTCACTCGATTCCGGAATTGCAGATTCCTAAAACCAGACATAACGGCAAACGTCTTTTATGGCGCTCTGAGTAGTGAGGGAATTCGGGCACAACCCGAGGCTACAGATGAAGTTCACAGCCCTCCTGAGATAAACTCCTGAAGATTTCAGAACGAGGAATGTCTCATCGTGAGGAGCAGAGTCCTTTCAGATGTAAAACATAGTTTCTCACAAGAACAAATTACAAACTGACAACTGATGACCAAGGATGCATGTCAATTTCTCAACAATTAGATAAATCTCGAAAACTTAAGCTGCTTGCTTTTGTTTTAAACAGGAAATGTAATATTGAGCAATTTAAAGTCTAAACGCTTCTATCTTTAAAATTTCCTTCAAGTCAAAACAAAAGCAGTCAAATGTAGAAAATTTTTTTCAGCTTTTCTAAATTTAATAAATAAAATATAGGCGGTTTAAGCTTTAAAATCTTTGACAGTAAAAGAAAATCCCTCAATTGGAATATTTCTCACCAACAGGGGGCAGTAAACTCCCCCAGTAAACTAATTCCTGCATGACCTTTGACCTCCTCACCTGACAGTGAAGAGCGATGGGGTCCCTGAAATCAGCCTGACAAATGGCGCAGACGTCACCCGCCTCGCTGCACTGCTGGCTGCCGGCTCTCGTTCCGTAGCTCTACGGGGGGGGAGGGGAGGAAAAAAGGTGAGCGTGACCCCATGTGACCCCGGCTCAAACGTGTTCCCGAACGTGTCGAGGGTCTTCGTGGCGTCTGAATCTAACCTGGGAGCTGCAGAGAATGACCACCGCCTTCCGAATCGCAGATATGCGTCCGCAGATGTCAAAGGACTGCAAACGGGGAAACAAAAGGTGCAATGACATCAGCTGCAGGCAGGAATGACCGCCACCTGACCCATGCCAAAACAAAACCTCTCCCTATATGGCCCGACGCCAGAGGACACTTTTATTTCCCCTCCCTCACACTCACGGGAAACCCCCCTCCAAACCGATTCTGCTGAATAAGCCGATCTGATGCAACGGCTGCTTCAAACGCCGGAAGAGTCAGCGTGCAGACACAAACTGAATGACAGATTCAGCCTCGCTGTCAAAATAGTTTTGCATCATCCTGCATAAAATTCCACTTATCTTAGTCACTGAATCTCCTTTTGGAACTCTGATGAATTTTAGCCCACATCCTCCAAGAAACCAAAATCCCATACATGTCAATAGAGAAATAAACGGCTATTCCTCAGTCATTCTATTTGTCAGAAGCTCTGTTGCCTTTTTCTTAACATGTTCTTTATAATCCTTTTTCTTTTTCATGATATTTTTTTCTGTGTTTTAAGTCATAAACTGGCCAATCAGACGCCTCACTGAAAGGAAGCGGTGTTTACTGGCCCCCACGTCTAACATTCAAAACGTTTGATTAAACGATTTCCTGTAGAACGCTCATAAGTGGCAGGGGGATGAACGTCCAACAAACTCAATCCTGATTGGCGATAGTGGTTGCTATGGAAACATCAACTCAGACTGACTTGGGCCAATCGCTACCTATTGAAGTCATCTGGCTCCAACACGGAAACGTCCGTATTAAACGAAAATGATGACTCAGATGACTTCCTTTGTCGAAGATGGAAGTCATTCCCTTTGGGTCACGTGACTCTGACTCGGTCCAGTTCTCAGATTTAGTCAATGGTTGGGACTCAGAGGACGACGGAGAGCCAAAATAAAAGTAAAAAAAAGTTGTAACCACGTGGATAAAGTTGTAAATTTATGAGGAAAAAGTCAAACTTTATGAGAAGGAAGTCGTAAATTAGTAATTTTATGAGAATAAAGGTGTAAATTTATAGGAATAAGTCGAAAATGTACAGGAATAGTCTTTAATTTATGAGGGAAAAAAAATCGTAATTATATATGAATAAAGTCTTACATTTATAAAGAAAAATTCATAACTATACAAGAATAAAGTCGTAACTTTATGAGGAAAAAGTCGTAATTATATGAGAATAAAGTCGTAAATTTGAGTTAATAGTCATAACTTTCCGTGAATAAAGTCGAAAATGTATAAGGAAAAGTCATTTCTATTTTATCATCTCATTTTATGAGAAAGTCGTAAATTTATGAGGAAAAAACTACTAAATTTATCGAAAAATATAGTTTGTTTTGTAAACCTCCATCCACATTTATGGATTTCCGGGCGTTGGCAGGTAAACGCTAACGTGGATGACCGACATTGATGGTGTCATCAAGTGGGACTGGCGTCCGAATTAGAAGATATTCCTCTCCTTTTGGAGGGCTAATTGTAGGGGGGGGGAGCCTTAGGGGTAGGGGAAGAATTCAGATTGTGCCTCCTATACTGAAGCTTTGGTTCTTTTTTTTTGTTGGTTCTGTTTTTGCTTTGTATACAGACTTTTACCTCATAAATTTATGACTTTAATCTCATTAAAATTCTCAATTTATAACTTTATCATCATAAAATATAAACTCTCACTCAAAATTCTACAAATTCATTCTCATCAAAATTTTCCTAATTATTTAACGGCTTTCATCTGATCAAATTATGAATCTTTTCTCATAATTGTACCACTTTATTCTGTAAATGTATTTTTATTTTTTATTTTTATGGTGGCCCTAGTGCTCCATAGTTTCATTTTATTCCAACTCCTGTAAGGCACTTCAGCGGTTCATAAATATAACTTTTATAAATAAATAAACACAGACTTTTAAAGCTTCAACTAACATCTTAATGAAACTGATTTGACAAAAAAAGAATGAAAATATTTTTGCAAAGCTTTCATCTTTCTTGGTGATCATTATTTGTGTAGATTTGGGTTAAAGTAGGATATTGAAGGTTGTGAAATGTGTTTCTCTGCGGGTCTGGGTACCTTGCAGAGGCTGTAGATGATGATGAGGGAGGCCCCCAGGAAGTAGCTGTTGGAGGGATCTTCTCCCATGATGTACTTGTACCACAGCTGGATGGGCACCAGGGCTCGAAACAGCTGGCTCAGCTCCTCGATCAGCAGGTAGAACTTACCCTGGGAGAACAGGAATTAAAAAAACGTACTAACAAACCCAACAGCTGAGGCGCTTTTCAACAAAAACGCAGATTCAATCTTAAGTGAGAAGCAAAAAACTCCCAAATGATAACATGTGCGCTTTTTTGAAAAACAAGATGGTTTCTGGTGTTTGGGGGCCACTTTTCTATGTCGTCGAAAAGCAGAGAGGTATCAAAAGCTTAGGAGGGCTGGCCTCCAGCATGAGTGTGGCCGCCGTCCAGACCTCGGCAGCTCAGGCGACTTCGCCTCACTGCGAGGGGAAACTGGCAGCGGCTCCTTCCACCTGCTACCCAGCGCCCACCGCATAACCCGGCACGATGGGGGTCCGGGACTCACCCTCCGTAATCACAAAGAGGAAAATTGTCTGCGGCCCCCGCGGCTACAGAGTGCGAGATGTGAATTGAGGACAGTTACAAAACTGGAGGCAAATAAGGCAAACTTGACTCCCCGATGGCCCCCGTGGCGTCCCAGCTCGCGTAATGACTTCACGGATGGCAGCAGACAAAGATGGATGACTGTGGGTAAAGAGGCAAACGCAGCCGAGCTGGTAGGGGAGGAAGACGTCGGCTAACTGCTAATTCATCTTCCTTATTGTTCCCTCTTCTTTGCATCCCACTGTGGCCATCACTCCCACGCAGAAACTGTCAAATTTAAAGTTTGGACCGGAGCCAGTGGGTTTGAGCGGCTCCACTGAAGGCTGCATCTGAACAGGTTCCTGCTCGTTTTCAGCATTTATTACTGTCTTCAAATGAATCATTATCTATTTCATTAATCAACAGAAGTGCAAAGCATCACACATTTGGCTAAACTGGTTTTGCTGTTCTCATAACGTCTGGCTTTTTTCATGTTTGCAAGTATTTTTATTACCAAGGTTGCACATAAAAAAATGCCCATTAGATTGATTTTTAAAATATTGACAATTTAAATCCGGTATTCCTTTTTTAAAAATGGATTTATGCAAATTTCTTTGTTTAAAATTTCCATACATTTCTTACATTCTGGTTTACTTTGAACCATTTTTTCTATAACGTTGCAAGATTGAAGAAAACGTCTCATTATTTTGTGCCGCCGGCGGCATCTCTGGCATTAAAAGGGTAATTGAGCCAGATTACTAAAAAGACGAATCACAGAGTCCAAACAAAATAGGGTCAAACGGGACTCTACGGAAGCCCAACTAGGCCAAACCATTTCACTCACACCACCCACCAGCTAACTGAAAAAGAAAAAATACAAATGCACAATTGATTCACAGCCGATAAGCTTATTTATCAGCAAAAGATATTCGGGAATTATAGCATTAAAATGTCATAGAAAAGCTTATTTTTTCCTCCAAAAAGGTGAAAGTATTTGATTAAAAAATCAATTATTAGATTTGGTGAATCCATAGTTTGTAATTTTTTGAGCAAAGTTTGATCAAGATGTAATACAGGAAACCGCCGACGGCTCTGATTGTGTCAATCGTTTGTGTGTCACTGGATGAAAACGCACAACTCATCACATGTTCCATTAACCATCAAATCCTGCGGATGTGTGTGTGTGTGTGTGTGTGCAGCATGCGGGAAACACTCCAGCTCCACGGAGGGATGACCTCACCCTTTCAAACCGCCCCCCCAGGGGCAAATGAGCTCAGTTGCTTGCGGAGACAGTTCTGACAGAGCTTTGTTGATCAGTGGAAATTTCTATCCCACTGCCCTCCGTCCACACACAGGAGCGGTGCTCTGCTGCTGTACGGAAACACAAATCTGTGTGTGCGTTTGTGTGTATGTTTGTGTACGGTCATATTTTGATGCCTCAGGTGAGAACACTTCCCACACACCTGCGCAGCATCATTTAAAACCTTATGAATACAGAACAGCTTCACACTGTCACCCTTCAGCACTTCTTCACTCAGTGAAGAGTTTCATCCCTTTTGAACATTTTCTTTTTTTATTTATTTTATTTTTTTCCCCCCAAAACCAGATTTCAGAAATCAACTTTATGAACCAGAGAGAGATTCAAGGGATGTTAAAAAAGGGTTGAAAATTGTTTTCTTCACGCCTGTATGACATTAAATCCAGTTAAAAACAGTCGTAGGTAATGTAACAGAGGAGGCTAAAGGTTAAGAGCATCACTTTAAAATCCATCCATTTATTATCTTTGTGGCTAAAATTGCCATCAGCGCCGTTGTATGGCAGGCCGCCTCCTTTTGAGCCGCCCACTGAACGGCTGCTACACGCACACCCCCCCTGCCCCTCCCAACCTGGTCAGAGCTACACTATTCAAAAAAAGAAAGACAAAAGGCAACTTTAATTTCGGTTTTGTCTCCATTGCATCCTTTGTTTTGGGTCGTCTGGGAATGACAAACAGATCCATGTAAGTTTTAGAAAAAAATCGGCAAAAGTAAATGTTTGGATTTCCTTGGCAGCAGGGGTTTTTCTTAGCCACGCCCACTTTCCTAATATGTTCACATCATGTGTCATATCAGCTTCAGCCAGCGATTCATGTTCTATATTTTCACAATGTTACAGTAAATCATGCCATCAGACTATACGACACAGTATTAAGGTGACACACTGTGTAGACACACGGGGTATTTCATTTTTTGTTGTTTGGCGTGTATTTTAATTTTAATTAATTTACTTTCTCCTGTTAATTTTGTAAAGATTGTCAAAAGTGGGAAAATTGTCTAATTTCACACTTTAATGGCCATCATACGGTGGCCGACAGGGCTCACACTACATACAAAAGGAACAACGCAACGGCACTACCCGAAGCAAAACGACATAAACCGCAAAAAACGACATAAACCGCAAAAACGACATAAACCGCAGCACAACGAAATGACGGAAGAAGAGGAAATGAGGACTTTATTTTCCTACCGGCGGAAAAAAAAATAATTCAGTTTAAAACGAATCGTATGACGGAGTTTTACGGCCACAAAAAAAAAGAAAAAAAAAAAAAAAAGAAAAAAAAAAAAAGAGTAAAATTACGAGATTTTAAGATGTAAATTTACGGAAAAAAAACTCGTAATTTTACGAGACTAAAGTGGAGGTGAGCATACAGAGCAGCAAGTGAATGCCGCGCAGCAGCAGAGCAGACCCACTAAACATAGTAGACCAGGTGAGCTGAATGTTTTAAGACGTAAATGAGTAAGTTTACTAGTTTCTATCTCGTAAATTTACATGAAAAAAGATAGTAAATTAATGAGATGTCTTTCTCGTAAATTTACGACTTAAAAGTCGCAATTAACCCTTGTGCCATCTTAGATGCCCCCCCCTCCCCCTTCCATTGACGTGTTCTTCCTACCATGACAGAGGTGGATAAAGGTGGAAAGATTTCATGTAATCCATGGACACCAGTGAAGATCACAAATCATTGAAGAAAAAAGGTTCAGAGCACTGTCTAGTGGGTCTAGATCAGTGGTCCCCAACCACCGGGCCGCGGGAAATTTTGGTACCGGGACGCACAGAAAGAAAAAATAATTTCCATTTTATTGTTTTTTTCTCTCTCGAAAAAAACGATTTATTTTGAAAAGTGACCGGATTCTCTCTGTTACATCCGTCACACTTATCGCACGTCAAAGTCGCGACACCAAACATCACATTATACACCCCGCTAAAATTAAACCCAAACAACCAAAATGAGCAAAAAAACTACTTCTTTAGAAAGTTGCTTTGACAAGGGGAAACGGGCCAATGAAGGGACAGAAGAGGAACCTGCACCCGCTAAACAGGGGAAATCTGCCTTTAATAGGCAGCGGTAAACGTGCCTTGCGTTGCACCTCAACACCCCCCCACCCCACCCCACCCCACTGGTCCGCGGTAAACGTGTCTTGCGTTGTACCGGTCCGCTGTGACAAAAAGGTTGGGGACCACTGGTCTAGATGACCCAACTCCCAATGGTAAAGTGCCTAGAATAGCACAACGGTTATAGTGGCCGTCTTTGAATCTTGGTTCACATAAAGACCACAGGATTTTCTCACCCTGGATTTGAAGGGCAGCGCAATCTTGGGCAGGAAAAGGACGAAGCACTTCAGGCCGATGGTGACATATTTGAGGATGAAGTCGGTGATTCCCACGGCCCAGATCAGGTCGAAGAAGTCAAAGCTGCTGAGGTTGGGCTTGGCAAATATGAGGCTGAAAGAAGAAGCAACACCCATGTAAACGGAGAGCAAAGAGATGCTTTCTATCAGGTTTTTTTTGGTGAGAAGAGCTGATTCTAGAAGATCTCAATGATGAACCTGCTATGTGACAGTAGAAGTTTTTATTTTAAAGGCCGAGCTGCACATTTTGGCCTTTCATGATTCATGCGTTCTTCTGTTTGTCATTTGTCGATGTTCACAGATGTCCGTCGAGGGTTTCGGCCGGCAGTTTAAGTTCAATCATGTTTTACGTAGTTTGTGGCGTTCCACGACGGTTCCACGTCTGTAACGTATTTTTCACGCGTGAACCATCAATGTATCACTTTTAGATCGCCCACACATCACAATAAAAGTACACAATTCATGTTCTACGTTGATTTACGTGTTCTTTGCGTGGTCCATTCGTCCATCTGTGAGCATTTCTTTGACATTACTTTGTAGAAATCTGTTTTCACGTTGACATTGAAGGTTTTTTTCTAGTAAATTCTTGCGTGAGGAAAGACTAATTGTATCGACCCTGAATGATTTATGAAAGCAGCAAAAGTGACAAACATCCAAGACGGGGGAATACTTTTGCAAGGCACTGTAACTTCACGTATGACCAATTTTCATGCGTGCAATATGCGTAAAATGTACATGGTGGCTGATTGAAACGTCATTTCTGGATCTGTGATGTATGGCAGCAGAACTTCAGGAGAAATGATGTAGATTGGTACATCCCCTAATCCCTTTAACCCGAACCATGAGCTGCGGTTCTATGTGCAAAATATCTATGATCGGACCAAAGATCGGGTTTGAATTGAACTGTGTACATGGGTCCAGAAAAACTTGATCCGATTATAACAAATGTTTACATACGCCGCACTTTTGGTCGGAACAAATCATTCCGACATGCACAGAACTCCATAAAATACCGGAAACGACCACAGAAGAAGAAACTGTTGTAAACCAACACGCTGCAGCACAGAGCGAGATGATCTTCTAGATGATCTTCTTTTATTATTATAATGATTATTATTCAGTGTCTGTTCGAGCATGATTTTCTTAAATTTATTTTTCCGTGATTTTTGATTTCCATGATTTTCCGTGTGCTTTATTCTTGATCCCAGAAGGGGATTTAGTGACTGCAGACCGTACGCTGACCCAGACTACTCTCCACCCCCCCCCAAACATGTTTTCTATGTATGTGGCCATAACTTAAAGGAAAGTTCAACTAAAAAAAGGATTTCCAAAAGCATAGAAAAAGAATAAACTAAACACTTTTTGTAACAATGTAATAGTATTGGATGAAATGTAAGCAGCATGGAACACAGTAGGATAATGCAAAGTAACAGCTGAAAACCAAAAAATACTCACAGAATATGATCAGACAAGAACGGTAACACTCCCTAAAAAACAAAAACAAAATGGAAGCAAAAATAAAAAAAACAGGTAGCACAGAATGAGATGAATAGAATGAAAAACAAACCCAGGAAATGGCGAGTGACGGCACAAAGATTTGAACGTGCAGCAAACGCCGCCTGCTTCACCTGTTCTGTAGCTCCTCCTCACTGAAGGTGTAGAAGACGTAGACGACGTTTCCTCCCAGGAAAACAACCAGCCACAAGGACACGAGGACAGAACGGTCCTCCTGAGGACAAACAAAACAGAAAGCTGGCATTTTCAGAAGAATCTACACAAGAAAAGTCTTACGGTGGAATCTGAATTGAAGCGCGGCTTTTAAAAGCACCAAATGTGGCTCTGTTATTCTGTTTCCTGTTCTAATATGTTCATCTTCATTTAGTCTTGATTTAATCATATGATTCTACAAGCAGTAGAGTTTATGAGATGCTGACTTAGATACTAAAGACTTGATGAATCAAATATCTTAAAAAAGAATAGAAACTGACGGAGATATCATTAAGAGAAAAACACAACCTTCAAGTCCAAAAACGGCCTCAAGTGCAACATGAAACTAAGCTGAAATCAGAGTTCTGGGTTCACATTTGAAGACTAGCAGACATGATTTGTACCCGCAGTGATACTTGGTGCCGTAAAGTGGAATTGGCGTAGGCGAAGGTGCTGGCCATCCCCAAACACACTGCGATCCCTGCAGAAACAGATGAAGCCCCACAGAGTAGAAGTTTGGGCTGAAAACGAGGCTAAGCTGATGACGGGAAAATGCTAGAAGTCTGGTTGGTACCGAGTTGGTGCTGAAAGCAGACTTTAGCCAGCAGAATCAGGATGAAGGGAAAGCCCCGCTGCAGCCAGGTCACCACCGCCTTCAGCTCGGACAAAGCCGGGGCCGGTGTGGACGGCTCGTCTTGGGCGTCCTCCCTGGAGCCGTGCCTCTCTGACCCGGCCGCAGAGGTGGCTTGCTGCAGCAGAGAGGAGGTCCTGTGCTGCAGGGGCTGGTGGTGGAAGTGGTGGTGGTGGTGGTGTGGAGGCCGAGGAAGGAAAGCTCCGCCCTCCGTGCGATGGGGACCCCCCTCCTCTCTGGAAGCAGCAGTCATCTGGATGAAAACTTCAGGGGGGGAGCCCAGAACCAAGCCCGCCGCCTGGAGCTGGGCGGAGGAGACAGAGCTGGGGGGGACGCCCACCAGGCCGGAGAACATCTGCTGCGGCGAAGCGGACGAGTCGGGCTTCAGGCAGTCTAACACACCACCCTCATCCAGGCTGCTCTCAGACCCCACAGTTTGACTTCGGCTCCTGAGTGGAAAAACTTAGAGGTTAACACTTAAAAATACATTTAAACTCATTTAAGGCCCACTAGCTTACAGCCCCTCAACCTAACATTAATGGTACACTGAAAAAGCTGAGCAATGTTGGAGCTATCCAGCCGTACAGTTTTGAGCCAGATTCCAGCTCAGACGATGAAAACGGAGACATAAACCGATTTATTTGTCTGCAAATGGACGCATGAAAATGGGGCGGAGCTTATGGCAAATTTTCTACGTCACAAATGTTTTTTCCCCCCAAAAAAATGTGTTCATCTTCTACCAATTCACAATGGTTTAAATAAAAAAATCTTCAGAAATGTCATTTTAAGCCTATTTATTATAATATATGTTCTCCATCATCTGAAAAATCCCACATTACATGTTAAAAAACCCCAAAACTCCATTTTCATCAGACTGGGTTTTGAAAAAAAATCATGCACGCAGAGATTATTTCGGTGTGTGTGTGTGTGTGTGTGTGTGTGTGTGTGTGTGTGTGTGTGTGTATGTATGTATGTATGTATGTATGTATACACCTCTCTCACCCTCCGCGGGTGGTTTCTCACTCAAGCTGGGGTCCTCTACCAGAGGCCAGGGAGCTTGAGGGTCCTGCAGTATCTTAGCTGTTCCTAGCACTGCGCTTTACTGGACACAGAGGTCTGAGGTCTTTCCAGGTATCTGTTGTAGCCACTCCTCCAGCTTGGGGGTTACTGCCCCGAGTGCTCCAATTACCACAGGCACCACTGTCACCTTCATTTTCCAGGCTTTCTCCAGTTCTTCTCTGAGTCCCTGGTATTTCTCCAGTTTCTCGTGTTCCTTCTTCCTGATGTTCCCATCGCTTGGTACTGCCACATCCACCACAACGGCTTTCCTCTGTTCTTTATCCACCACTACAATGTCTGGTTGGTTCCCCATTACCATCCTATCAGTCTGGATCTGGAAGTCCCACAGGATCTTTCATTCTCTACCACCTTCAGAGGTGTTTCCTATTTTGACCTGGGGGTTTCCAGTCCATATTCTGCACACATGTTCCTGTATATTATTCCAGCCACTTGATTGTGGCGCTCCATGTATGCTTTACCTGCCAACATCTTACACCCTGCAGTTATGTGCTGGATTGTTTCAGGCGCCTCTTTGCACAGCCTACACCTTGGGTCTTGTCTGGTGTGGTAGATCTGAGCCTCTATCGCTCTGGTGCTCAGGGCTTGTTCCTGAGCTGCTAGGATGAGCGCTTCAGTGCTGTCCTGTAGGCCAGCCCTTTCTAGCCATTGGTAGAACTTCTTGATATCAGCCACTTCAGTTATTTCATGTTTTAAAATCCGTGGTCTGTATCTCTTCTTTTGGCCATCTTATTATTCCTGCAGGGTATCTGATAACTGGCAGTGCGTAGCTGTTTATTGCCCGGGTCTTATTTTTGCCATTGAGCTGGCTTCTCAGGACTTGCCTTACTCGTTGGAGGTATTTAGCTGTTGCAGCTTTCCTTGTTGCCTGTTCCAGGTTGCCATTTGCCTGTGGAATTCCGAGGTACTTGTAACTGTCCTCGATGTCTGCAATTGTTCCTTCTGGGAGTGAGACCCCTTCTGTGTGGACTACCTTGCCTCTCTTTGTCACCATCCGGCTGCATTTCTCGAGCCCGAATGACATCCCAATGTCAGTACTGTAGATCCTGGTGGTGTGGATCAGGAAGTCAATATCTCGCTTGCTCTTAGCATATAGCTTGATGTCATCCATGTAGAGGAGGTGACTGACGTTGGCCCCATTTCTGAGTCAGTATCCATAGCCAGTCTTGTTGATTATTTGGCTGAGGGGGTTCAGACCTATGCAGAACAGCAGTGGGGACAGAGCATCACCTTGGTATATCCCACATTTGATGGACACTTGTGCAAGTGGCTTCCCATTGGCTTCAAGGGTGGTTTTCCACAGCTTCATTGAGTTTCCTATGAAGGCTCTTAGAGTCCTGTAGATGTTGTACAGCTCCAAGCATTCAGTGATCCATGTGTGTGGCATTGAGTCATAGGCCTTCTTGTAATCAATCCAGGCTGTGCACAGGTTGGTGTGTCGTGACTTGCAGTCTTGAGCGACTGTTCTGTCCACCAGGAGTTGGTGTTTGGCTCATTTGGAGTCTCTACCAATGCCCTTCTGTGTATTGCTCATGTATTGATCCATGTGCCTATTTATCTTGGTTGCAATGATGCCAGACATGAGCTTCCATGTTGTGGAGAGACAGGTTATTGGCCGATAGTTGGATGGGACTGCACCCTTTGAGGGATTCTTCTGGATCAGGATCGTTCGGCCTTCTGTTAGCCATTCGGGGTAAGTCCCATCTCTTAGCAGCTGGTTCATTTGTGCTGCCAGGCGCTCGTGGAGTGCTGTGAGCTTCTTTAGCCAGTAGGCATGTATCATGTCAGGGCCCGGTGCTGTCCAGTTATTCATACCTGAGACTCTTTCTTGGATGTCTGCCACTGTGATGGTTAATGGATTCTGTTCAGGGAGGTTGCTATGTTCTTTTCTCAGAGAGACCAGCCACTGGGCATTACTGTTATGTGCCGTCTCTTTCTCCCATATATTTTTCCAGTACTGTTCAGTTTCTAGCCTTGGTGGGTCTGCTCGGCCGTTTTGACCCGTGTTAAAACACGAAAGCTCCTCACCATGCATGGAGGGTTCCACCCCGAATCCAGCACCCTGGGACTGTATGCTAGCCGTAAGGAAGGAGGCCGAGGACTACTGAGCGTGGAAGCCACTATCCAGGATGAAACATCCAAGATGCATGATAACATCAAGATCAAGGCCCCAACTGACAGTGTGCTAAGTGAATGTCTCAGGCAATGGAGAACAGATGATACAGTGCTGGAGGACAGATCCTCGTGGGAGGACAAACCCCTGTATGGGATGTACCACCGGACCATAACTGAAGCGGCTAATATCAAGAAGTCCTACCAATGGCTAGAAAGGGCTGGCCTACAGGACAGCACGCAAGCGCTCATCCTAGCAGCTCAGGAACAAGCCTTGAGCACCAGAGCGATAGAGGCTCAGATCTACCACACCAGACAAGACCCAAGGTGTAGGCTGTGCAAAGAGGCGCCTGAAACAATCCAGCACATAACTGCAGGGTGTAAGATGCTGGCAGGTAAAGCATACATGGAGCGCCACAATCAAGTGGCTGGAATAATATACAGGAACATGTGTGCAGAATATGGACTGGAAACCCCAAGGTCAAAATGGGAAACACCTCAAAAGGTGGTAGAGAATGAAAGGGCAAAGATCCTGTGGGACTTCCAGATCCAGACTGATAGGATGGTAATGGCGAACCAACCAGACATTGTAGTGGTGGATAAAGAACAGAGGAAAGCCGTTGTGGTGGATGTGGCAGTGCCAAGTGATGGGAACATCAGGAAGAAGGAACACGAGAAACTGGAGAAATACCAGGGACTCAGAGAAGAACTGGAGAAAGCCTGGAAAGTGAAGGTGACAGTGGTGCCTGTGGTAATTGGAGCACTCGGGGCAGTAACCCCCAAGCTGGAGGAGTGGCTACAACAGATACCTGGAAAGACCTCAGACCTCTGTGTCCAGTAAAGCGCAGTGCTAGGAACAGCTAAGATACTGCAGGACCCTCAAGCTCCCAGGCCTCTGGTAGAGGACCCGAGCTTGGAGGAGAAACCACCCGCAGAGGGTGAGAGGGGCGTTTTTTTTATATATATATTATTCTTAACACATTCAGCAAGCTCATTCTACATTGGGGGATGTGGTTTAAACGGGTGCTCTGGTCTTCTGGTTTATATATAAGTATATTGTATATAACATAAAATATGTGCCTCTGTGCATAACATGCACTAATTTTTTCTGCGTGAAACTGTAATACTGAAAAAACAAGCTGAGTAACTTTGGTTCCTCATTAGAATGTCCAGCATCAGGTTAAAATAATAATAAACACGTGGAGATTGCAAGTTCCCAGCAGGCTTTGGACGCAACACTGGTATTTATTTATTGACGTTTTCGGACGCAAACAGGGAAAATGACTCACAAAGAGATTAAAAATGATCAACAGGGTCATTTTGTGAAGGGCACGTGTCTCATTAATGAATGATAAAGCGTCATAAACCGCAGAG
The DNA here is from genome assembly GCA_037389245.1 of Oryzias sinensis. Lineage (NCBI taxonomy): Eukaryota > Metazoa > Chordata > Actinopteri > Beloniformes > Adrianichthyidae > Oryzias > Oryzias sinensis. Next base: position 2,793,576 of record CM074495.1, read on the forward strand.
ATGTGGACCGAACCTTTCAGTGGGCATCCCATCCGTGTTGCTGCTGTGTCTCCTCTGCATGGCATCAGTGCATGGCTCAAACTGCAAAAGCAGCATTCACCCGTTCACTCACTTTCAGCTTTCCTTTAACCCCGCGTGTATCGATTTAAAAAAGAAACAATCTATATTCTTTTTTTTTGTTTGTTTCAGTACAACTCCTCAGCTCTAGTCATATTTAGGAGGAGAATGGTCGATCTTCCTGCGGTCAAGCCGCAAAGGAAAACACTTCCTTTATGACGTCAGTCAAGATGGAATCCACCAATCAGAATCCTCCCTCTTGGCTAACTACTTCCGTGTCTCCGTGTCAGTGTTGTTGATGCTGGAAGCGGGGCTCCGCTGGAACTAACGTCCCCTTTGCTTCTTCTTAGAAATGATCAGAGATCCGTTTTTACTGGAGATGAAATAGCACCGTTTTCAGCTTAATTTTAATAGCATATTTGATCGGTTTGGTCCCGAAAAGCTAATGCTAACACAAGCCTAGCTAAAAACTGTCAACAAAACGTGCACGTGACTACAGCAGCTAGAAGGTTAATCGTTCCTCGAAAGCGCAGCATGGGTTAGTTCTTTTCTACTTTTGGTTGCAGTCGCTTCTGTTTGTTAAAGACTTTGGACCAGAACAACAGACAGCTGAAATTAGCTTCCGATGCTAGCTGCCTCCAGCTCGAGACTTGTTCTTTCTTCATTTTAGGTTGTTACAGATAGGGGGAAACTGGAGACTGTCCGCTCAGGAGGTTTGGTGTTTCTGGAGGTTTGCGGCTCCTTGTTCGTGAAAGCGATGCCATGATGATGGTGTTACGGAGGTTACTGAGGAAGCGCTGGGTGCTGGGGGTCGTCTTTGGGCTTTCTCTCATCTACTTCCTCACCAGCACGCTCAAACAGGTACACCAGCACACCTGAGCACGGCTTTCTTCTTCTCATCAGTATTAAAAGGAAACGCCTCATTTGTTCTTCCACCCCAGCTGTTGGTTAAAAAATAATTCAAGCCAATTATCCATTTTTTTATCACAACAAACTCCTTTAGTTTTTGTTTTTCACGGTATAAATCACAAATTCCAGCGTTTGAGCACTGGGTGTGTTTTTTTGCCACTATGACAAACAAATTCTTGCTTTGATTTTTTTTAAAAGTGTATTTATCTGTGATTTGATTGTGACCAAAGGACCCTTTTACCTGAGCATCCATCATCCATGTTGTTTTCATCCGCTCAGGTGATCACACCCAACCCTAAACATTAAAAAACTGAAATTCCTGCATTTATGACAATGTCTAAAAGCCAGAAACATGAAAAGGAATTCACTAAAAAGCAAAATGAAATCAATCAAAAATCTGAGACAAACTGTTTGTTTTTTATATAAAAAAATAATGGAATAACGGCAAAACTAGTTTTTAATACCGCTAATATTTTGGGAGAATTGCCGTAAAAGTTTTTTTTTTTTTTTTGTAAGAATTTTTATGCTTTTAAAAGAAATAAAGTAAAAACCTGTTCTTAGCAAAGAGGAAATCTGAAGTACATAAACACCCATGATGACAATTCTGTGTTTTTCTGTGTTGGATTGCAAATGCAATTTAGTGAAGGCGATAAATCAGCTGATTATGGTCGTGCTTTTGTAGTTTTGTCTCTAAAAAGGTTCAAAATCCATGTAAGGATTAGTCATTTAAAAAAAACAGGAACACACGCCACCGTGACCAAATACCTGTCTAATAAATAGGTTCTCTTAAGTAGCAGAAGATTCAGCTTTAGCGCCTGGAAGCAAAATAACCAAGTTGTAGTGAAAAGCTGATGGAAAAGGGCTGTAAATGGACGTATACACCCATTCAATTTTATTGGTATAGCCCACATTCACAACAACAGTCGTCTCGATCGGTATTTGGTATTGGTAATTGGTAAAACACAGAATCAAAAGGATCATGAATACATAGAATTCAATAGGAAAATACTAAATAGAACTAACAAAATGACTAATTGACTTCATAATGACAAAATGACTAAACTAAACTGGCATCCCTGCCTTCGCGGTAAGGAAAACTCCTAAAGTAAAAAAAAAAGGGATTCCGGAAAAAAAGAAGAAACCATCAGCAGGTGAAGGCCGGCGGTCTTCGGTTCAGTCATCTATGAAGGGAAATTGATGTCTCAGCTGCGTTGAGGCTCTTTTTAAAAAAGCTTTGTGTTACAAATGGTAATTATTTAAGCAACATCAAAACAAACAACAGAAATGGCCTGTTTTCTACCTTCATCTTCACCTTTTTTAAAGAGATTAAGAAAACAAGACAAATACATGTTTAGTTACTTTTATTTTATTCATAAAACTAACTACAAATATGTATTTTTTTCCTCAGATTTAAAGACAAAATTTGGCTCTAGATGTTGTATGAGAAATAAATTACTCCTTAAACGTAAACATGATTAATTTTCTCGATAAAGTAATACATCTAAAACAAAAAAATCCTAAATTGAGAAAAAAGCTGGGTTCTCTTCAGCACTCAGAAGAGAATCCACCTCAGTTGCTCTAGTGTTTTTAATGTCCCCTTTGACCGTATTTCACTTGTTTTCCTTAGGAGGAGCGGACGATACGGGATCGCACACTCCTACAGGTTCGAGACCCGGATCACCGCATTCCCTGGAAAATCCGGTTCAATCTGGGCAACAGCAGCCGGCAGATGACCCAGTGCAGAAACTCCATCCAGGGCAAGTCTCTGCTGACAGACGAGCTGGGTGAGTGGAGAGAGTCGGCGCCTGGCGGCGACCAGCGCCACCCTTTTGTCCTCATCCCTGTGAACGTCCCAACAGGTTACGTGTGCGAGAGGAAGGACCTGCTGGTTAACGGCTGCTGCAACGTCAACGCGCCCAACACCAGGCAGCACATCTGTAGGAGCTGCCTGGCCAACGGCTGCTGCAGCATCTATGAGTACTGCGTGTCCTGCTGCCTGCAGCCAGATAAGGTCATCTGTCGCATCACCCAAGCAGCACATTCTCACACAACTCTGAGGACTGATTTTGCCTCTCGTACACAACAGTGGTGGCTAGGAAACTCTGAGTCCTTTCTGCGTGTGTTTCCTATGTGGTAATTTTCTTATCTGTGCATCTTGGTGTAGCAACTTCTCCTCGAGCGCTTCCTGAATCGTGCAGCCGAGGGTTTCCAGAACCTCTTCACTGCCGTGGAGGATCATTTCGAGTTGTGCCTGGCCAAGTGTAGGACGTCTTCCCAAGTACGTTGTCATAGAAACCAGGAGTCTCCTGTAAACCTCCTACGATCGATAAAGGGAAACAAAAGAAACAAAAAAGAGCTTTATTGTTTCACTTGAAAGTCAACTTTTTATAAATTAGGATCGGCTAAAAGTGAATAAAAACCTAAAAAACATAAACTAAAAAGTACACTTTATAAACTTAAAAGATGCATGTGATTCATAATTTTTTGGATTTGTTTTTTGTCTATTTAGCAGAAAAACTGTCAAATTTCAGATAAAAAGTTCCACAGAATCAAATTAACATGCATAATATTTTCTACTAACACTTCTGACTTGCTATTGGTTTCCATTTGTTCTTGGATGTTACATTTTAAAACCCCTTTTTTCCCCAGAGCGTCCAGCACGAGAACACGTACCGAAACCCGCAGGCGAAGTTCTGCTACGGCGAGAGTCCTCCAGAGCTACTTCCTGTTTGACGCCGGCCCGGAGCAGCAGCTGCAAATGAAACTCTTTCCTGGACAAATGTGCATCCATGTGAACGTAAACCTCAAAAGAGGAGAGACACTTTTGTGATTGTGATTTTTTTATGTTTTACACTTCATAAGTGCATAAAACGCTTCGTAAATTCATCTGTGATGATCATCAAGTCTAAAGAACCGGCAGCTCACCAATCAGGATTTGCTTCACATTTAAGGTCACATCATGGGCTTGTGTGTGTTTTTTTTCCTTACCGAACATTGTGTCATCATTTTCTGTGTATATGTTCCATGCATATGAAATGACTATTTAATAAAAGCAGCTGTGAAACAAGATGCAGATTTTATTTTGTAGGGTTTATCCAAAGTATTTCTAAATAAAAAAGCCCGGACCTGCTTTAAAAATATGTCACCGCAGCTGACTAGTCAGAGCTGCATGTGACATTTAAAATAACACTTTTGTTTCCAAATGGTGGCCTGTTTTATCTCTAACAACTTTTATTTTTAGCAGGTGAAGGATTGAAGGTTCTAAAAGTTTGTTTTTTTTATTGGGAAAAGTCAAGATTATGGCCTCTTCCTGAGGTCAAAGGTCAAAGCTACTTTTGTTGTCATTGTAGACGTAACCAGGTGGCGTGCACTAAATTTCAGAAAGATTGCTTGAACGAAAGTTTTTTTTCTTCCCCCCCATATTGGGGGCAACTGTGGTGCAGACGTAGAGCCTCTGATTGGAAGATCGCAGGCCCAAGTGTCGTCGCCGGCGTTCGGCAGCAGAGCTGCTGTGTGTGAATAAGACCAAAGACCAAAGCACTTCCAGCCTTCTAAGAAAGTATGTTGTGGTGGAAAAAGGCAAAAATAAAAAAGATTAAATTTGATCATCCAATAATAGTCTTAAAACTTCATTTGGATACCCCTGACATGTGGGTATTTTGGAAATTCCACTCTAATTTCTCTTTTTTTCTGGGAGGATCCGTGTCGCTCTCTAGGCCTGAAATTCCTTTTCAACTGTAACCAGGTGGGTCCAAGATTTGCTGTGTTGGAGTCTATGGCTTAGGGCAAATATTTTGTAGAAATAAAGAATTGTGAAAACAATCTGGACCTTGCAGTCTAGGAATGCTGTGGGACTTCAATTCATGGTGGTTTAAAAAAAATAATATTTGAAGATAAAGTAGATAAGTGATGTCAATGAAAATCTTAAAAAAATAAAATCAGTTAATCACAGGACACGTTTTGAAATTTAAGACTTATTTAAAAAGGTTAAAAAAAAAAAAAAGGTATGTTTGCTCAAACTTTAGCTCCGCCTTCTTGTTTTATTTCATGGGGGGGGGGGGGGGCAGACCTGTCGGTCACATCCATCTGGCAGCAAATGTCTTTAACAGGTTCGACCCTGCAGTCTCCTCACGGAGGGGAGGGGAGGGAACCGGTGGTCGGAGCAAAAACAATTAATCACGGTGAAGGCTGGAAAAACAAACTCTTGTAATTAGAAAATGCATTAAGAGGCTCTTCTCATCTGCTTCCTTTGGCAACTTGATTAATTACAGTCACATGGGAGGATGTGAACATCAAGTTTAATACAACAGAGACATTTATGGTTTTGCTTTGCAGCAGAATGTTTCATACGTTTACAACCTTTGATGACTGATGCAACAAACCAGAATGCTATAAAGATAAAACCATGACATAGCATTTGGGGATGACACTCTCTGGATTCAAATTGAATGATATTGCATGTAAATATTTTCTATATTCTAATTCACTTTACAATCAGTAAGTATTGCTATAAAAGTTCAGAGTTTGGCAGTCTGTATGCATCAACATAAATTATAATGCTAGAGTAAAAAAGATTCAAATCTGTAAAGCCCTCAAAGTTGGAACGGCCTCTGCAGGAGGAACAGATTCACAGCAGATATTTACCTCCCAGTTTGTATTTTTGAAGTACTGCCCTTGGTGCCTTCTGCTTGATCCTACTCGGTTGCTGAACCTTTAAAACTTGGATCTGAAACTTCCTGTACAACCAGCCGGTGTAATCTTTGGCCGACGTCAGCAGGGCGTGTCCCCACTGTTTCCTCTTAAACAGGTGCTCGGGCATCTCGGGCAGGGACGGTTTTGGGGAGCATTCCCCTCCGAGAACGTGCTTCAGACACAACCCAAGCTGCTCCACCCTCCGCGTCGTTTCTTGGAGTCGTTTCTTTAACAGGTTCCCGTTTGGGTACAACATTTTCTGCTGCTCGGAGATCGTCTCCAGGCCCTGAGCGGCGACAAAGAGGCTGCACTGGACCTTTGGCCCATCCAGGACGGAGCTCTGGTGGACCTTCAGCTCAGGAAAGCCAGGAGACCAGGTGCCAAGGTGCTTTCCATTGACATCTTCCTACACCAGGTGACAAAACATCATCATTTCACTCATTAACTATTAGTTCTTCCAAGGAAATAGTTGCATTAAATTCTAGTCTCGTGCAATTGAGCTGCTATAAAAATATATATATAAATACAATTGACTTCAATGTGGGATTATTTTGAAAATGTCTGCAAAGAAAACCTAAAAAAAAAAAGTAAAAATAAAGTTCAATACATTTACAACAAATCTTTGCAAATCACACAATATTGTAAGAAAAATAAAAACATTTGGATACTTACAAAACTGGTCAAACAGGATTCAAGCTCCATGTTTGTAACGAGAATCAGATCTTTAGGTCTGCATGCTGCCCCAGAAGCCCGTTTCTTCAGTCCCGATCCTGCAGCCGAGCCTTGGGTCAGAACCACCACCAAGGCACAAGCCAGACTGAAACGACCTGCAAACGTCTTTACATTAGGGGTCAAGAAACGTGAAACAAAAAAATGGCTTTTGGACTGTACCTGTGATGGAGTTCATGATCAAAGTCAAAGCAGGCAGAGTCTTACTGTCACTCACGTCAGTCAGGAAGGATCATTTTTCTGTACGTGCACCTCAGCTAGGAGGCGTGGAAGATGGAAGATAACTTGGCCTATCACCATTTTAGCTATATCCTCTGAAGATGATGATGATGATGATCGGGTCATCAGGATAACACCTTGCAACACATCCATGTCACCACCGCAACAGGAAACTCTGAGAATAACTTCTGAAGGGGAGGTTTCTTTCTAAATAAAAAGATTTCTTGAGAATTACTCATAATAATACTTCACACATCCAAAAATAGAGTTTGTAGGAATATTTCTAGTAAACGGCCGATATCAATCTGGTATATAAAAAAAAAAAAGTGTTCTAGTAGTACTTCCTGTGCAAAGAGAACCAAAGTATATCTCTTCATATCAGTCGGTTTCCTTTTCCTACCATTTCTAATGAATTTGGCAGCAGATTCATTTGGGTTGAACAGGAAGTTTGATTAAAAAGAAAAAACACTACAAATTAAAAAAGATTAAAACATTTTTTTGTTAGGTGAAGCCAATACAAAAAAATAATAAATCATGGGAATAGAAACAACCACACTGGAGATGAGCAAAAGTTTGATGCTGTATAAGACTGATCAAAATGTTTTTAAAAAAGGAAAGAAAAAGAAGAAGACTTTGATGGAGGAACTTCCTCACACAAACTCACCTCTGAAGAACAACACCTGCTCCAAAAAGTACAGGACAACCGGAATTCTTTTAGGATTTTATTTAATAATAAAAAAAAATCAACAGAAACATTATTTACTTTCAATTATTAAGACCTGACAAAATAAATACATTTTATGTCCGTGGACTAAGACTGATTTGGTGAAGCCACATTGACAGAAGGTGCAGCGGCAGCAGAAGTAATGATGCAAACCTGTTTTCACTCCTCACTGATTGAACAAATGATTTACATCCAAGAAAAAAAACACACCAGACAAAATCAAGTCATTCTTTTCTTTTTTCTCCATTCATTCATATTTCTAAACCAGTTTTCGAAGCGTCCCGAGTCAAGACTTGGTCTTGCTGTGATGCGAGGGTGCTAACCACTGCACCACCATGCACCCCCCCCCCCATAAAGCTTTTTTTTTTATTTTTATTGCAAAATCTTCACTTTTTTTTTTAGAATAAATAACACAAAACAGTCATCTTGAAGTGATATATATAAATATAAATAAATAATCTTAATTTAAAAATACTTTTTTTTTTTTTACATTTGTTGATATTTTAACCATAAAAATGGTTAAAAAAAGTTCTACATGAATAAAAAATAAATTGAATCAAACATGTTTTATGTAGCACTGAATGCTGGTTGCAATTGAGCTGATTGTGTTGAGCGCAAGCATCCATCAGCGTGTTCCACATGACCCCCCAGCACTTGTGTCACCTTTCCCGCCCACTCCTTCAGTCTGAACGTCACCACCGTTCCATGTTTTCTCTTTTCGTACGTATCTCCTGTGGGGAATTCTGGGGGATCTGGTTGGATCAGATCGCCCATTTTTAAGCAATCAAAAACCGACTTTATGGTCAGCAGCAGATGACTGAGTCTGTCTTTGACGGTGTTGGAAATCTTAGAGATGCAGTCCAGTTGCCTGACGTGGCTCTCGTGATTTCTGATCACCTCTTCGATGTGAAAATAAAAAAGGTGGCCTTTGATGAAGATGTCCTGCAGCTTTTCGGAGAAATTCCTGCCAGTCACTGACGAAGAGGGCGTGTCCTCTGGGTTTTTTGGCATCTGTTTTAAAATACTGCCACATTTTTGCTGCAAAGTGAAGAAAAAAATAAAGTTTAGTAAATTGGTCTTGGATCTTAACACCCATTAAAGTCACAGAGGAACCCTTCGTAGTCTCTGCACCCAGCGGCCCTTTTTTCAATCACATCAGTTGTTTATAGTGACACCCACCCCCCATCATTATGGTTTTCTTTTAAAATGTAATATAAAGGGTTCAAAAAGGTTTTTAGTAATAAATCCAACCCGCTGTGTCCCTTTTGGGGTAGTCCCGGCTACTGCTGGGTCAAGGCGGGTACACAGGACAGGTCACTAGTCTGTCACCTATGAAGCACGTTTTTGGACAGTGGGAGGAGCCTGGAGAAAACCCCCGCGTGCACGAGAGGAACCTGCAAACTTCACGCAGAAAGATCTTCTTGCTGCGAGGTGAAAAGCACTAACCACTGCACCACCATGTAGCTCCATACAACTTAGAATAAGTACTTGGAACTTTGAGTATTAAGTAGAACATCACCTATTTGATTTTGTTTGTGGCATTTATCACATTGTTTTTATCTTTGAATTTATAGATTTTTATTTTGTCTCTACATGTTTGATATTTGTTACACAACATAAAAAAACTGACTTTAGTTTTTGTTTTTTTGTACACAAAAAAAACCCCATTTAAACTGAATTGAGTTTTTGTACAGTTTCAGGTTTATTGTAGATTTATTTTTTTAAAATATAAAATATTTGCCTAAAAATAAAAAAGCAGTCTTAAGGTTCCACTTCAAACATTTCTTAATCCATTTTCACAGCGGTGGGCTTTCAAATATGTTTATCCTGTTCTAAGGCAAAATTAAAAAACAAAATAAAATGGATCCAGATTCCAGCTCAGAGGAGGAAAACAAAGACGGAATCAGAATGGAAAAGAGCGGGAGACTGCAGCCCGTTCAGTGTATTTACTACGTCACAAATACAATCTTTTTCAAACGTGTTTTATAGTTTGCTCCAAATTCCATTAAAGAAATACTCAGAAATGCTATTTTAAGATTAATTTTCTTTTTATAACCTGAAAAATGCCACAAGAACAATTTAAAAACACCAAACCTGGATTTTTATCAGAGTGGGTCTTTGAAGATAATTTAGTCAAGCAAACTATAAAGTATTAAAAGACAACATTCAAAAAGGCTCTCAAACTAAAAAGGGCTAATGCAGTATCTTCATCAAAAAATGGTTGAAAGACAGATTTTGGACCAGTTTAATAAAAAACTGAATCAAACCAAATTGCATTACACTTCAGGTATGATTTCCTGTGACAGCTGAGACTATAACTTGTGATCATGAAGACTTGAGAAGAAAAAAAGACCCAATCCCTGCACAAACTGTGTCCTAAAAGTTCCCCCTTCTTCTCTAATACAGGGAGTCACTTTTCTCCCATCCTCAATATGGAAGATCATGTCTCCTAACTGCATTGCACAAGCAAGAGGTTTGTGTCTGAGAGTCTGTGAGGGATACTTACGGAGGTAGTCCATAGTGACTGTACATCGTGGTGCAGATGTTCTGCTAAGCGCATCATTCGATCAAAATCAGTCCGGACTGCCGCAGGAACCACAGCACTCAACTGAAGCCCCAGCAGGGTCAGGAAAAATGCTTAAAAAGAAAAGGATGAAGAACAGATTGATAACATTTATTTGGGGACGTTCAAAAAATTCACAGTGAATCTGGACTCCTGGATGTCGCCAAGTACGTCTGGGTTTGTTTTTTCTAAGAGAAAATGAAAATCGCTTCAAAATTCACTCTAAAGATATCAAAATGCACAAGAAATGTATTGAATTAATAGATAGAATTTAAATATACTGAATGTTCAAACATGTATCGCTAAAAACATAAAAAAAGAACATCAAAGAAACTAAAAGATTTAGCAAAACTTGACATAAGAGATGAAAAAAAACTGCTTCAAAGCATGTAAAAAAAAAAAAAAACACAACATGAAGACAAATCTGACAATGTGTGAGTAAAAGCCAAAACACGATAAAAGTTCTGTGAAGATGCGTTTCTTGAAATAAACTGTCATTTCTTCCAAGAATGTGCAAAATAAGTAAAGTTTTAAAGACTACTTACCAGGAAACATTTCAAGTCCACGTTCTCAACGAGTGACTAGACTGAATAAAGGTATTTCAAAAGAAGGCGGCCTATTTAAAGGTCCCCGGTCATCTACAAACCCGCCTACTTCAGAAACTTGCAAAAATCGAAGAAAAAGATTCCATGATGACACTTCTATTTTTAGATTATTTATCTGAGCAAGTGCTTACCTAATACGCAAGTAGCTTTCACACCTCGATAAGAATGTTAGATGATCCAAATAATTAAACACCTTTCAGGTTTTTTTGTTAAGGTAATTTGAAAATTAGTTCTTTTTTCGATGATAAACCATTTCACGATGACAATTGTGGGACAGTACCGTAAAAAGGAACAAATTACTTTAATACTGACAAAAAACATTAAGATGTCAAAGAGAAAATGCTAATATTACTGCATTATATTGCTTTTATATGGTAAATAGCGTATATCTGTATAACACTTTCCTATCTTCTTCAAAGGTGCAAAGCGCTTTATAGACACATTCACACTGATGGCGGATACGCTGCCGAATACTGGCGCCGACCTTCCACCAGGGGAAATGTGGGGTTCAATGGACACTTTGGCACATGGGCGGGCGAGGCGGGAATCCAACCTGCGATCTTCCTATCAGGGGTAAACCGCCCTCCCGCTGCCCCGCGGCCAACCACTTTATGCGTCTTTAACAGTTAATCCGATAATCATGATGTCTGAGCTCATAAAGGATTTCACGTTACAAGTCGGTCATGGGTATTCCCTCCTTTTTTTTGTCTTTTCTTTTGACTTTCACTGTTAAATAACATAAATATAAGCCAGTCCCTTGGGTGCTGGCTTCCTGGGCCCGGCGGCCCTTTCTCCACGCAGGTAGAGGGATCCCTGAGTTCTCTGGCAAGACCAAGAGCCGGGGATCACATCTGAGCCTGGGGGTGTCCGTGCGCCAGTGGTGAAGGTTCTGGTCCTTGCCCTCCAGCGCAGGCCTTCTCCAACATTCCAGCTGTGGGGGAGCCTGGTCGGGCCATGTTTACCACACTCCTTGGGGACCCCCACCTCTCTGGGGCGTTTTCCTCCTGGGATGGGGTGGCCGGCCCCTGCCTTGCTCTCTCCTGGGCCAACCGTTGGCCGGGTGGGTGGCTGCCGGGAGCATGGGGGGGGGGGGTCTCCATTGTGGGAAGGTGGGGGCTCTTGCTCATGGGGTGCTCGTCTGGAGCTGGGCCCTCCTGGCGTGGCGGTGGGCTGCTCTCCTGTTTGGGCTGGAGCTTTCATTCTCTGTCCCCCCCATGCCTCCCTGCTCTCTGGCTTTGGGGGCCCCTGTGGTGGTCCTGCTGGCCCTGGCCTGGGTGGCGGATGAGATTGCGTCAGTTTTTCTCAATCTGCTACCGTGCGGGTGTTGGGGGGGGTGTTCTTGGCTGCAGCTGCGGCGGGAGTCTTGGTGTGGGGGTGACTGGGTTCCTTCCCTCCTTTTTACATTCCATTATCCACCTTAGAGGAACATAAAGACTCACTCGAGAGCAGGTGTTAGCTCACATTTGCAATAGTTTATGAAATATCTCACGTGTGTTGGTCTGAATGCATAAGTATGCATGTTTGAATATTTGTTCTATTGTGTACATGTTGACATGTTTGTATGTTAACATTTGTGGAGCCAACAGGTACGTTTGTAACATTTGAGTGTGTGTGTGGACAGGCCCTGCCCCTTCTAGATCTGTATTACATCTGAACCTCACTGTAATGATTATAACCATCTGTTATAACCATCTGTTGCTCTATGTTGCTTCATGGTCCCCCCCTACTATAATCACCCTCCTACCCCACCCTCCTCTCGAACATCCTTCTCTCTTCTTCTTTCCTTTCCTTTTGCATCATTTGTAACAAAAATGTTACAAAGATGAATAAAGTCTGGTCTAGATGACAAAAAGGGTTTAATGAGACATACCTCTGGCATGTCAGGTGATTCATAACCCATGTTCTAACAGTAATAAATATATTTTAGGTTTAAAACCCCAACCTATTCATATAATCCCACATTTCCATCTCTGGTGTTCCTCAAAGAACCATTAAGGGACCCCCCCACTATTCACTCAGACAACTGTGTTTTATATTGTTTCCACTTTAGTTTTTCTTTAAATGAGTAACCATTACTTTTTGAAGTAAGCATCAAAAGTATGCAGACACAATTAGCTCTTTATTTCCCACATCAGTTCTGTCTCATTAAAGTGATGAATGACTATTGAATCAGGAAGAATAAAGTGACATCAGCATCTGTAGTAATTATTTGTAGAAGAGTGGATCTGTGCAACAATTTTCTTAAACCCCCACTTCCCTTAAATGGCAGCCAAAAAAAGAAAAAAAAAGAAAACAACACACACTGATCTCTTATTACACAACTTTGTTACACACAAAACTGAGCTTATATTGTCAAAAAACACTGATTTGAGAGTAGACTTTTTTTTAAGAGACACACATATTTGGCTTTATAACGACTTTTTGTATGTTAAAAATGTCTTCTGTGAGAGAATACAAAGAAAACTAACTGCAGAAAATAAAGTGCATCCACTGCTGCATAAGCAAATATCCTTTCAAGCATTGGAAAAAAAGAAAGAAAAAAAAGAAAGGCAGCCTTAAAGCCACTTCCTAAATATATTGGTAAATCCAGGAAACCATGCTGTGACCAGCAGACAAAATGATGAAATATTCCAAGTAAATGCTGAAAGACAAAGCCAGCCTTGCTCAGGGGCACACTTGAATTTATTTATAGCTGAACTGATTTTAGTGGGTGAGAAAATCCCTTGGAGTAAAAGTGTTTCTTCAGATGAAAGATGACAAAGATCCTGATGAGTTTCCTTCAAAAATGTTTTGTTTTTTTATTGAATAAAGCAGCACAGAGAATAGAAATGTTTACAGAAAACTTTGAGTTGTATAAAATGTAGCCATCTTAAAGAAATCCAAGTTCAATTTCTGTGCAAATAACAAAAAAAAAACAACTAAGACATAGTGTTAATAACTGTTAAAAAAAGTCTGACCTCTGAAATCATGTTTTATATGCACATCCAGAACCAAAAATGTCTTTTTTGCATGAAAACTATATTGTCCCATAAGTGCCTTTGGCTTCCAAAATACAAGACCTGCTGTGACTGTTTAACAATATACTGAATCTGGAAGATCATACAATTTCTCTAAAAGAAAGTAACTTTTGCTGCCATTTCCTTTGACCTCAACATAACTGAACAATATTTCTAATAAAAAGTAAAGCCACTCAAACTTTTTCTGCTCATGATTTCTCAGGAAGTTACCAAAATATAAGGAATACCTAAAAAAAAATAAAAAAAACATTGGTGTTAGTTATTCATTGAAATTGAAACGCAGCACAAACCAAAACCCTAGAACAGTACATATGATAAGAGCTAGCCTTGAATGAGGAACTATTTACTGCAGTTCTAACTTCTTCGTTTTATTTTCTGAACTAAACAAAATAAGCTGCATCAAAGCTTTTTACCAACTCTTCCGATCTTCCAGATCACATGTCTCCAAAACGCTGAACGCCCTGTCACATTTTACAAGTACAAACTTTTCATGTTTTATTTATAGGTTAACCACATGAAGAGGTCATGTGAGATGCCAGATGTACATTTCACATCTCAAGCCAAAGTTTGTGCAGGAACAGTCCAACCCATCATGTCGCTATTCCTACTCTGGGACCAACTATTCACCATCATTCGTGTGTGCAGCTTTGATGCCCCCATCCTAGAATAACTCAGACGAGGTGCCTCATACACACAACCTGTAAGGTGTTCATGTTAAGAAAAAGCGCTTCCGGTGTTCATGGCAAACGTGTGATTATCGCAGTGCAACTTTTGTGCACAGAGTCAGCCTCCCTCAATGCAAACCTGCCACCCCCTCGGCCTGGGGGAGGAAAGGGAAGACACGGCGATCGATAGCAGCTCCGCGACTGCTTCGGAAGTCAGCAGGTGGCTGCTTCTTTCCTGTGATGCTGAAGCATGCCCATCACACTCACTATGTCTTCCTCAGGAACCTGAAGGCGAAGAAAGAAAGCCACACGGTGAGATTTTTGAACCAGGATAGAAATGTTGACTCATTCATTCTCTTTCATTCTTTCTTTCAGACTGCTGTCTCCTTTTCTTCCACCGGGCGCGTGGTCCCACTGTCTGCCTCTGAGCTGCACGTGGCACGCGGCTCACTTTACTCACAAACAGGCGCGCGCTTTCAGAAGCACACATCCTTATTCTACAACAGAAGTTTCCGTCTCGCGAGGAAATACGACAAATTTACTGCTTTCTAATTATTAATTTCCATTGTATTCATTTCCAGGATTTTGTGTTGGAGGGGGGGGGTTACTGTCCTCCTTCACTCCATAACACCAAACATGAACGCGCGCTGTTAGATTTGCATGAAAATCACTACATGTTTTGTTTGGGAACTATTTTTTGCAGCGTGACGTTACGTGTCTGTATAACCAGAGGCGGAGCCTCCTGCCCCGCGTTCTTCATGGGTGTCAGGCTTCATGGCTGCCAGAAAGGTGACAGTGTCTGCAGTCTGCTTATTACTGGGCAATATATAATATTCTCAGAAGATGTCTGTACCAGAGAGCACAGGTGAAACTCACCTGCAGCTCCAGAGCGGTCCGCTGCAGAAGAATCAACACACAACCCCAACACACGTGTGCGCACCTTCCTACTATTCCTACACAAGACGCTCCGCGCTCACACACAGTCAATTTACAACTCCTATAATAAGTCCACAAGTTAGATATGTAGTTGTTAGTTGTTACTGTTATTTGTTAACAAAGAATAGTACGTTGTAACTGTATTTATTTCCGATGCGGCCGCCGGGGGATTTTGTGTTTTTTTTTTTTTTTGGGGTGGGGGTGGGGGGGCGCTGCGGTTAACCGCGACACCGCGCCCCCTGGTGGTTCATCACCGCGGTGATGGAAAATTCGACACCGTCACAGCTCTAAGTCCTACTTTTTACTTCAATTGATTAAGTAGCCTATCATCAGCATAATCACAACCAATAATCCAAGTATATAACAAAAAACACATTTGTTAACTGTAATATGTGATAAATTAAGCACATTGGTGCCCTCAATCAAATGTGTTTTATATCAAATCAAATCAACAATAAAATAAAATAAGTCAATACAAGACTTTGAAAATTTGATTTGAAAGGGGATTGGAAGAAGCTTATGCTTATAGGAATCCAATCCCCCACTCAGCACCACTCATAGCCGACAACATCAAAATTAAACATTATAACGTTAACACAAGACATACACAAGTCAAGACAGACAAACGTGCACAAACACTCCGACCACACCCACATAAAAGAGAAGGGAAAAAAGGAAGAAAGAAAAGGAACACCTCAGCTGAAAAAGAAACAAAAATAAACCAAGACATACAACAACACGAGTAAGCATATACTGTATAAACACATGTTCTTTTGTCTTTTCCTTCATCATCCCCCCTTTCCTTCCTTTTTTTCTTTTCTTCCCCTTTTGCCCCCTTTCTCTTTCTTCATCCTTTATGTATTTTTTCCCTTTCCCTTTCCCTTCCCATAGCCTATGGAATTTCAATAGAAAAAAATAAATACATAAACTTGTTGGTTCCTCTCAAGATGTATTTATTTACCGCATCTCTGCTTTGAAACAAAGTTTGAATATAAGATAGCAGCGAATTTATTGATACGTTATACATGATTTGAGCAGTTTTGAAATCAACCAAATCCTGTCATTTTAAATTAAATGTATTAAGAAAAAGTGAATTGGTGTGTTCATTATATTTAACTTTGTGAACTAATCTGATGGCTCGCTTTTGGAGTATAATTAGAGGATGCAGATTTCTTTTGTAACAATTTCCCCACACTTCAATACAGTAATTCAAATATGCCGTTATGAAGGAGTGATAGAAAATAAGTAAGGCATATTGATTAAGCATCGAGCTACATCTTTTAGTCACTTCTACACATTTAGCCACTTTTGAATGCAAATACTGTATGTGGGGTTTCCAACAAAGTTTATCATCCATAACTACACCCCAAAACACATGTTTTCGTACTTTCTCAATAGCTGTATCATTGATTATAATTTGCACCGGCACTTTTTTACTCTGTCCCCTACATAGTATAAATGTAGTCTTTTTTAGATTCAATGACAGCTTCTGCCTATTAAACCAATATTTTAACTTGTAAATTTCTTGAATTATGTCACTTCGAAGTTTCTCTAAATTCTCCCCTGATCAAAGAATGTTAGTATGAATTTCATAATTTGTGATAATTTACAAATATCATTAATATAAAGTAAAAACAGAGTTGGTCCAAGATTTGAACCTTGAGGTACACCACATATGATTTTCCTATTTATTTATTTGTATTTAACAATTTGTTCAAACTGTCGTCTATCTCCCAGATAGCCCTTTAACCAGTTTTGTGTCAATCCTCTGATTCCATTCTTTACCAATTTATTCAGTAAAATAAGATGGTCAATCGTATCAAAGGCTTTCTGTAGATCTATAAAAATTCCAATGATGAATTAATTTTTTTCAATACAATTTTTCCCACTTTAATATATGCGCACACAGCATTCGCTACAAACTCACTTTATTTTTCCTGCAGACTCTTTTATAAAACATCCACCTTCTTACTGACTCTCAAAGTCCTCCAGCGTAATATAGCCCAAACATACCAAACTCGCACAACTGTGTTTCTCCCAGGAAAACAACAAACTGCATCCACTGCTGCCTGATATACGTACTCTTTGGAAACAAGAAACAACTCTGTCTTAACACGTTAAAATCACACCAAACCCTGTTATCTGCTGCAGAATGTCCAGCAGGGAAAATGTATTATAGAAAAATATGGGGCATTTGGATTTTAGCTTTTAAACCAAATTTAAAAAAAAAAGGAAAATATTTATTTGAATTCAAAAAGATGACAGATGGATTTTAATGCAGTTTTACTATTCAGAGTAATCCAGATGAATCCTTTTACTTCTTAAAACTGACAGTTTCATTTTGACATGCAGCACTTTAGAAATGTTGTGGTCAGCATTCCTAAGTCAATGCAGAACTCCCCGGAAACACAAAGGGTTGCAGCATGTTTCAGACTAATTACAAACATGTGAGCCAGCAAGTGACCTCCCGAATGTCACATGACGGAAGTGATTCAGGGCTTGGGGAAGTCCTAATTTACAGAACTCACAATAGGTTAGGGGTATTGTTAAAAATACATTCTGTGGGAAGGTTATGACCCTAGTTTTTTTTTTTTTTTTTGTATATTGAGTTTGTTTTGTTTTGTATATGTTTTTTTTCACGTGACCTGGTCTGATGCAGTAAGACCTTGTGGCTGCACGTGATTGGAAATTGGGACTTTAAATACATGGTATACCCAGGTTTTTTACATATGGGACAGTAAATCCTTCTATTATTTGTACATTGTCATTGGTCTTGGCAGCTTTATGAAATAGTTTGATGATTTGAGGGCTTACTTTTTGGCATTAGGGTTCATTTCCTTCTTATTTATGTAATGGTCCGCACCCCTAGACATAAGGTGGATGAGGGAATAAAAGGAAATCTTTCCAAGTTCATCATTCAAAAAGCCATGAACACATGACGTCACCTGGCCATAGCGCCTTCAGCTTGGTAGTAGGCAGTCAGATGTTTCAGGTGAACTTGGTGAATCTCAAAGTGTCACCAGGAGGTTTGGATCAAGACACAGAACTACTAGCAGAGTTTGAGACAGACCCAGGGGTGGAGCCCCGCCAGTGACAGACCGCAACAATGACCAGAACTTGAGGACCTCCGACCTCAGACATGTTATAGCAAACGTCTCACAACAGCAGGCCTGTTTACCAGATGTGAGGGTACTAGGGGTTTCCAAACAAACCATTCACAACCGACTACACCACTTTTGACCTGAGACAACCGTTGCAGGTGACTCCACCGACACCAAGACATCGCCATCAATGTTTTTATTGGACACGAGACCATGTGACCTGGACAATGCAGCAATGGTCACTGATGCACAGACATTATGGTTGGTTAGTGATGCGGGAGAAGGCGAGGTGAGCGATGCGCCGAGGTCAACATGGTCAAAATAGGAGAAGCACAAATAGCAATATCCCAGATGTATTATGAACAGTGTATTTATGTCACTGCAACACATCTGTTTCCACATAACTCACAGCTTCCTTAAGCTCTTATCTTGGGCAGCTGTGGTGCAGATGTAAGGGGATTGACCTCCGATCGCATTATCACTGGTTCGGTTCCCGCCTTATCCACCCAGTGGATCAAATCAAAATCAAATCCTTTATTTATAAAGCATTTTTTTTATAAAAGTACAACACAAAGTGCTTTACATTAAAACACAACAAAATAAAAAAAAAAACAAGCAATTAAAATCAACAAGCACAAAAATTAAAAAATGGGGCCCCCTCCCCATACCTAGGCCCCCACTCCTTTAACACCTCCCACCCCATAACTGATGGGGAAAAATCAATGAGCAATATGAAAACAAGATGTTGGAAACACTGATAATTGGAACCTCCCTCTCTGTGAACAGATACATAGACAGCCGAATGCAGCATCACAGGCGGGGACCGCTCCACCACAGCTAAGTGGAGATGCAGGTCCCCATCTAGAGCGGCAGTGGCTGAACAGCAGCCGACCCAGAGGGAGAGGTTCCAGCTGAGGAAGCACCGGAAATAAAAATGAGAATAAAAAGTAAACCTATTGATAAAAACAATAAAACATTGAAATAAGGTGAATTAAAATAACGCGTTAAAAATGTAGTTCAAGTTCATAAAACAAGATAAAAAGGATAAATAAATACATATAAATAATTAACTAAATAAATAAATAAAAGTAATAAAAAATCAGCTAAAAGCCAGGGTAAAAAGATGGGTCTTGAGCCTTTTCCTAAAAGCATTAATGCTCTCTGCGGATCTCAGGTCCTCTGGCAGGCTGTTCCATAAACGGGGGCCATAGTGCTGAAACGCAGCCTTTCCTTAGTTACAGTTGGAATGGTTAACAGACCAGTGCCAGAGGATCTCAGGGTCCACGAGGGTTCATACCTTACTAGAAGATCTGATAAATAAGGAGGCACAAGACCGTTAAGACATTTAAAAACTGTTAAAAGTATCTTAAAATCAATCCTGAAGCATATGGGGAGCCAATGCAGGGATTTTAAAATGGGGTGATGTGAGCCCGCCTCCTGGTCTTGGTGAGAACTCGTGCAGCAGAATTTTGGAGAAGCTGAAGGTTCTTAATGTTGGTTTTTGAAAGACCAGCAAGCAGGGCGATACAATAATCAATTTTACTCATGATAAAAGCATGCATTAGCATCTCCATATTAGCAAGAGAGAGTAGTGGGCTGACCCTAGTCAGATTTCTGAGATGATAAAAACCAGTTTTAACCACCTGTTTCATATGGGGGATAAAAGTTAGCTTAGAGTCGAAGATAACACCCAGGTTTCTGACCATTTCTGAATGACTTAATGAAAGTTCCTGTAGCTTCAGAAACTGTTTTTCTCTCTTGGCTTCAGGACCGATAACTAAAATTTCAGTTTTTTCCTGGTTGTGTCAGACACCATCGGTGTGTGAATGGATGACTTTCATCAGTCCCATTCATCCATTCACACACTATCGGTGTGTGAGTATACACCATTTATCCTTTTCGCCATTTACCTTTAAACAAACTGTTTAGATTCGGTTTTGACTCAAAGTTATGGAAACAAGGCTGAAGATGATCGAAAAAAAAAGATTTAGTATTTTTGGAAAAAATAAAAGTCCACATTTCTAGTGATACAAAAATTGTGCTAAAAAAGAAAACTGCTTCTCAATGAAAACATTTTCACCAAAGAGTGGAGATCTTCTCCCCTGTGTTTGTGCAAAATGAAACTGGACAGGATTTCTTAGAAGCGTGGAAACAGATGCGATCACAGACCATCACTTCTGCAGATAAGATGAAGTTTCTAGCTTCGATCGTTGGTTTTCGCTTTAAATTCCAGGCACTTTAGTGACATGAGCTCATCGACAAAAGGATGTTCAACCTTAACATAAACAGAACGCTATCAGAGGAAGCCACAGACTCACTCATGAAGAGCCTTTGTGGGAGGAAAGTGGGAGATATTCACGAGTGTAAAAAAATCCTCAAAGATTCTTTGTGATGACGCTCACCTTCACTTGGCTGACCTCAAGCAAATCCCAGTGACCGCCGTGTGATCTAATGTGAACACGGCGTGTACACGGGGCAACTGTAAACTCACCAGATCCCACCAAAGACCCGCCGTTAGAAACCAACAAGCTCAGTCTTTTGGTAGTTTTTAAAAGCATTTGCTCGTCCCGCAGAAACATGGACACAAGATTCGCCCACCGTATCAGTTCTTAACAAAAAATATTAAATTGGAATTGAAGCTTCAAAGACCCTCTCTGTTAAAAATAGGGTTTTTGGTGTTTTTAACATGTTCTTGTGTCATTTTTCTGATTGCATTTCTTGGTATTTATTCAAGTTGTTGTGAATCAGGAGCAGACCAAAATAATATTGCTTGAACAAGATTGTATTTGTGAAAATATAGAAAATATAATAAGGGGGGCCACAAACTCTGCAATGGGGGAGGGGGCGGCCCACACCAATGGTCCCGCCCACAACTAGGAGGTAAATTTCGAATGAACTCCTGAACTATGTCATAGAAAACAGCCGTTTTTTGATTTTTATTATTACCAAAAACGCCATAATCATAATTAAAAATCCACCAGATGATGAAAGTCTGACTTTAACAACCTATGAGCGAACCTATGAGGAAGGAAAAACTTATTCAGATTTGTTGAAAGTAAACAGTTGAAAGTTGAAAGTAAAATGCAGTCTAGGGAATGACAGCTTTTTATCGGTTGAACAAATTTGCCAAGTGCCCTTGGTTAACCACCGGTCTACAAAATGCTTGTAAAACGAAAAATGACCTCTATAAAAAAATCTTAAAACAGAAGACAAGAGAAACAGAACAAAGATATAAGTCATATAAAAATAAACTAACTTAAATAACACGCTACAGTAAAACAGTGTACTTTAATAATCTACTGAATGAAAATAAAAACAAGGTAAAGCGAGTTTGGGAAATATTAAATAACGTCATTAAAAATGTGACAAAAAGCGAACATATCCAGAGTTCTTTACAGATGAGAAGGGTCAAAGCTATAACATCAATGAAGCAGCAAACGGTCTCAATAACTATTTTGTAAACGTGGGTCCTGAGTTGGCAGCGGAGATTCCAAAATGCAAAATCAGCAAAGAGAATAATCCACCAATCGAAAGGATCCCACACTCAATCTTTCTCTCTGATGTGAACGAAAATGAACTGATATCAATTGTGAATAATTTCAAGAGTAAAAACTCCAAAGATTGTGAGGATATAGATATGAAGGTGGTGAAAAAGGTAATTAATAGTATCTCTAAGCCTCTAACATACATATGTAACTTATCATTACAAACTGGGAGATTCCCAAACCAAATGAAAATTTCCAAAGTGATTCCTATCTATGAGAGTGGAGACAAACATCAATGTACAAACTATAGACCTGTTTCTCTTCTTCCATATTTCTCAAAAATTTTAGAAAAAATATTCAATGATAAATTGGTTACATTTATTGATAAATATAACATTATAAACTAAAACCAATATGGTTTTAGAGAAAACAGGTCATTGATGCTGTGGAGGAAATCACAATTGCTCTGGACAAAAAGAAATATGCAGCTGGAATTTTCATTGACTTAAAAAAAGCATTTGACTCTCAATCATGACATCCTACTTGACAAACTGGAAGTGTATGGGATAAGAGGACTAGCGCTAACCTGGGTCAAAATCTATTTAACGGGAAGAAAACAATTTGTCAAGATTTATGAATTGAGATCAAAAACCGAAGAGATAAGTTGTGGTGTCCCACAAGGATCAATCCTGGGCCCGCTACTATTCAATATTTACATAAATGATATATATTTAATGTTTCAAAGGTTATGAAACTCATTATTTGCTGATGACACAAATATATTCTATTCTACAGACAATCATAGGGAACTTATCAATGTGGTGAAGACAGAGTTAAACAAAATAAAATTATGGATGGATTACTACAAATTATCTTTTAACCTAGATAAAACCAAAGTGATGTTTTTTGGAAACTAAAATGCCAATAAAGAGCTCTCAATTGAAATAAATAATATCTTAAATAAAATTGTTACAGAAATCCAATTCTTAGGGGTTGTTATTGATGACAAACTGAAGTCTCAAAAAGTATTTCATTCGTAAATAAATCTAAACATTTATTAAAATTACAACAGTAGATATTTATTGTACTATTCTTTAATACTACCATATTTCACCTACTGTATAGAAATTTGGGGGAATAATTACAAGAGCTCATTAAATCCTCTCTTTTTACTTAAAAAACAAGCCGTCAGAGTTGTACATAAAGCCGGATATCTTGATCAAACAAACAATTTATTTTATCAATCTAGACTTTTAAAACTGTATGGCCTTGTGGATTTTTACACTGCGCAACTTTTATACAGAGCCAGTTGGAAATCGTTATCATTCAATATCCAAAAACAGTTCTTAGAAAATGAAGGAGGCTACAGACTGAGGGGATGTAGGAACTTCAAGATCAAATTGATAAGAACCACAAAGAAAAGTTTCTGTGTGTGGCACTAAACTTTTGAACAGGTTAAGCTTAAACAATGTTTAAATATCCAAATATTCAATAGAGATTATGTAAAAAAAATCTTCAGAGCTATTGAGGATTTTTGACCAAATCTGATCCATTTGTAAATATGAAAAATTCCTGAAATAAATTATTTTAGCATGACAATAAGGTCATGATTAGTCCATACAGAAGGTTTGGTGACAGTAGCTTCAGTCTCTTCATAACTATTGATAACTTTAGTCATGATTCATATCTATTAAATTTGAAAAAGTATATGCAACAAGATAAAATAAAGATGGACCTTCCTACAAAATATTTATTGTAACACGAATATGCTGACAAGTCTTCATTACTAGTTCATATAAAAAGACATTTATTCTTTTTTGTGAGATTATTGATTTTTTACAGAATAGAGTTTCACAGAGTTTCCACTTTGTTGACGGTCCCTTGGCAGTTGGCTCGCTGCATGTCTGCATTCACAGCTTGAGGCAAACAATTCTGATTAAAAGGCAATAAAAAAAACAATATTTTTTCTTTAGAAATGAATTTGGGGTTCACTCTATGTGTTAATACAAAAGCATTGAGATGCTTGCTGACACATTTGAACCTTTATCAGAAGAGTTATTGCGTCCGGAAGTCTCAATCTGTGAAGATCTTTCTAAATTTATCGAACCACAACTGCAAGAGAATTTAAAATAATGAATCCATGGTTCGCAAATGAAGACACTGGAAAACAAATGCCGACAAGACAAGAAGACGCAGCAGCAGCTGAGTTTCCGCAGAAACAACGCGAGGTTGCCTGTGTTGGAAGATCGACTCGAGGCTGAGCGCAGCAACTTCCAGCAGATGACAGTGAAAAGCTGTCCATCCTCCCCCCTTTTACTGGGACGCAGCGCCGGGCGAGATACGCCACACTTATGGACAGTAGGACTTAAGTTTGGGCTGACGCGTCTGCTTTCCCTGTTCTTTGGAGCCGCACGGCAGCGAGACGGACTCTGACGATGAAGTAAGGGAAGCTGGTGTGTTTGAGAGAAATGTAACCCAGCTGTTCATTTCAGATCCAGAAGATGAGGACTTTGATGGATTTTTGGATTCTGATTGATGACTGAAAAAATAAAAAATAAATCACAACCAACACAGTTTTGCGCTCGCTGTTTTTTTAAAACACACCAGCATGCATGTTTCACTGGTATGTGTTAACGTTAAATACAAAAAAAACCAGTCCATAACTAACTGACACGGCGCCGTTTAATCCAGTGCTGTTGTATTGTAAGTAAAGGAGTGTGTTATGGGAAATAATATAGCTTTAATTGTGTTTTTGTGTGTGTGTGTGTGTGTCTGGCAGGTCAGTGTGTGGTGTGGCTCTTTGACTATCACAGTTAGAAATGTCGGCTCTTTGTGTCAAACTTGTTCGCCACCCCTGTGAGCGTTAGAGGCTTTAGAAACAAAAGGCGGATGTAACGTGGATTAAAACGTTAACCAAAAAGTACAGCAGGTTTTTTGTGCTGTAAGTTTTTCTCATGTGAAAATCACTGCATTTGTTACCGTTTTAATGCGTTTAATCCACGTTACAGTCTTTTCTATTAAAGCCCCTAAAAGAAAGTCTCACTGGACATGACATGCAAATTTTAGCCAATCAGATCAACCAGAAAGGTTCCTGCCACCAAGTGACAAAAACGGCCCCTTAACACTGAGCGTAAATCCCGGTGAGGGCGCAAAGAGGAACTGACCGTGTGGGATCCCCGCTCAGTTATGATTGCAGGCCTGCAGTTGTAAAATGCGGGGTCTCTTGGTTAGAATTGCGCCTGCTTGGTTGTAAGGTTCACTCAATCAGTTCCTGAATACGCCCGCTCAGTTGTCTTTACGCCATTTCACTTTATGGCAGAGATGAAACACCATATACACCGTCACAGCTCTATTCCACAGAGTGCCTGTGACGCGGCTGTAACACGGCAGCAATATGGGAGTAACAGCACTACCAGGGCTGGTTAAACCAGTGTTTTTCAACCTTTTGTGAGCCACGGCACACTTTAACCCTGACAAAAATCCCGTGGCACACCAGCATCTAATTAAAAAGAAAAAGGAAAAACTCATAGTCTGTATTGATCTACAGCCCCTCTGCAATCTCACATGTATTTTTGTGATAATTGTGGCAGAAAAAGCTGGAAGTTGCAGCTGTTTTTTTTAAAAGATGAAATAAAAGTTAAGTTAAAATATTTAGAAACTGATGTGTGTTGTTGTTGTTGTTTCAAGACGTTAAAAGGAGAGACTCGTGCGCCAAGAAGCTCTCTCTTTAACCCAATGCATCATGGGAGATGTAGTGCAAAAATCAGCCAAACGCAGACAGACTAGCGTCTCTGCGCTTCATTGTTTTGATCACTTGTTCCACGAACTGACACCAGATTCTGTGGAGAGCTACACCGCTAAAGACGAGCTTTAGCTGGTATTTTTGGTGGAACTGAGACACTTTATAAGCAGAATCTGAACAAGGAAGTGAAGACTTTAAGCACTTCTGATTGGTCAGACTGATGACATGTGATTAAGCCACCAAGAATGATTGGTGGAGACAGTTAGAGGGGCGGGACTTTTCAGAAAACGGCTTTAGTTGCTGCTAAATCGCGGTATCGTCATTCTTATAAAAATGTCTTTAATAGAATCAAATAAACACAAAGAAAAAAGTATTTTACCATCTTTCATATTCCTAATTTCTCAGTGTTTTATCAGGGCCTGTTTGGATGAACAAAGAGCTGATTTCCTGGAGATGGGAAATGTTTTTAGATCAGTTAATGAGGGCAATTTCCTACGGCACACTGGACCATCTCCCACGGCACACTAGTGTGCCGCGGGAGTGTGCCCACTAGTGGTTGATTTGGTTGATTTGGTTCTTTTCACAAAAAATCCTGAACATGCTTTCACGACATTTTTATTCTATTTTTATTCTAATCTATTTATTCTATTTTATTATCAGAACATATTTCAGTAAACTGAACCTCGGTCTTCATCCACACTTAAGAGATTTATTTATCCAGTGTTTAGTTTATGTCTTTAAAATCCAACATTATTCTCCATTTTGGAGTGATAATTACATAGCATTAAGAGCATTTCTACAAAACTCCATTAGATCAAACTTCTCTTTTTTTCAGCTAAAACCGATGCGTTTCAGTGGTAAGGCCCTCAGATTAGTCATTTCAAGACAACGTTGTGGGCCGAAGATGCCAGTTGTGATGGAGTACACCTTCAGAAACCACAATCAGAAAAAGGAAACCAACCATCCATCACGTAGGAATCATTAGAAGACCTTTTACTGAAGCAGTGTCAACTCCAGCAACCTACTTTTTTGTCGACTGGATTGTATTAAAAACGAATAATAATAATAGTAATTTATTTATAATGCATCTTTCATTAAACAAAACCTCAAAGTGCTACAACAAAATGTGAGAAAAAAAGAAAACTCAATAAAAATTATCTAACTAAACAAAGCTAACTAAAACAATAAAAGTAGCACTTAACAATAGGGGTGTGACGATAACCGCATCACCGCGGTGATGTTTGTTTTTTTCCATTTCTTTTTGCATATGGAGCGTGATTGGAACTATAATCAACACATTAAACACATTCATCTTTGCTGATAATTTACTTTTTCTGCTAGTCATATGTGTTCAGACTTCAAGGGCTTCTGGGGGAAACCTTTCATCACTGGTCTCCTTCACTCCGCAACACCAAACATGAACGCGCACTGTTAGAGTGCGATGAACATCACTACATGTTTTGTTTGGGAACTATTTGGTGCAGCACAAAGTTACGTGTCTGTATAAACAAAGGCGGAGCCTCCTTCCCCCGCATTCTTCATGGGTGTCAGGCTTCATGGCTACCAGAAAGGTGACAAAGTGTCTGCAGTCTGTTTATTACTGGGCAATATATAATATTCTGAGAAGATGTCTGTACCAGAGAGCACAGGTGAAGCCTCGCGTGCAGCTGGAGACCGATCCGCTGCAGAAGAATCAACACGCACCCCCAACACACGTGTGCGTGCTCCTTCCTCCAACACACGCAGCACACAGACACACACACACACACATAGTCATTCTACAACACCTACATAAAGCTACCTTCATTCTCTGTCTCTTAAACCCTCAAATCAATTCAGAAATCTAGGGGTAATCATGGACTCTGACCTAAACTTTAACAGCCATATCAAGTCAGTAACATCAGCGGCATTTTACCATCTGAAAAACATTGCCAAAATCAAAAACATAGTGTCAAAGCCAGACCTGGAGATACTTCTTCATGCATTTGTCTCCAATAGGTTAGACTACTGTAACGGCCTGCTCACCGGCCTCTCCAAACGAGCTGTAAAACAGCTTCAGTACATCCAGAATGCTGCTGCTCGAGTCCTGCCCAGAACCAGGAAGTATGATCACATTAGTCCTGTGCTCAGGTCTCTGCACGGCTCCCTGTACCTCAAAGAATAGACTTCAAAGCAGCTCTGCTTGTGTACAAGTCTCTCCATGGCCACGCACCAAAGTACATCTCTGTCATGTTAGTGCCATATGAACCATCTCGTACTCTGAGGACCTCAGGGGCCGGCCTCCTGTTGATTCCCAGAGTCAGAACTAAACAAGGGGAATCAGCGTTTCAATATTCTGCAGCTAAAATCTGGAACAGCCTCCCTGAAGTCGTAAGACAGGCCTCTTCTGTGTTCATGTTCAAATCTAGACTTAAAACATTTCTGTTTAGCCGTGTATATGACTGAAAGGTCCTATCTGCACTTTTCTTTCCTTTCCTTCCCTTATTTTTAAATCAATTTTCAAATTTTTTCTTTTCTTTTAAAGTAAATTTTACGTTGATTATTTCTATGATGTATTGTGATTTTAATGCATTTTTCTGTTTTGTGAAGCAGCTTGAATTACTTTGTGTACGAATTGTGCTATACAAATAAACTTGCCTTGCCATAGTTAGTTCATTAGGTAGATGGGTAGTAGTTATTTGTTACTGTTATTTGTTAATAAAGAATACTGCGTTGTAATTGTATTCATTTGCGACGCGGCTGCCGGGGGATTTTGTGACACCGCGCCCCCTGCTGGTTCATCACATCAAACATCCCACACCGTCACAGCTCTACTTAACCATCACAAAAGTAAACCCGTCAGCAATAACAGGCTTTTTTTTTTTATTAAAGAGATGCCTTCAAAAGAGCTTTAAAAGAGTTCAGGGTCTGAGATGTTCTGAGATGTAAAGGAAGGGAATCATTAAGACGGTGATGAAGCATGAAGAAATGTGTCTTTGGTTTTATCTTTTGGCACTCCCTTAATCATCCAGATGGTTTGAAATTCCTGCGGTGAGTGTAAAGGAGTTTCTCCTGTAGAACGGCAGAGGTACAGGAGTGGCAGTTTGATGGAAACTCACCAAAGCATGGTCGAAGCTGAAAGTACTGATGTAATAGGCAGAGATGTCGCCGTCAGCGAGAGGCTGCGATATCTGGGCGACGATGCCGCATTCATCTGGAAAGATAACGCAAAACGATGTCAAAAGAAGTGAAACGAAACTATTTTCTTTACTCGAATAATCCAAAATGCAAACCATGTTTTGAAGAAAACCTATAGTTTCTTAGAAGCAAAGTTATCCCTGAAGTCATTTGATTAAGTAACAGTTTGTGACAAAGAACAAAAGAAGAAGCCGGGTCTTTGCCTTTATTTATATTTTTATTTTAATGTACACAGATGATGGCATCAACCCATTCCATCTGTCCACACTGTCAAATTTTAAAAACTGCCTTTTATTAGCATTAACTAAGGCTACGTTCACACCGCAGGCTGAAACGACCCAATTCCGTTTTTTTGCCCCTATGCGACCTGTATCTGATCTTTCCATGACAGTCTGAACGATACAGATCCGATCTTTTCAAATGCGACCGCCGTCTGAACGGCCAGGCCACATGAATCCAACCCGTATGTCATTGATACACTACAAACGTCATCATTCTGCATTGAAGTAGGCGGGAACGAGAACATAAACATCAACCATGGCAGATGATGCTGCTGAGACCAGTCAGTGGAAGGGAAGCGAGGTCACCGATTGGATTCATATTCGGGGTGACAGCTCTATTCAGGCCAAACTCCAGGGCTCTTATCGCAACCGGGCGGTTTTTGAAAACATTTCCAGCGAAACGGCCGAGCGTGGTGTTGAACCTTTCCCGCGATTACTTTTTTTTCCCCTTTCCGACCGTGGTCAGAAGCGCGGGGGACCGAAGGCGGATCATCCTACAGGGTTCACTTCCCCGTTCGGACCCTCAGATTCTCCAGAGCGGGTTAATAAAGAATCAATAGCAGTTCTGCTGGGGGGATGTTGTATGTTCCTCCGTAACATACAACATGAATGCGCCCCCCCCACTGCCCCTCTCACTGCCATTCTACAACAGTGGGTCCAGACGATCCTGGCTCCAATTCCTTCTTAATATGAGAAATTGTAATTGTGCTGGCTCCTTTGTGAAAATAAATATAATAATGCCAAAAGAGATCCGCTTTGACAACACTGCTGTTGACATCCATTGTTAACGTTAGCTACTTCCGCAAACAGTGAGTGACGTCGTTCAACGTCGAGTACTCTTCTGTGCTTTCGAATCATTTCTGGGTCATTTCACGGTCACACCGGAGATCACAAAAGTTTGTATTCAATTGGAAATGTGAACGGCCTTGCAAAAAAAAAAAAGAAAATCCGATTTTTTTCAAAAAATCGGAATTGAGCATTAAGCGTGCGGTGTGAATGTAGCCTAAGCTTTTGTTTTATACGTTCATTAGTGTCAAAGTTTGTCAAATTGTCAATTAAAAGTAAAATCCTGAGTGTGACAAATCAGAAATATCAATAGAGACTATATGAAGAAGGCATGTCCAAAGTCCTGCTGGTCGGTAGAGATTTCAAATCTCTACCGACCAGCAGGTTCCTGTCATAAAATAAATCATATGCAGCCCCCGGCCCTTTATAAGAACTACAATATTTTTTATTTTGATTGTAAACTTTCAGCAATAACCTTTGACTTTTTGACCTTTAGGGCTTCAAGGACATAACAAGAGGAACAGATGAACCACTTCAGTGGCATTGTTTTATGTTTTTATTGGTATCAGCTTTTACGGATTGACAGAGATGCCCTTCCTGACACAAAAGTTTGATTTGATTTTGATTTTTGATTTTATTGATTTATTTCAAGCATTGTAGTCAAAGCAATAAAGAATTTACACATATCCACATATGGATTTGGAATTATTCGAATGCCTGTTGATCCTTAAATCCTCTTATCTTCATATCCTGAAATAAGAGTTTCTTTATACATTTTCTTGAATTTTTGAATATTTGAACATTTTTTGAGCTCATTACTTAAACCGTTCCAAAGTTTAGTGCCACACTAAACTTGAAAATGATTCTCCAAATGGCCATAATCTGTCGGCGGAAACCCAGAGAGTTCAGAGTGGAAGACGAGGACTTTCTTACCAAAACCAAGTGGCTGTCCTCCGATCCGGACCATTCTCCAAAGCTCCCCAGAGGAGCTGGTGAACAGAAGATCAGAAGGAAACCTAGAGGAATGAGAGAGAGAAGCTCCACTTCAATCAAATACAATTGATCTGAAATAGTAGAGGTGGAAACACCGACTCGTTTCAAGAACTAGTTCTTTGTCCTGACAAAACTCCACAAAGACGCTTTATGTGAAGACTCATCTCTTTCAAGGACTTCACAGCACTTGTGCCACTGAGTTCAGAGTTTGCTGTCGGGCAGCAGAAAGCCAAGAGCCTTACTGTCGCTGGGCCTCAGAGTCCATCACCAGGGAGATGTATCCATCGATGAGGGAGAAGGAGAAGAACTTGATGCAGTCCAGCTCCTGGTCTGGAGATTCTTCTTTCGGACTGAAGGAGGAGAGAAGGAAGACCGGTAAACAGAAACCTTCTTTGGTGACCGTTAAAGAGCTTTGGTGACACATCCATGAGTGGAAAATCTTTTGTTCACTAGAATTGATGAATAAGGGGCAGCATTATTTCCCACCAAAGACTTTAATATGACGGCATATTTTTCTGCTGCCGCCACACTAACCACATCTGGGTTGGGGCTTAGCCACGGTCGCACTCCGCCATCCTGTGGCTCAGACAGGTACTGCATGGCTGTGGGGACGCAGCGTCTCACCTGCTGGAGTAAAAGAGGACGTCGATGAGCGTGGTGGCGATGGACGGCAGTGTGTCCGGGTCCAGAGACATGACACAGAACTGGTTCGGGGGAATCAGCACCGGGTGAACCGTCAGCTGGATGGCTGCAAAGGAAAAGGACAGTTACAAGATCATTTAAAAATAAACACCATCAAATAATATAAATATATCTTTGGATATCGAAAAAGCATTTTTATGCTTAAAAATGACAATTTTAAGGATATTGGAGTAAACTAAAGTGGTTTAAAGGGGAGTCATCGACTTTTATTTTTTTTTAAATCAGAAATACAGTTTTTGTGTGTTTTAATGTAAATCCATTTTCTTTTAGATGCAATCACAAAAGCTGATTCTGACATAGAAAAGCATGGTTTGAAAACACAGCAAACATACATGTTCTAACCTTTCCATTTGTTATTTTTAAAAATGTTTTGAAAATCGATGACCAAACATGAAGCAAAGATTGTGATGATGCATGTTTGAATGCAGACAGCTACCACTGATAAAATGATCAAGCTTGCTGCTAAATGTATCAGATATGGAAATGCTGGAACTTACAAAGTCCTTTCTTCATGCTCACTTGGATAAGGAAGTTTTAGCAAAATAAAAGTAGGAGAAATCTAAAAAAAGAAGAAGAAAAAAAGTAGAAAAACTGCAACCTTCCATGTTTAGTTTTATGACTTGACAAACTGCAGCCGCCTCAGATCTGGTCTGAGGAAGCTGCAGAAGAGGCATCAAGCCACTGAGGAGGCTTCTGCACAACATTGACAGCAACCAAAACGAATAAATGATTGAGCAGCCACACAATCTTTGTGCACCAGATTCTCTTTTCTACAGTTGTAACTTTTGGAACTTCTACAATTACAGAGACCACACGAACTACACCTGCAGGAAAGCGCAGTTAGTTCCATGTCCGCACACATTTTTTATAACTGATTCTTCGTTGGAAAGACCATTAACAACCTTTTACATGCAGATTGCTCCCATTCCAGTCTAAAAGAAGTGTTCCCCTAATTCCTTTAAACCAACTGTTGCAACAAAATAAAAGCATGTGATTCTGTGACAGTGGCTCCAGTGTGTGCTCAGTTCAGTTGTTTCTGTGCAACCCTTTCCTGCACAATTTGGCTTAAAAAGCTGAATATTATGAACACACAAAGTGACAAATATTTACTTAACTGTGTGCTCTTAAAGCATCCATGCACTTTAAATGAAAGACAGTGACTGACAGTGCTGTAAAGCCAATCAGGCACACAATTTACATAAGCATTTGCGATTTCTGTTTTCATTTTTTCCCAAAACTTTTGGTCAGCTTCAAACGTTTTTCCCCAAAAATGCATCTGAACTGCGTTGTGCACCTTCTTTGCCGTTCTTCTGAAGGTTGTGTGTCACATCCTGGCAACGCACGGGGACGGACTCTCCCTCCACCTCCTGGTAAATGCTGAATTCTTCCTTCAAGGTGCTGACAACCACAGACAGGTCTTTCTCTCTCACCTGTGCCCCAATCATTTGAGAGGAAAATTTTAATTACAAAATATCTGTTTAAAAAAACAAAAACACTTGAGTTTAGTCATTAAAGTAATTGCTGACACAGACGTGCGATGCATTTTTGCCCACCTAACATTTCTTGCATGTAATACATCAACCAACTTTGGAGTGTTTGTCAGCTCTGCTGGGAATTAATTATGTAAAATGCAAACACGGTGGATTCCTTTGTCTGGCAGCAGCTGAAAGACCGTCTGGAGCCATCAAAGGAAAAGTCTTCTGAATTAATTTAAAAAAAAAGGAGGAAGAGGAGGTCTCTCACCAGGATGAAGTCAGTCTGATATGTGGACAGCATGAATACCGAGACGTGCTGTTGGGCCAGGGGAGCAATGACCGACTTGGCAATCTTGGTCACGCCGACCGCCTGGGAGCTGCTGGAGACGTTGCCGTTGGAGACCACGTTGAGTGGCAGCCAGGTGGAGCTCTCAACCTGGAGGTGCTCTGAAGGCTGCAGCTCTGAGGAAGAAGACATCAGTGGCCCAAAGTCAAACCTGTGCCGTGTATCTGAACTGTTTACGTTCTAAAAAAAAAAAAGCACTTAAAATACCAGCAGGGGGCGACTTATGGACCTGAAAAAAAAAATCCAATCAAAAGGCTTTCTGGTGTTTTGTGCTGGTGTTCTCGTAGCATTTTTCTCATGATAGAGGATATATTGTAAGAAAAATAAGATGAAAACTGCTTTCCTGAGGTCAAAGGTCAAACCAATATAGCGATATGCGGATAAAAAACAGATTGGAAAACCCAGAAAGGTCAGCTGTGACGGCACGGCAGTGGAGGAACACTTTGGCTCCAAAACGCTCAAAAATTCAAACTGAAATTACCGTATTTTCCGGACTATAAGTCGCCCTTTTTTCATCGTTTGGCAAGGGGTGCAAGTTATAAAGTCTTGGTCTCAGATTTTGTCAAATAAATTTCCCGTCAAAATGCGACTTATAGTCCAGTGCGATTTATCTGTTTTTTTCGACTTTATAATGCATTTTTGGGCTGGTGCGACTTATACTCCAGAGGGACTTGTAGTCCGGGAAATACGGTAAATGTCATATACAATTCTTTAGACGGCAGAATGTAGCTTTTTTCTTCCTACATACTTCAGAATAATTCAGGTCCTTTGTTATTCATTCAAACTAGTGATATTAATAAAATGATGGGTCAAAACCTGCAGATTTTGCATCCTATAAAAATGGTTTTCATGACCTGAAAAATGAAAAGTGGGCAGATTGAAACTGTGGGCTAAACAGCTGTTTATGGCTTTGTACCATGAAAACTTTGTAGTTTCTGTTTTCTCCTTCAAAGGGCCTCTCTTCTGGTTGGCACATTTCTTTTAAGGACAGCCTCTCATTCTACACAGCTTTCACCTCCTAAAATAGGAACTCTGAAGGAGAAAAAGGAGACCGACGCCTGCAGGCGATGCAAGCCTCAACATCTGAATCAGGAGGAAAGAATCAAGGTAAAAAAAAGAGTAAACCGGAAGTGACTTACATATCGTCACTTTATGAGTTTTCATTGCCTTTATTTAACAAGCAATTTAAAAAAACCTGTCATGCTGTGAAGAAAATGAAAATTGTGCAAAGCACAGTCTGTAGATCACTGCTGCACGTATTAAACCATAAAAACTCTAAAATGAATCACCAGAAGCAGAGAAACTGTTTCATAAACATAGTATTTGGTTCTCCTTAAATACTATTTTAGCAAATGATAAACTCATTTTTTGGGAAAACTGTTTAAAATTCTTAGAAAAATAAGGATGTTGCAGAAACCACATCAGTGGATTTCACCCACGGTTTTTACCAGAGCTCCAGTGAGGATGTTGCAGAAATGAACAGTTCATCCGTTATCTTTGTTTTCAGAGGCCAATTGAAAGCACTGGCACTTTTGTTATGATGCAGCGTTTTCTGTGATCCTGTTCTTTCAGCGAATCGGGTCACACTCATCCTGCCTGCAGGACGGGAGGAGGAAGGAAGTGCTTAAAACAAAGCTCGACGTTTTGTGGCCAAATCCAAGAAACTACGAGACGACTCATCTTTAAGTTAAACTTTTTAAGACGTGAATGTAAGAAATAAAGAGCAATTTCTCAGCCTATTTCCCATTTTCTTCATTGATTCCCATTTTAAGATAAAAAAATGAAGCTTCTTTTCTTGTTTGTGGTCAGTGTCGTGATGCTTTAGCGCGCTTCGTTTTTTTCTTTTTTTAAAACAGCAGTGGGGGCTCTTAATGTTGGGGCGCATGGTGACAATCATGTTTGAAAAAAATTACATTTTCAACAAGGATTGTGAAACAGGCTCAGATATCAAAATCAAGACTTTTTAAGGTATTTTCAAATGTCATATATTCAAAGCTTTTAAAAGACCCCGTGTCTCCAATAATAAAGATCTTTTCGTTCGAACAGTATTTTCATTAGAGGAAAAATGGGGATGTCCCAATCACATCAGGTAGTTTCACACTATTGTTTCATCCAGATAAGGGATCAGGTAGTTATTTTATTCTCTTTATTATGATCAGTGCAAGACCTGTGCAAAATATGGCAAATATATCGTTAATGCCATATCAAGATGATGTGCAGTAAGAATATCGCAGAAGTCAGCAAAAATTGATATAAATGGTTAACTTAAATGAGCTAAAACAATCTTAAGGCAGCTTGAAGAATTTCACGAATCAAATAAATCCATTAATGCATTTGACCAATCGAATGGACCTCTGTTACATCATTGAACAATCAGATGCAGATCTTTTATGTTAGAAGTTCACCTCCTCTATAGACGAGGGTCATTTAGAGTATAATTTCAGTTATGTTGACTTTTATTTTGGAAAAAAAAGCAAAGGATGTTTTTGGTTTGGTTGCTATTTCTTCATGTATCGCAAGCAATATCATCATCGCAATATTGATCACTAACATTGCGAGTTTTCCTCATATCGTGCAGCCCTAATCAGTGCTCTAGATCAGCGGTCCCCAACCTTTATTGCGCCACGGACCGGTTTGATGTCTGGCAAAATTCTCATGGACCGGTATGTTATATGTGGCGGACACACGCTGCAGCAACGCTGCAGTAAAGGCAGAGACACGTGGTAAGTCGTACTCTACACTTTTATTTTGACACGCTAAATATTGTACATGGCACAGGTGTCATCATCCTCTCCTCTCCCCTTCCCTCACTCATGGTGCAAAAAAGAAGTATACACAACGGGAAGAAATAACTAAGGGTGAAACAACATAACTACCAGATGAAAGGACAAAATAATATGACTTGCATGAAAACTGTGGTATGTTCTAAACATAACAATAAACACGAATTATGACATGAGCAACGTCCTCTCTGCCCGCAACACTCCCTGGTTGCTAAGGTAACATTTAAACATGCCTTCAAAATAGGTGCATGGAAAATCCAACTCACCACAATGCTGAATGGTTGGAGGGATTCTCCCGTTGGGATAAATCCATATTATAAGTAGGACTCCTGATACTGTCTATTAAATGTAGCTTTTTTTTTTTGGAAGTGGAAGGCTCCTCTTCTGTCTCCTTGCTGGGCTTTTTCCACTTGGCAAAGAAATTTTCCAAAGACGTTTGTTTTTTATTAATTTTGCTTTGTTTTTTTTTTTAGCGGTATCCAATCACGTGACAGAGACGAGCGAATTGGCCTGCGTCAAGAGTAACATAGACGAATGGAACAGAGAATCTGACAATTTTTCAAAATAAACCATCTTTCAGATTCCGAAATAAATAAAACAGAAGTAATATAAGTTATTTTATTTTTTCCGTGCGGCCCGGTACCAAATGACCCACGGACCAGTACCAGTCTGCGGCCCGGGGGTTGGGGACCACTGCTCCAGATTTCAACTTCTTAAAAAACAGATATATACTCTACCAGAACTTTGCAGATCATGAACAGATCACGAAGACGTATTGCTGTAAAGCGCAGCAGGAAGTGCTCAAAAACATTCCGGTAAAGTCAGCGAGATATTCACAGATTCAGACTTCCGCGCTGAATAACTCTTTAGATAAGCATTTCAAACTGACAGCAAGTTTTCTCAACCAAGGCTGCACGATAAGAGGAAATATTAGTGATCAATAATGCAATTACAATATGATTTACGATGCATGAATAGTAAAACAAAAAACAACTTGTGTCATTTCCTTTTCACAGCAACAGTTTTATTTAAATTAAAGTCAACACCACCTACATTTTACTGCAAATAACCGAGTCTACATAGGAGGTGGGCATCTAACATTAAAGGGCTCCATCAGATTGGTCAAATGTGCAACAGGCTCTTTTGAATCATTAAATACCTCAAGTTATTTTGGGGGCACTTTTCAGCTGTGCATAACTCAGATAGAACCCCAAATTCCTCCTCCGATGAGGGTCGGTGACCCCGTCACATTTACCTTTGAAGCCCTCCTCGTCAAGCACCAGCGTGAAGTTCTCCGGGGTTTCTGTCAGGCTGAAGAACTTGCATCTGGAAAACAAAAATATGGAAAAATGGAGAGAAGTTTAAAAACATGAAAAAATGGGAAGTAGAAGAATAAAGTTTAAACAATAGAAACCCTAAATGAAGTCCACTGAAATGCTCAGGACTATGAATTAATCAGCACACATTTCCAAAACCTGTTATCATTTCTGCATCACTATCTTGTCTGCAGCAAATAAGCTTTCATCACAATCTATAACCACAGTTTGAACTTCTAACTAGAATCAGCAAAGCCGGCAATATTCTCTGCAAAATTATTTTACGTGGGATTTACATCCTTTGCAGAAAAGTGGATAAAGGCGACTGACAAAGCTCAGTATGTTAGAGGTTTATTAAAAAAAAGTCATTGGTATTCAGCTGGAATCCCCCCCCCCCCTAAGAGTTGAGGCCAAATGCATTTGCTTTCAAAGGCTGTTGCTTGGGCAGCCCATTTAGCCTGCCTGAATGCCTGAATGTTGTCTTTGTGAACGGTCCAAAAAAGGCTTGCAGAGGAACCCAACTGTTCATACGCGGTAAAAACAATTAGGGCCCTTTTATCAAAAGAGGGGGAGAAAAGTGTTTGTCTACACATTTTCTGTTATTTTGTCCAATAAACGAATTCAAAGTGTGTTCACAGGGCAAAACAATTTTCCCTTCTCTCACAATCGTATATAACATGAACGAACCACTGTTGGGCTTAAACAGTTGAACAAGGTTTCCTCATCCAAATGTCCTCACTTTAAACTGCTGAAGTTTAGGCTTTTTATAAACCATCCTCCTCAATTCAGCGGTCACCTGATCAGCCATGTCCTGCACAGAAACAATGCAGCCCGTCTGCACAACAAGCACTGCTCATGCGCCAATCAACCAGCACAAAGGACGACCCAAAGTGCTGACCTGTAGGGACAACAAGCTTCACCAAACGTTGCTGGTTTGCTTTTCTAACAGGGTTGTAACAATTAATCGATTGACTGATGAATCGATTTATCCAACCACATTGATCTGTCTGAGGCAGGTTCTTAACTGTAAGAAACTATACCATTAAAAATTATTTTAAAATTGTTTAAATCGATTATAATGAATCTTGGAAAACGCCATTTGCTCCATGCAAGCAGTCCTGCCCACAACTCAGAGGAGAATTCCTGCAAAAACTGGATTCTAGCTATAAAAAAAGGCATAATCATATATCAAAAGACCACTGGGAACACTTTGAAAAAAGCTCAAAAGATGATCAGAGAGGGTCCTTAAGGTTTATTGTCTCTTTTTTGTATTTAAGGTTTTTTTTTAGCTACCAACTCTGGTAAATATGTTATTTTGGGCTTTTAGACTCGACTCTTGCTTTCAACAGAGTTGACAATGGAATTTTAATGTCGTGTTTTAGGGATTTTTGAGACATTACTTTACATTATTTTAGTCTTCTTGGTCAAATTTGGTAGACAGAACAACATTTACTCTATTTTGGGATTCCGTAGGGCAAGATAATTGGCCCTCTTCTTTTTTTAAAACTGTATTTGCTTTGTCATCTTGGTTTCATATCCAAGAAGTAAGGAATTTTATTACAATGCTACGCAGATGACACTCAGGTTTATGTGTCTCTAAAAAATATTGTTAAAACCAAACTACTAACTACTTTTAGTGGGATCATCATTTAAAAAGATCTAAAATAAAGAAAAGGCCCTACCAACTATAATAAATTACAAACCTGCTTAAATAATTTAGGTAGGAGAAAACAAATCAATTTTAATCTCAAACGTAGACCATTACAGATATTTGTTGTTAAAATAGTTTAGTGTTTTGCTCAACCGACTACGCTGCTGCTGTAAAAATTAAAACAGGCAGAACTGTGATCCTGACATTTGTATAAACACAAAACTGCACTGGACTCTGGCAGTGTTCAAACTGTAGGTCATTACGCTTAACGGAGCAGCAAGATTTTGGGCCACTTTTATTTTGGAAGATTAAAAGGGGATTGGAAAAAATCTAGCATTAAATATTTCTATCATTTTGTGCGATTGTGCTCAGGGGCAATAAGAAGCATCTCTTGGGTCTGTTTTGACCCGCGGGTCGGCATTTTAACAACCCTTTACCGTAAAACCCTGTTCAATAGGCAAGTCAGTCTTAATGTACGGGTCCAAATTTGGACTGAGTGTAAAACATCATTAAAACTCTTTTTTTCACCATTTAGCTAGATTTCAGTTTCCTAACAAATGGACCATTAAAAAAGTCCCACAAGCTTCAGTTACGTTTTTATATTTAATCTTGACACTGCACACAGACACCAGCCTTCCAACTGAGAGAAAGTCATTAAGTTTTAGCTTTCAAAAATACACATCAGCATGTTTTGAGTTTTCCTGGTGTTGTGCAGGCTCCCATCTTCATCAGAGGACAAAGGACGTTCTCAGCCAATTATTGCTTGAAGAAAACCAACTCGGCCTTCGTGGTGGCTTAGCGGAGCGAACAAAAACCTTTTTAACGACTTGGAGAAGCATTTATTTTGCAAATACTAGAATAAAACAAAG
This sequence comes from Oryzias sinensis, assembly GCA_037389245.1. Taxonomy (NCBI): domain Eukaryota; kingdom Metazoa; phylum Chordata; class Actinopteri; order Beloniformes; family Adrianichthyidae; genus Oryzias; species Oryzias sinensis. The sequence goes on from CM074495.1 coordinate 2,833,399, forward strand.
TTGTTTCTATGGATGGCTTCTTCTTACTTATGCATAATAAGAAAAAATATGTTTTTTCTACACTTCATAGCATAAAAATGTACATTTCTTCATGTCCGCCCATCGGTTAGCTTTAGGATGCAACAGTGTGGGAAACCACCAACCGCTGACTCAGCAAAAGATAATCCCTGTCATGACATGGGACGATCGCACCACGGAGACAAAGCAATGCAGGGAGAACACACTGTCACAACAACCGCCAGCTGTGCAAGCGAGCTCAGCCGGCCCATTGTTTTATTATTACACCCGTTTTCATTTCCTGTTGCACTTTCACCTTCCTCACGCTGTGGCTTCCGGCAAACTCTGCATGTTATGCCACATGCATCGCTTTGCATACCGCGTGTCATTGTGCACGTCAGGGACACGCTAACTTTCCTGCAACACAAAATCTTAAGATTTTGCAGCACAATATAGAATTTTCATCCAACCAATAAAGTCAATTCTTTAGACTAGTAGTTTTTTTTAATTCCTCAAAGAAACAGTGAGAAAGAAAAGAGGTTTCTTTTGAATTTCTTCAACTGTTTTATTTCTTACATTAACCGTTTTTTTCAGAGGTCGGATGTAAATGCTCTTTAGCAGCAAGCTATTTTTTGTTGTTTGGGGCATTACATCATTTCCTGAAGTTAAATTTTCACCTTAACCTTCATTTTAGGGGAGTCCCCGTCCTGCAAGCTTCACTTTTTTAATGTTTTTTTTTTGGAAAACATGAGCTTGAATTTGAGAAGAAGTTCTGACAAATGAAACTCGAGACTTTGATATCTTTGCCACACATTTTCAAAGGGGATTTTGGGGGTGGGGGGGGTTTAAGATGGGCCCTGCTTTGAGTTCATGGATTGGGGAACATGCATGTCAAGTCAGTTATTCTGTAACACTAGAACACAGAGCTCCTGCAGCCTTTCATGCAGTAAAAACAGCTTGTTTTTTGTTTTTTCTTTGGTCTCCAGCCTACATAGATAGTAAACCTGGAAGAACAAAACAGTTCTCCATCTTTGCCCTCCATCCTCCATCAGCTGAACCATCACGTTTGCACCTTTCCGCTCAGAAAGCAGTTTTGGAGGATTAACAGCTGCTAAAAAAAATAAAAGTCTTTGTTGCTTTTAATTTTAGACTTTGCCTTTTCTTGTTGTTGTGCTTGCAGAAACCCGTCCTCAGCGGGATCATATGTGGTGTAATGGGACGGGGAAAAAACAAACTCTTTCTTTGAAGCACGAAGGAAAAAAACAAACCACCAGAGATGTGGAAGCAACAGGTATTGAGCGGCAGGCCAAGCGGGAACTGAACACACAATGCTCTGGACTTTGATCCAGCTGCACGAAACAACAGGAGGGCGAAGGACTGTTCCTGAAGGTGGTGTCAGTCAGGAGGGGGGGGTAACTGATGTTCCAGCTGAAGAAACACGATAAGAGCTGGGAAAGCTGATGATGAAGAATGAGGCTCCAGCTGCCTGATGCAAGTGGAGAGAGCTCCCCAACGTCTGAGGGCCATGGAAGCAGACAAGTGGAAAACTCCCAACTGAGCTTCTGACTCAGCTCTGCTTTGTTCAGAACCATGAGGGGCCTAAAGAGGAAACATTGACATTATGGGGGATCAAAAATTCTGAGAAGATGCAAGGCTTCAAATGAAAAAAACTACAAACAATGAAAAACATCTCAACAGTTAGTCACAACTGGCCTTACAGGTGGATTCGGGCCGTCTGCAGCGGACAAATGGGCAAACCTGTACGGTGATTGACAGGTTGTAGTGAACACTTACTCATCGCGTGAAGGTCAGTAAGGGTAAAGTAGGAGAGACACAGACGTGTCGTACGAATTTTTCTTTTTTCAACCCGCCTCCAATCTGGCAGACTGCCCAACGAGTCCGCTAGTGCTGTTCCTTCTGATAAGTGTGCGGTCCTGTTGTGCAGCCCGACTCCCAGGATTCAGGAAATCAGACAGTGTTGTTCGTGTGGACATGCTACAAGAGTCCTATGGGGACTTATGTACCACCTTAAAACCCCACGCACGTCACATTTGCACGCGGCCAGTAAGGAGCCAGTACTTGCACCGTACCAACAACTAGTGTGAGGGCACCGTACGACAGCATCACCATACGTCATCAGCATCTTCCATGAGCTTTAAGGCCAAATCCAAATGATTCCTCTCCATCTGTAGGGGTATGTGGAGCTGTAGAAGTGTCTGAACTTGTTTTTTTTGTAAAGGGGTAGCCAAAGTGACTTAGGACTGAGAATCCCTCCGCCGGGAGGGTGATCAGCTTCACGCATGGCTTCACGTGGGAACTCTCCGCTTGGAGGGCTAAATGTAGGGGTAGGAAGAAGCCTTGGGGATAGGGAAAGACTTTGTATTGTGCCAAAAACTTCATGATACAATTACCACACTCTTGACAATGGTACAACCATTGCCATGAGGTCTCTTGAAGTTGCCACAACAAGCCTAAAGGGAACTGCAAAACACACCCTTCTTTGTACGACCCTTTACGGGCCCGGACAGCCCAAAAACCTGCAGCACCTGTGCATGCAGGGGCTTGAGACTTGGGCCTTATTTCCAATCCTTCCACTGATGGAACAATTACGGAAAAGGCTTTGGCTGGCCTTAGTAGAGTAGAACTACTTTAGACCTACAGCTCAGTGATGGATGCTGATGAAGCCTCATCCATCACTGAAGCGGTTTTCATAGAATAAGAAAGGCTTCAACCATCCAAGGGAGTGAAGAATCGGTTTTCCTCCATTAACGCTTTAGGATGCAGGCAACTTTGAGTTTGATTTTAAAAAAAAAATAAAAGAGACCAGAAAATAACCGTCAAAAGACGCTGAAAAGCACATCCTGTATGCAAAATGTTGAGGAAACTCCAAAGTGAGAACAGATCAAAACACAAAAATAGTTTTCAAAGTCTATAAACCGAGACAAAAAAACACCATCGGGACAAACGACTGATGAACAAGTGGAGTTCATGAAGATTCAACCGCCCTGCAGCTCCACTGATGGATCAGAAATAAAAGTAAAGGGTGGTGCACGCCACCTTGGCACAGCGTACCTGTTGCAGGACATTTCTCAACAGTCAAGAGACAAGTGAGTACAGATGTTTGCTCGTTTTTCAATGCCAGGTGACAAAGGCCACTGCTTGCAGGTAGACAGATGCTGGACTCGCTTTGGCTGCAGAAAGCTGGTCTGAGGACAGATGTTGAGCTGCAGGAAACTGCAGAACAGTTGTGGGATGTTCAGGGACTGATTGGAAAAGCCAGATCCTAATGCTAATATGAGATGTGGAGAACCAATCAAGTCCATGCAAGCTTGGAGTGAAGAGGTCAAAGGGCACTGGAGAGATGGACCTGTGCATTAAAACAGAGCTAAGAAGAGCCATCCAATTAAAACAAAATAAAAAAGCAGGAGGACATATGGTTTTAATGTTACTGCCAAAAGCAGGAGTTACATTTCTTTGGTTGCTTCCCACATGATTCACTGCGCTCGATTATTCACTGAGGTGGAGCAGGACATGCTCTGACAAAACAACCCTAAATGCCTCTGGAGCTCGCACATCTGCACCGGATTACCCCGGCAGACACGGAGCCTCCTTACCGTGTTCGGTTCCGCAGAAATATCAGCTTGATGAGGGGGTGTGTGAAATGCTCCAGTCCGCTCTTGGATATGCTGGTGACCCGCAGCCGGTGGTCTAAAATGTGCAGGTCCATCATGTTCCCGTGGACGGGCTGCCTGCTCAGCAGCTGGCTCTGTGTCCACGCGGCTCTTCCTGGCTGCACGCGGCTCTTCCTGCACGCGGCGCCGGGAACGTCTTCTGGGCCGGCAGGTTAGAGGCGGGCCTAGGTGAAGAACATTACCGACCACCGTAAACACGTCGTCCCGCTGCGCCCGTTTGACAAGACGACAAACATCCGACGCGCTGCTCAACTACTGTATGTTTAATAGCAGGGAGCGGAGCCACCAGGACACGCCCCCTTGTCTTAAAGCTACAGCGTCACTGTGGTAAATTTTCCACAATAAAAGCCCAAAGTTGACTATGACCGAATTCCATCACTACCCCCTAAAAACTAAAAATCTGCATAGCGTGGGACTATCTAGTGTCCTGGATTTTAAAAGCCATTTAAAAGCTATTTTTTGAAAGGCAAATATGACATTTTAGGAAAACTATTCATGAATCCAATGTGATCTGATCATAAAACTTGGATGGTTAAAAAAATGTTTTAAACCAAAATTTGTTAATACTCAATGCATTATGCCCTGTATTCGCCAATCTAGTGAGGTTTGACGCACACCGAGAGACTTCTGGGAAAGTTCCCGAAAACTGGATTTTGGAATTGTAGATTCAGGCTATGTCCGAATTCCCACCCTAACTCCTATATAGTGCACTCTATAGTGCGTTCGCCATTTTGTAGTGCTGTCCGAATGTACAATTCTAAAATGGAGTGCCCTAGAAATATCCGCTTTAAAAAAAAAAAAGTAGTGGACATGGTGTCTGAATTGCTTTTAAAATTCAGGGCACCACGTAGTGCCCCACTGTATAGTTTTTTAGTAGTTAGGGGTTAGGGTGAGATTTTGGACATAGTGTCAGACACCCCGACAAAACGGAGAATAGTGAACCAACTGGGGGTGGTGAGGAAATTCGGACACATCTTTAGAGCCCAACTTTGTTAACCACCATAAATGTCCGAAAATGGACACCTAGGCGGAACTAAGCCTGCATTCTTTGGGTCTGATATCGCAAAATCCAGATGTTGCAGTTCCACACATGACCAAAAGAGGATGGTTTCAAATTGGCACAATTTTCTATTTCTTATGTTAAAAAGGTCAGAATGGAATTCATTTCTATTCAATTTTATTTATATAGCTCAATATCACAACACAGCCGCTCAACAGACTTTATACCAGTAATTTTATAAGAACATGAAATCAGTCATAAAATGTAATATGTAATGACTAAACTAAAATAAACATACTACGCTAAACTGAGCATCCCTGCACTAAGACCCTCCTTCTTGGTAAGGAAAAACTGATTCCTGGAAAAAAAAAGAAAGAAGAAACCTCAGAGATTTCCACATGGAGGGATCCTCTCCCGGGATGGACAAGCGACGAACCAGAACTGCTAAAATTTTTAAACGTTTTTCAGAGAAACTGATTATTTTTCATCTTTCTAAATTCGTTTGAAAAGCATCCGTGAGAGGAAACCATTGTGTTTATTCACAAGTGGTGGTAAAACATTTTTCAAAATTACAAAGTTCCAATTTATGTCACAATTTCAAAGCTCAGCAACATGTGCTTTATTTTGAAAATCCCCACCATTTCTTACCAGTAGTAAAAGATTTTTATTTTTGTAGGCTTTTCCCCACATCTTACGGTGAAATCTACAAAACCACTTGGATTGATGGTTCAACACTGGAGTATGCAGAGTGACTTATACAATACAAACTCAGTCAGTGAAATACCCTGAATATCATTTTGTTGTCCTACAAAATTGACCAAAACGGGTAAAGACACTGAAGAATCCCAAATGTAGGCGACTATAAATATTGGGTTTTTTAGATGGCAGGAGTGAAATGTAGAATAAAACATTGATGTAACACAGATCAGCCAGCAGATAAAAACTGCAGTCGGTGAGAGCAGATATGTCAGAGTTTCAGGAACCGAGTTGATTGCAGTTTCAGTCCTTCTCTCATTGAAGAGGTGAACTCTCAGTGGGAATCATTATTCTGGACTCCATGCTTCTGATCAAAGGCACTGAAACAAGCAGGAATAACAAGTTACAAAATCCTACATCCATGCATTTAACATTTTTATCACCAATTTTGTTTCTAACCCTGCAGAATCCGAGAACCCATTTTTTTTCTGGCTGTTAAAGTTAATGTGATGGTTTTTATTTTTTTATTGTGGATAGCAGCCCTTAACAGTAGCAAATAAAATACAAATGGAAAAAGAGGCATAAATGAATTCATTTTAAAACACCAGCAGCCAAATTTGACCCAGTGGGTTCTCCATGGCTAAAAAAATCATTGATTCCCTTAATGTATCAAATAAACTTCACATTCATCGTGTTAGACTAAACATTTTAACTATGAAAATTATGCTTTCATAAAATAAGTAATGTTGCTTAAGGAAAATCTTAAATAATATTAAACATTGCTGGTAGATATTTGGTTTATCTCTATGCACACTTTTACCATCTTCGTCTTTTACCATCTTTCTCGTCGGGCATTATCCTTTACACAGCAAGGATAATGCCCGACGAGGAATTTATTATTAAAAATTAATGCGCGGCGAAGACGAGACGTGGGTGTTTCCATGAAACCCACTGAGTTGTGATTATGGACACCTTGAAGGGCATTATCCCACTTATCCCATGGTCACTTAATTAAAAAAAAACAAAATAAAATAAAATGGTCAAATGTAAAAATACATAAAAACCCAACACGCACATCCTACATATACAATCAAAATAAATCAAATTAATTTAAAACATGTTGACAAGTAAATCCTACGAAAAAGCTTTACTAAAAAGATGAGTTTTAAGTTTCTCTTGAAAACATTTATGGATGAAGCCCTCAGGCTGTTCCGCAGGCGAGGCCCACGGCGCCGAAATGAGGCCTCGCCGTGGGTTTTGGTTCTGACTTTTGGGACCACCTGACGACCTGGGGGCTTTGTCATAAACTAAAAATAAATCTGATAAAAATGAGGGGCCAGTTCCATTTAAGCTTTTATCAACTAAAACTAAAAAACCTTAAAATCAATCCTAAAGCTGCCTGGAAGACAGTGCAAAGATAAACCACACATAATAATTTGTGGCAGTCTCTGTTTTTTCTTGCACTCAAATGATTTTCTAAAAGCTCAAAAGGAGCATTTATTCCTCCTATTAGAGTCTAAAATAGACGTTAAAACCTACACAATGACATTATTACTGCAATTACATGTTAATTTAATTACATGCAAACGAGTTTATAAAAGAGCTTTTCAACAGCGTCATTTCAATTAGCAACAACAAAGAATGCTGCTCTAAAATCACATGGTTGCACACAAAGACAGACAACTGAGCCACATTGTAGCTTCAACCGTGTTGCTTGTTTGATTCAGAAATCTTTGTCTCACCTGTATAATAAACATTTACATCCCATCCTTCTTTCCTCCAGGCAGAGTTTCTAGTCTCCTCTCGGGACTGAAGACTTTCATACGCTATGGAGACAGAAAAAAAAATAAAACGCACATGCAGAAGACTGATATACTTTCATGTTTAAACGTGTACTTGTAAACACAAACAGATATGTTGCATGTTTTTTAGAAAACCATTAAAAGCAACAACAACAAAAAGTACAATAAAGACTGAATTTTTGCACAACTTTTGACAGTTGATTTTAAAAATTGTTAAAGCCAAATCTTTTTTTTAACTCAGCTACAAAAAACCCCAAAGAATATTGAATTTCCTGCAGAGAGCGTCTTCACTCACCCCACAGGTGATGAACAACGTACAGGTCACCGATCTGAGAGAAAAAGCCACCCACCGCCTCGTTGTTGCTCTGTCTGTATTTTATTGCCCTCGCCCTGTTGTGAGACGAGTCGTCTTTAGTGCCACCTCAAACATTTTTTATGTTAAAAATGCAAACAAACAAAAGTCAGGAAATGTTATTCTTCAGGGCGTCTTACCAGCGGTTTCCCCATTCAATCATGGTTCCAGGCTGAAACACATGAGATCTGTCTTTGTGAAAAGTCGTCATCATCAATTATATCCGTTTATCAGCTTAACACACAGAAGAAATAACATGTTTGAGAAATTAAGACAGGGATTTGGCTGCAGACAAACACTCCCAGGAGCAAATTATTTTGTAAAACAGTTTGAAACCAACTGCATTCCTGAATAAATATGGCTTTCCTGATGATGCTTAAGACTTTTCCAAGACTAATTCAGAAACATCGACAGTGGTTTAGAGAGAGGGAGACAGCGGGTTGGGGGTTACCAAGGGTGGAACCTGAATTCAGACTCCAGACACACAGAGACTTCAAGCCTGATTTAACCCTTGAAACCTTTATTTAATCCTGACAATGTGACAAGCAGCAGCTCTGCATTCAGTTCACAGGAGCTCTAACGCAGCTATGAAACCAGAGACTTAATAGTTTGTTTTCTAGTGAATTTTTTGGCATCTTTTCTAAATAAAACAATGTTTTTTTTCCAATTTATTATTATTTTGCACTCTCGCTTTCTAAATTTTATTGATCTTTTTACGACACCGTTTTGTTGCGATTCACGCCATTTACAGCTTTCTGTGGATAAATAAGGGCATATCAAGATTTTAGACTGTTTTTGGAGTGCTCATGGTTTTCTCTATAGGCCTGCTGCTAGCGACAGGCCATAGAGAAAACAGGCCATAGAAAGGATGATCTAAGCAAGACACAGGCGTTATCCTGCAAAAGGAGCCCGTTAGTGCAGTTCACATGATAAATGCGCGCTCTTTACCCGCAGCCTGGCTGTTAAATGAGGACAATCAGAGTGTAGTTTGTGTGGACATCCTATGGACATCCTGCGACGTGTACGCATCACAAGCACACCCCATGCGTGCAGTATTCAGTCAGTCGGGGGCCAGAACTCGCACTTTACTAACAATTACTCACCAACCTTACTTTACTCATGATTACGTTCACATCGTACGCCAGAAATCGTATCGCAAGATTTCCTCATATTGTGCAGCCTTACCCTTACATTCGAGAATGGTAAGTTCCATTTTCATGACATCCCTCAAGGGAACTGCAAGACACATCTGTGCTCCCCTCAAGATGGTCCTCTGTAAGACCCTCCACGGGCCCGGACGACCCAAAAACCCACAGCACCAGTGCAGGTGTGTGTGATTAGGGCTTAAATTAGCGTCAGTACATTTAAATGTAAAGAAGACATTTGTACTTCAGTTCAGCATTTTTCCAAATTTGCACTTTTGTGGTTTTGTTAAAAAAATGTTAGGCCTAAATAACAGAGCTGAATGCTTTGATCCCATGAAGGAACACTTGATTTCTGTAGATTTTATTTCTACTGTTCAGGTGGAAAAACAATTCCAGAATCTTCCAATCTTCCAAAGCTCGCTCTTCCTCGTTGTGTGGCACCATCTCCGGTGCCGTTGAACTGCATGCTTCAATACAACTTCCAAAAACACTTAGTCATATGTTCGAGTATTTTACATTAGAAAGTGAGAAAGAAGACAAAGTGACAGCAGTGCTGACCCAGTCTGGCCTCTTGCAGAACATGAGGGTCATTAATGAGAGTCAGTGTAGAGTGTAAGCAGACCTTAAGGTTATAAGTACGCAACTCATAGATGTTTGGGCCTCGTCTTGGCAAAGGTTCATTCCAGAAACTGAACTCTAGAAGAAGCTGGTTTCGCCTTGAAATCAGCATTTTTGACCGCTCTCTCCGGAACTCCAAATACTCCTGAAACAAAACATTTTTGTTGAACACAAATCTTTTTGTTTTCAGTTTTACATCAACTGTGCATGTCCAGATTTGAACTTAAGATTAATTCAGACATCAAGAACTCTGCAAACATGTTTGAAGTCTCTTGTTTGTTGACATTTCCCTCTCCAGGAGCCACATTTCTTCTGGTCTGCAGTAACAGCTCCTCAGGGTTTTTAAAAGTCTCTCAAAGTGTTTCTTTTTAGTCCACTCCTTTTTCAGATGGTTTTCAGAGGAAATCTCTGCTGCTTGTTTTAAAATTTTGATGCTGCGTTCACAGCAGCCTCGGCAACACACATTCAAGCGACCACTTCCAATGTAATGTTCTATGTAAACGCACGTCTACACGCATTTCAGCCTACATACAAGATGAACTCTGACCAATCAGGGACTGGGATTTAGTAGAGACGTAGGTGTAGCGTCATTTTCAAAACACGGCAGAGCCAACCGCTCGAAACTTGATTATGAAGGAGAAATTATTAAATGTGGTTTGTGCCCGGAAGGAATCATACGAAGTCTTTCATATATTGGAGTGGAGCTGTGAAAGAAAAAGCCTGGAGCAAGACTGTCCAGATTTGCACCGCTTCCACATTTCACACCAAGCCTCTTCCAGCTGTGAGGACATGCGCTAGTATCAGTTAGCGACAGGCCAGTGTGAACACTTTATGCTACAAACACGCTTAAAAAAAGTTTTTGGGATGCGCAGGAACCAGTTTTGTTTCGACTAAACAGTAAATGTACCAAGGGACACATCTGAATCCCAAAGAGGTGCTTGGGTCAAACACTGAACTCACAGATCAAAGAAAAACCTCAAGAACCTTTGCTCACATCCACTTTGAAATACAAAAAGAACAAAAGTGTGGCTCCTTCAAAAGGAAACGCAACCAACAAATGACATCTAAAAATCCTCTCAGGCAGCTTTCGGAACCATTTAGCTGATGTTCTTTCTTCAGGGGATATCAAATGCCTCCTAAAGATGTTGACGTGGGATGATTTTTCTGCAGATTACCTTGTTGGCTCTCAGTTTCTGCAGACATTCAGTCAAAGCCGGGTATCCTCCTCGGTATCTCCACAGGTGCACTGCCCAAAAAGAACAGCAGAGATCACTACAGCACTGTGCCTGGACCAACTACACCCACACAGCCTCCACCATCGTGCTGCCACTCTTTGTTGTCACTGAATGCTCTCAGTGCACGCCATCAACTGTAAATTGTCATATGTAGGAAGAGATTTGTTGCTGGTGAGTCAACCAAAGTGTCTGCAGGCACTTTGGAGCCAAAACCAACACAGCTCATGTTTCAGCCACTCAAGTTTCTCCCACGTCAACCAAAGCTGCTGGTTTCCTCCTGTTCGTCTCGCACTGAGGCTGTTGTGTTGCTGCTGCGTACCAGCTTGATCCTGCTCCCCGTACCAGGTGTTCCAGCTTCCAACCACCTCGCACGGGAAGTCCTGGTCCTGATGGAGCTTCTTCTGCACTTCAGCCCTGAAGGGACGAAAAAAGGAATAAACGAATGAATGCATAAATTCTGATGTGTGCTCTTAGAAACGACTGTCATTTCAGCCAAATGACCAACGACACGGCACAGAAAACAGCAGCAACCCATAAACATGACATTACTTGAAATGCTGAAACAAAAACAACAAAGCAAATGTATGCATTAGGTTTGCATGAAAGGAGATCCTTAACTGGCTATCTATATCTAATTCAATAAATAATTATAGACGTAAAAGACAACATTTAACGAAGAAAAACTATTACTGTGCATCTTGTCAATACTTTTTGCTGTCAGTTTAGTTAATTTGAAGGATTTTCACCCTCTATAAGGAAAAAAACTGAAGATGCTTCATTCATTCCTGCCACTGCTACTACTCTGAAGGGTTCATGCACCAAAAACACAGTTTTTACATAACTTCTGTCAAAAACAGTTTTTTGTCCAAAGTTGACTAATATAATGCTATATTTGAAGGTGAGGATTCAGAGTTTTTGCATCAGTAGCTCCTTAAAGACAATTTGGACAACCATCCTAAGTTCCTTTGTAAAAACAAAAAAAAACCAACTCAATCTTTGTAAAGCACAGCAAATAGTAAGTATTTTATCATACCAAATGATGAAATCATTAGGATTATATTATTTGTCGAACTGCATAAGGACAAAGTCCTATTGCACAGATGATATTGTAATGTTAAAGTGGTTTTTATGTTTTTAAATCTCATTTTGGATTCGGAAACACTCACTCCAGGCCGTTGTACGCATCCAGGCACTCCGGTTTGACGTCATGAACTTTGGAGGAAGGAAAAGGTGAGAAAAAAAAAGAGACAGACCTGTAATAAGTGGGTGTTTTCTTTCACATTTAAATACTTCACCAAAGCAATTTCACACTCTGCTATTGCACACAAAACTGATTGACTTGCAGGAGGTTGTAGGCTACGGCTGAAAGAATGTTTCACTGAAATCCCAGCGCCGCTCGCCACATAAAAGATCAAAGTCTGGAGAGAAAGCCGGATTTCTCCGCAACAGTCAGACGCAGTTATCTTATCAGAGTCAAAAGACAGCCAGAAGACTGTTCTGATGCTGCAGGCTGCAGCCTGTGTGCTGCACAGATGGGCTTGCTGTTTTTTGGACTGAAGGACCAAGTTGTTTTTGCAGTTCTTCTTTCTCTCTTTAAGAAAAATTTTGATCCCTGCCACAAACTCAAAAACTCACCCAAATTTACAGGCATCTAGTACCTGCTGGAAATACATTTTGAACAAAGTCAAACCCCCACCCAAAGAAAAATAATATCATAGTGGGAGAAAGTGTCAAAAAAAAGAATGAATGGGGCCAAAATCTCTCTTGGGACTAAAAAAAAAAAAAAAAAAAAACGGAGTTCAAAATCCACAAATGAGACCAAAACACACATGTCGAGGATATCAAAAGGACATTTTGAAATTATTATGGGATGGCTGCAGGACATACAGCTTGATTGCCATTGTGTGGTGATTTTTACATTTTCCTACAATTTAAGAAAACTATTGTTCGAGCGATCTTTACGAAATTTCACACACGCGCAACCAGTTTAAGTCGACAACCATAGGCAAAGTTTAGTTGACCTTTGACCTCAGGAAGGAGCCGTCATCTTGAATTTTCACAGAAAACATAATCACCTTTAGTACCCGCTCCTTCTAGAAATGTTCAACTATCTTCTGACTCCTTGAGAAAAGAGTTTGGATTTAGACGTTTGTAGATTTTGGACGGCGTTAGCATGGCGAGCTCACAAAAGCAGCGTTTCCCTGTTGCTTGGATTTTTTTTTACCAGAATATTGCTAATGCTTGAATTGCTGGCTCAAGCTGGACGAAACAATATAACATACAATATGAACATATTAGGAATGTGGGTGTGGTAAAAAAAAAATTACTTCTGCTGATTCTTTTAAAACGTACACGGACCTGTCCGTCACCCCCAAGCCACCTAAAAATAAAATGCTTGCTATGGCAGTAAAACCAACAGAAAGGCACGTATTTTTTGGGGGGAGAAGAAAAAAAGTGTTTTTTTTTTAATGATTTTCGCATGTGCAGCATTGGGTGGCAGGGGCAGAAGAGGAGAGTGAGGGGGGAGTAGCAGCTGTTCAGCCAGTGAGGGCAGGTCAGAAAGGGGCAGCGAGGGCAGGGGTGGGTGGCGCCTGCGCTATACAACTCCACTAACAGCTATAATTCACTTTTTTATTTTTTAGGAGCACAGAAGCAAAAATATGCTTCAATACACTTGTTCCCCAAAAAACCTGTATTTTCTCAAAGCGAACACTCACACTGAATCTTATAGAGGCTGCTGGTCTCTTTCTTTGAAAGCAGGTTGGAGTGAGCATCTTTCCTGGCGTCCACTTTTTGCACAAATAAGGAGCGGAGCCAGCCTTTGTCGCTGCTCTCTGAAAACCTCCTACAGAAACGAGATGAGAGAAAGAGACAAGATCTCAGAGAAGAAAAAGAAGACGGAACAACTTTGACAACATCTCAGAGATTAACAGTGCGGTTAATATCCTTTGATGTGAAAACGATGCATACTGTATGAGCAAGTGGGCTATTATGCTGCAGCAGCAAGCGTCTGCACCATGAAGCATCAGTTCGATAAAAAGGGGATTAAAATGTACCAACAATCTGAAAGACTTGGATCATGTTATGATCTGCAGATACTGGTTCCTAAAACCAGGAAGATCTGAATTTGAGAAGCTTCAATTTGCCGTTCCCCAGAGATGAAGAGCTTGAAATAACAGTCCAGCTGAATTCAGGTTTTCTATGTTTCTTGGATTTATGGGTCTAAAGCTTTTGGTTATTTTAGAATGAAACCCAATACACAAAAGCTGCTTAAACTGGGATAACTAATTACATAGGAGACATGTCGAAGTTTCTATTTTTTCCCCCCCAAGTTTAGTTCAAAATTCCTATTTGTCCCTACGTGCATCGCCCTCTAGTGTCATTTATTGGTAATGATTTGGTCACTTTCAGCATTATTAACATCAATGAACAAAACGTTTATTGCTGAATAAGATAAGAACAGATCAATCCAGGAACAACAATAAACAATGGGAAAAGTTGCACAAAAAAACAAAGAAAAAGTGGTACCCAAAGAAATAGACAAAATACCTGGATTTCAGTAACTGAAAAAGATTATTTTGGGGCAAAAAAAATAACAATTAGGTAAATATTTGTGTTGACCAGCTTCTTTATCAAGGGAGACAATACCTTCAGAGACAAGGAGAACTGTTCCAGTCAGCCAAACATCACATGCAAGGACTTTCTCTAATCTCCTAACTAAAGCTGCTTTAATTAACCTCAGTTGCTGGAGTTTTGCAGCAGTGTCGCTTCAGAGCGGCGCAAATGAGAACAACTGCTTATGGATTAAGGGGGAAATGCTGCTCTGCGTTAGTTTTTTTGCATTTTCAAAGCCATCTGCTCACTTACAAATACTTGTTAAAGCCTTATTAAACTCCATTAATCCTCCAAAATTCAAGGTCAATGAGACTTCTCTCCTAACACCTCACGGTCCAGCAGTTTCAATTAGAAGCCAATATTAGCTGTGAATTTCCCATGGTACTTTCAGGAAAACGTCAAAATAGATTCTCCTGATTTGGAAAATTGTCACTCAGGAACTCCACGCGTGGGAGGAAGCTCTGAAAGGCTGTTTGATAAAAAATGCTGACAGGACAGGTCAAAGTTCAGACATATTATAAATGATTAAAGGAGTTTTGGGGACGCCCCTGTCCCAACATAACAAGTTTGAGTCAAAAGAAAATGAACAAAACTCAACATCTTTATATAAATAAAAGCCTTAACAGGTTCGGCAGATTTAAGGAAACAGACTGATTTGTGTTCAGACTCATGGAGAGCAGAACCCAGCTCTGAAAAACTCCTCAACTTTGTGTTAGAACGTAAATGAATGCACCTAATATGTCCAAATACGTCAAAAGGTCTCAGCTGAAGCCTCAGAGTTACGGTCCTAATTATGTCGCGGTAGTTTCCCCTCCTTGACGCGCATGTGTGTGAGAACGGACAGGTGAGGTGTTACCTGGCGGCTGCAGTGAGCAGCGCGCGCCCTGTTGTCTGCAGGCTGCTGCCGGCCTTCACCATCTTCCTCTGTACTGTACACGGCGCTCCCCGCAGGTACACACCGACGCCGCGCGTGCGCGCGCGCATGCCCAAGCACGCGTACGTTAATGTTTACTCGGACTCCGTGACGTCTTTGATAGGTTATCACTGACGTAATGCCTCATGGTCTACATGAGGGAAACCGCAGTAAAATAAACAAATTAATAGAACAAATGATCTTCTTCCTTTAAGATATTAACTTCATTAAAAATGAAAACAAGAAATACTATTTAGCTTTGTTTTACATCATATTTAATTGATCGTTTCTGTGTTTTCAATTATATTGTATTGTTTTTATTTAATAAAAATGAGGATATCTGCAGCCTCTAACTTAGACCTATGAGAGTTCAATAAGTGAAATAAATTAATATGTAAAAAATGTTGAATTGGAGTAATATGACATTTAGTTAGATAAATACGTAAATGTGAGTTGTATAAACAACTATTCGTTTGGATAGACATAAGAAATTAGGTAGAATAAATTTAACTGCATTACTTGTTACAAATTGAATCAATTCATTTAAGTTTTATAAGTTGTGTATATATACATCACAATTAAAATGGAAATAAGTTCAGAAACTCATGTGTTTATTACTCTGTCCATTATTTTTCTCCAAGCAGAAACTTTTTTTTTATTGATGCAGCCGCATATTTTTTATTTTCTGAGCGGCGTATAATCTTCATACGCCGTCACTAAAATCTCCGACTCCGTCTAACTTAAGTATAGCGCTCTCTTTTTTTCTCCACTCGTTTCCATGGTAACTCCAGAAATCGGCGATCCATTGAGAATGTCTTTATGTACATGCCGTGCACGCGCATTAACCCAGGGTTACCAAGTCGAGCGTAATTACGCTAATTCATATCCGGTCTTTTGGAACCGACATACCCCGACTAAGCAAGTTCAGGCGGATTTCAGCCAGAGTTCAGGCTTAAAGTCAGGCTAGTTTAAACATGCTTTTTGGAATACCCCCCCTGGACTAACTGCTAAGTAACTGGTAGCTCAATGTACCGACATCCACAAACGGCAAGTCCTATCACAACTTGAGACTGAAATGGTACAACACAAATGCAGAAGTATGGGAGAGTCAGAACACAAGGTTAGACAGGAGGCTATGCCATACTCCCACCCTGAGCTTGGGAACACAGCTACAATTACTACAGATACGCTGAGCGAGGCAGCAACTGACCTGAAAGACAAGATCATGTCTACAGTACATGGGGCGCCACAACCAAGTGGCTGGAATAACATACAGGAACATGTGTGCAAATTATGAACTGGAAACCCCAAGGTCAAAATGGGAAACACCTCAGAAGGTGGTAGAGAATGAGAGGGCAAAGATCCTGTGGGACTTCCAGATCCAGACTGATAGGATGGTAATGGGGAACCAACCAGACATTGTAGTGGTGGATAAAGAACAGAAGAAAGCCATTGTGGTGGATGTGGCAGTGCCAAGCGATGGGAACATCAGGAAGAAGGAACATGAGAAACTGGAGAAATACCAGGAACTCAGAGAAGAACTGGAGAAAGCCTGGAAAGTGAAGGTGACAGTGGTGCCTGTGGTAATTGGAGCACTCGGGGCAGTAACCGCCAAGCTGGAGGAGTGGCTACAACAGATACCTGGAAACATAACAAGCAGGAAAAAGTTGATTTATTTTTTATTAACAATCATGCACTTAGATCAAAAACATTTTTCATGAAAAGATTACATCTGAATTGTTTTTTGATTTTAATAAAGAGATAATAGTTTGTGAGATAAGGCAGTCACTAATGCGGCGGTCCTTGATCGTCTTTAGCGTCTGTCGGTTTCATCTCCCGCTAATGAACTGCAGTTCCATCATGTCAGAATCCTCTGACTCTACCGTCAGCTCCTGAGTCGACTTCACATGTTCATTCTAGTCATTTATGTCAGCTCTGGGAACGGCTGCCTCCTCTGCTTCATGGCGTTCGGCTTCATTTGGCCCGACGGCGTTGTGAGAGCAGCTCTGGAGAACCAAACACAGACGGATAACTGTAACTACAAAAACAAAAAAGAGCATTTGAAGAACTGTGTTTTAAGATGTACAGACAGGTCGCTAAAAGGCAGGAAGGAGATGTCTGATGGGAAAAACAACTCCTCAAAGTAAAGTTGAGGATTTAGGAAGCAGACCAATGATCTGACAAAGACTAGGAGAAAAAGCAGGGTTGACATCCTGCAGGGGGATGAGAAGACAGACCTCAGGTGTGGATGATGAATGTCACGAAGCTGGAAACCACACACACAACCAGAGGAGGGAAACCGACAGTCACATGAGAGCATCAGGGGTATAAAGCAAATGGAAACACAGGAAAGAAAAAGACAGCAACATGCCTGGAGCGTGACAGCCTGCACACTTCGGGTTTAATTCATCTTCAGTCTTCTGTCACGTCATCAGTCCATACTAGTGAGCCGGTGCAATGCCCAGATGTTTGGAAAGTGACTATTCTCTATCAGAAACCCCTGCTGTAACTTTTGTCTTCTGATGCTGACAGCTGTCCTTCATGGCTTCACAGGTGTGCTGCAGGTATGCTGCAGACTCTTGAAGCCCACACAACTCGCTTGAACAATATTTTTTTTCTTTCTGTAATTTGTGAAACTTGAAACCCAGTCAACAGGTCAAATTCACCTGTACGGATCACAGAGCGGTTCCTTAAAAAGGTAACTGTACAGGAGGTCAATAACTATCTGTCAGTCACTGAATTTGCAGGTTGTCCCACCCAGAAAAATAAGTTTGGTCTGTAATAATTATCACTTCGCCTGTAAAAAAACAAAACAAAATGTAATAAAAAAATATTCCAGGAAATCAGAATGTTTTATCTTTAAAGAATTGTACTTTTTTGGCATAAAAAGAAACAAGTATTTGGTCAATAATGAAAGTTCACCTCATCCTTTTGTAATGTAACTCTGGTTATTAGGTTCGCTGTGGGACTTCAGCAGGTTTTCACACACTGTAGATGCTGTTTTGGTCCATTCTTTCATGCAGATCTTCTCAAGAGCTGGGATGTTTTGGGATAATTACTGGAAACCACGGACTTTTAACTCGCTCCTGAGATTCTCCACTGGATCGAGGTCCAGAGAATCGTCAGACTGCTCCAGAACCTTGAGGTGCTTTTTACGTAAACACTCCTTCGTTGCCCGGGAGATGTGTTTGGTACATTGACCGTTTATGAGAATTGGATCAAGCGAGTGTGACGTTTTGGCTCCAACCAAATAAAGTCAATTGAGTCATCATTTTTTCGTGTTACGGACATCGCCATGTTGGAGCCAGAAAATGTCAGTAAGCAGTGATTGATCCCAGTCGGTTGGAGTCATCCTTTCTATGGTAACCACTTCCGCTAATCCGGAATAAGCCTGTTGAAGGTCCACCCAACTACCTCTTGAAAGCAAGCCACAGGAAGTTTTTCAATCAAATATTTCACATGAGATCACTTACTTCTTTTGAGGCATCTGATTGGTCAGTTTATAACTTAAAATACTTACACTACAGAAAAAAAAATGTGAAAAAACAGAAGCTGAATGGCTGTGGCGACCACTGACAGAAAAAGACGAAGATCAAAAACATGTTAGGAAACCTGACATTAGTTTTTAAAATTCACCTGTTATTGCACTGCAGGTAATTAATGGTTTCCCAGAAAAAAACACAAGCGGCAAAGTGACAGAGGAACCTTGCAGTCATATTTGATACAATTCTAACAGTAAAACTTGTCCTTAAATGCAATCAAGTACTGCAATACTAAAAAAAAAAGAGAAAAGTTTAAAAATGACATTAAATCCAAGTTTTGTTTTAAAAACAGGAAAATTAATTGATGGTTTGAAATATTAAATAAAAGGTATTTTTTACGTCTTTATAAGTAAGTAAGACACCAAATCAATATGTGATTTTTATTTTTCTGTGGAAACCTTCAGTTTCCAGTGCTGTGCTTCTGCTCTCAGTCTCTCTGCTTTGACAAAAAAGGAAAAAAAACGTTCAACCAACAATAACCAAAGAACCAAACTCAAATATTATCCAAGCAAATTAACAAGTTGTTTGTTTTTAAAGAAAGCATCTGATTGGAGCTGTTGTAATGAAGTGTTAGAAGCCTCCGAAGTGACGGCGAACACTTTCCATCAGGTTGGAGTTGTCCTGCTGCAGGAAGCGGGTCTCTTATCTAACACAGGACCTTTCTTTCAAAGCTGGCTTTCTGTTAAACTCGTCACGCAGTACTTAAATCCTTTTTGTGCAACCCACTTTCACTTCTTTTCATACACAATGCGGTGCTCTCTGATCCTCTCCATCACTCAACCCACTGGCATTATATAACATATAAATCAGATCATGTCGAAAAAGGATCACACTTAATAATACCTGTTTTGTGCAACCATTTCCAGTGACTTCATAGATGCTTCCCTTCCCAAACTGCAAACCCGCTGATTATCTTTAAACTAAACAGCAGTTATGTGCTTCTTTGTTAATGACTCTATATTTCATAGAATGTCGGCAAGAGCAGTTTTATTCAGAGCTGCTTGCACTCATGGAGAAAAAAAAGGCACCTTTAAAAAATATATATGCGTGCAAGCATTCAGCCATCTGTCCGTCTGTCAGCTAAAATGTTCTGACAAGACTTTTCCTGGTCTTTTGCTGTCATGTTAGGACAGCAATTACAGTAGCACTTGTCAGGATTTTGCTTTCTGAAAAGTGCCAATCCAGCCTCCGTGTTTCTCTCTGAGCATGGGGAATATTTCTTTCACTGCTGCAGGGAGGTCTTCAGAATCCAGCTAGACTGTCATGTCCCGCTGAAGTGAGAAACAGAGGCGGCGAGTTAGCTAGCTGCCAAAAAAAGAAAAATGTAAAATATACTAGAAAAGTCCAGTGTGTTCATGACAGAACTAGGTTTCATCTCTCGTTTGGTTTTCCCAAGAACTCTCATCAAGAAAACTGGAATACAGTAATGAGCTAAAAGATCAAAGCTTTCTTAAACTGGGAGCAGGATGTTTTTGGGTTGTCCAGGTCCGTAGAGGGTCATAGAGGAGTGGCCCCATCTTAAGGAGAGCTCAGGTGTGGCTTTCAGTTCCCTTGAGGCTCGTACAGGCACCTCAAAGAGCGTCATAAAAATGGAACGTACCATTGTTGTGTGTGTGTGTGTGTGGTAGGAGGGAAGGACTCATAAGGCTAGTAGGAGTTGAACGCATTTATGACGTATGGGTGATGCTGTCAAGCGATGTCCCTACACCACACTCTTGTCATAGGTAAGGCAAGGGTGTGCACGCAAATCTGCATGCTCCTAGTGGAAGCCATGAAGGATCAAAGCAGAAGATTTGCAGTTGGAAAGATGGAGGCTCAGATGATGTTTACAGATTTTTTTTTGGTCAGAGCTGTATTTAAACAATGATGCAGTTCTAGTGTCAGGATAATGTAAGATTCAAGGATACAGAATACTGGAAGCCAAATGATAACATCTACCTGCTTTTATTTTATTTGTGTCATGTGCCAGACAAAAAAAAAAAAAGTGAAAGTAAAAGAATGTTTGTCTTCAGTGTTTTCAAAAATGTTTACACCAAGGATTTCTTTGAATAAGTTCACTGAAACTAAAATCTACTCGGTTTAGTTCATTCAAAAAGTCTATGAGCTACAAGAGGAAAGGAAGGAACATCAAATACAATTAAGGACAGTAGTTACAAGCTCTTTGTTATAAAATAGTTACCTCTGAATGATGTCATTTCTCGTAGGTGAAGATGTCTCAATGACAGTTTTAATAATAGGCACCTGTCACAAAACAGGCAGATGGCTGGTTCCACTTGCAACAGGTTTATTAGCTCGTCTAAAAGTTAACAAAGCTAAATCACGGCGAGGTAGGAGGGGGCAATAACGTGCTTGGGAGCATCAGAGAAGAGACTGGCCTATAGTCGAGATCCAGGCAAGAGTCAGGGCAGGCGGCAGGCAAATGGAGTCAAAGACAAAACAGGATCAGATCTGGATAGAACACACAAACAATACTTCACACTGAGTGAGGATCAGTGCAGTGCTAATACGGTGAGTGATTGCAAAGGAAAGTCAGGTGTGTGCCATCCAGAAACTGTGTGCTCGGGTTGCTGGGAGATGTAGTATGTTAGGAACTCTGGAGACGGATCCTGCCGGTCACCAGAGGGGGAGACAGAGTTCCTAGTTCTGACAGCACTTTGGTATCGGTTCAGTGTCCCGATCTAAGCTGGAAAACTGTCTCTCATGTTTGGATTAGACATTTTAATTTTGATTTGATTTGTTGGTTCATTTCAAACAATAACAACAATGGAATAATTTAAAATAATTGCAAAACAGACAAACCCCTTTTTAGCAAAGCGCTGATTAGAAAGTAAAATAAATAAATAAAAAAGGATAAAAGAAAACCATTCCATCTTCTTTAAAGTTTAATTAGTCATGTAATCATAACTAGAAGTGATTGCAGATTGCAGAGTGCAGCTAACGCTCATCTTTTACGTTCAGAGTTTTCTTGTGTTGCATCTCATCCACCAAAGTTTGAAGTTGCATGATGACGCCTACATGATGCATTCAAGAGCAAACCCAGGAACTGGAGGCGTGGAAAGGCGCAGCGGGTGGTGGTGGGGGGATCTCAGTTGGCTCTCCACATTGGTTTGCTGTTTAAGAGCCCTGCCGCTGAAAGCAGCATGCAGTGTCGAGCTTCAAAGCCTCGAAGCCGTTAGAAATGATGAAAAGTGAGTAAAGATTGCTTCCACTGGTCATGCTGTGGCGAAAATATATATAAAAAAGCTGGAGTGTTTGAAAAAATATATTTTTCATTTTCAGAAATAAAAACAAAATTAAAATAATGTCATTAGTGTTTCATTTGGCAGGTTTTTGTTATTTCTAGCTAAGTTCAAGCATTTAAAAAATATACATAAAGTGCATAAACATAAGAGAACAATATAATAGGGCTTTGAAACAAATTAAACCCCCCAACCTTGTACAGCTTCTGTGTTGCTGAAACAGAAACCATTTACAGAAATCCATTTATTTAACCCATTTTACTCACTGATGCCCCCCATTGCTCGTGAAGCTCGAACCAATCTCTTTTGAACAGCTTACATTCAGGAATGTGATTGTCTTGTTTTCTGCGAGGCTCACGGCGAGGTGGATGGGCCCCTCTGGGGGTGTTCGCTTGTTACAGTGGCAGGAAACAAAGGCAGAAAATGAAATAACAGAGAGATGTGTTTGAGTGCAACAAAGCACTGACAAAGTGCAGTTTCATTACGATGCAATTCATCCAAGAAGCAACAGCTGCTGCGGCTTGAGAGGCAGGCTTTGCTCACTTTCAACAAGAGGCCAAAGACTCTGATAAAAATTAACCGCATTTTTAGATCTGTTACAAAAGCAACTGAAGGAACAATTGCCAATCATTTGTGAATATTTGGGAGAGAAGAACATGTGGGCCCCCGATTCTGATTTTGTACTTAAATTTTAAAACTTAAGGAAGCAACTTCTCTCTGGTTTGATCAGCAAATACTCGACAACAGAGCTCACATTTAGCTCTTTACCAAAACTGTAAAATGGCAGGTCCACTATCCCTGCATAATAGGAAAGGCCAAACCTTAAAACGGAACATAATTCTGAAGGGTCTTGAACATCTAAACTCAGAAAATACTTTGCAAACCCTAAAAATTAATAAGAAGATTTTAAAAAAAGAAAAGAAACTGACGGTCAAAATGCTTTCTGGGTTCATCACTTCCAGAAATAAAGATTTAATCTTTCCCAACTTATTAAAGAATCTATTTTAGACTCTCGGTACTATGTGGACTACCTTCATTTCTTGTCCAAAGCTTTGATCCATAAACCTTCTGGTTAGTAAATGAATCAGACTTTCTGCTGAAGTTCTACATTGTGTCCATCAAGCAAAGAAAAAGAAAGATTCAATTTTACACATTTTCTTGTCATTTGAAGTTCTAAAAAACATGTGAACAAGCTTCCAAAATGAATTAATATATTTTAAACATAAAAGTTAGTGTTAATAAAGGTTTGTTTTTTAAGAGATCTTGGTCTTGTCTATAAATCTAAAGCTCTGTCTGTTTGTGTTTATGTGGAATTTTCTTCAGATTCCTTTGCATCTATTTTTACAGCAATTTCCTGGATTTTTCTAGACATATGACATTTTGGATCGAACCCCTTTAGCACCAGAGATATCGTCTACTCTTTGAACCAATTTTCACGATCAACGTGAATCAGCTGATTCTGACATGGAGAATAGCGACTTTTCATACCGACTTTGCACCAATAAATTGGCTTTCTCCGCGTCAGAATCTGCTGGAATCCCGTCAATCGCGGGAACGATGGACGAGTTATGGTAGCCGAAAGAATGTCGACGCTAGAGCTGACGCTCTAGTGCTAATGGGTTAATGGACTTGAACCTCCTTCCCAGTGATAGTGGCATAGAGTTATCATTTGCAGTTCTTGTAGCCTTTTTCTGGATTCTGGGCAGATCCGATCGAGTCAGGATCTAGATAGCTGCCGTCCCACAATCCTCTGTGCTGTCCTCCAGGCTATACCTTTATCCTGTTTTGGACTGTGCAGCTCCAGTACCACATTGTCATACCACCACACAAGACACTTTCAGCTGCTCTGTAAAAGTTTGCAAGAATCTGAGAAGAAAGTCCAGTCCGCTTCAACTTCCCGAGAAAGAAGAGCCGCTGTTGAGCCTTCTTCACTGTGTGTGAAGACACACAGTTGTCACATGTGCCTGTCCCAAATGGGTAATAGTGATAAAGTTTACTTTATCTTTAGCTAGATAAGCGTAGAAAAATGTGGAGAAAGGTCAAGTAACACACAAAAAATGGAAGCACATGCTAATCAAGTGGGAGCGTTGTCATTGTCTGATATCATTGATGCTATAAAAGGGGAAAATAAGTATTTTTTCCTCACCGTTTGTTTAATTTTGTCTGTGGGCCTTAAAAATCCTGTTTGTGAGGGGTATAAAGTTAGCTTTAACTTTAACTTTAACCTTTTTAACATTCTTTTTTTCATTGTATTTTTTTAATTTACATAAAAGCTCCCAAAACTCGCCAGCGCGTCCTCTCATATTGCAGAAATGAGTGCGCGGGCGTGAATCATACCTGCGCACACAGAGCAATAGACATGCTGGCGTCCTCCCTCTCAGTCAGATTTATATTCAATTATCCAAATTAGATGTTCGGTCTCCTGCTCTGCCATTCTTCCACAAGGGGCCAATCGCAAAGCTCATCCCGGTGATAATTGAAAGAGGTTTTAATGAAGGCGAAATGTCCCTGACCTTTGAATGCCACAGTCTGCTGGTGCCTGCTGTCCTCTGTCTGTGTGCAGATAAGGCTCAGCTATTATGGCAAATTCTTTTATGGGAACCGCTTCCCAAAAATCTAATAACAGTAGATCACTGCTCATATATTGTCATCCATACACCCTCCACGGTAGTTTGTCAATTTATAGGACTCCGTTGCATATTCAATTATCATTCAGTGGAGTAGGTTAGAGGACCGGATGTTGTGCATCTCCTCGATGACAAATGACACTTATTTATTTTCTAAAAAAAAAAAAAAAAAAGAGGAAATGAACCCCAAACACTTTTCAAAACTTTGTTTTTTAGAGCATCATACAGTTGAAGTTGTCTTGCAGAATCAATTTCAGTTATAGAGACTGAAATAACGAACTGTGTTACTAAATCATTATGTTGGTGACGTCCAGTTTGTCCGCAGTGTCCATGATGGCCCCACCTGTGTTTGCCCACATTGGCTTAAGTCAGGGGTGTCAAACTCATTTTGGTTCCGGGGCCAAATTTAACCCGTCTGATCTCAAGTGGGCCGGACCATAACATAAAAGCAAAATAACAGCTTTGTTTTAGTTTTTTACTCAGTTGGAAAAAATGCCTGAATCAACATAGTAGCCTAATCACTTGGGGCCAATGGATCTCAAATAAAAGTAATTTCAATTAAAGAAAAGTTTGTCTATTCAAATTAATACAGACTGAATATTTTACATCTGACACTGAAGCAATCCAGAAACTTTTCTTTATGGTAAGTCTCTTAGGCCGGCTTTACACTGCAGATCTTGATGCTCATATGCGATTTTCTGACTATATCCGAATTTTTTGACGACCCGCTTACATCATCTTTTAAAAGTGACCCGTATCTGATTTTTGCATTTACACCATACAATGCTGAAACTATCAAACGTAGACATTCTGAGGACTACGTAGCAGCATTTCCGCATTCCGCGGACCTCTTTCGGACTTTTGTGATTGTGGTTGTCATGGAGGCAAGGCGGCGACGGAAGGAAGCGTAGCCTTGGGCGCTCCTGGGGGGACGCATGGGGGAGTAATAATGAGGGCTGGCCTGGTCGGCCGTCTTATGTGCTTTCTCTGTGTTTTGAGTGAGGAAGTGTTTGCAGACGTTGTGCTATCCCAACAGTTTGATCCAAGTGTTGAACCTTTCCTGCGCGATGACTTCTCTTTTCTGCCCGTAGTCAGAAACACACGGGAGATTTCCTCGGGGTTCTCTTTTCCGTTCTGAACCCTCAGCCTCCAGAGTGGGCTAAAAAAGACTCCAAAACTTTTGGGGGAGACTCCTTATTATTAATTTACGGTTCTCCGACAGTCCCCCGCTCCGCGCTCACACCCCCGCGCTCACAGGAGAGAGGGGGGGCTCTCTCCTTTACACACACACACACGCAAGCATGCGTGTGCGCGCTCACACACACACACATGGTCCCCATCATACACGCCCCCCAAAGAAATAAACGGCTTCTAGCCTGCTGTTCCATAGCAACGGTGTCCCGCTTCATTAGTTACCGTTTGCGTCCGGACCGGGACCGGACCGGACCGGAAATAACAGCGGTTTCCAACTACGGTCTGAAGCCTGAGGCTGAAAGGTAACACGCTGACAGAAAATCAGCGCACAGAAAGCATCTTAATAAGTCATGTGATCTCAGTTGGTGGTCTCCTGAGTTGACGTCACTGACGTACGACTCGCATTTACTGGGGAATATCCGATTTGTCTGCTTACATGGCAAACGCAAATGCACGTATCCGATTTGTTTCCGATTTATTTCCACATATGAGAGAGGCCTGTATCCGATCTGAGAAAAACGGAATCCATGCACTTTTGTCCTGCTTACACATTCACCGATCATATCCGATCTGTGCCACGTGAGAGGAAAAAATCGGAATTGGGTCACTTGAACTGTGCAGTGTAAAGGCAGCCTTAGTGGTGCTGAATGTCATATTCTTTGAGCACTGGGATGTTGATGACATACAAAGCATTTGGGTTTTGCATTCAGCTTCGTGAAAGAAAGAAAAAACTCGGTCCATTTTTCCTGGAAGGCTCTTCACTCCACTTCACGTTTGACAACATTTTGGTCATTAGGGTGTCGCTAATGATCATCCTTATAGCAAGATAACATCGGTAAGGCTCATATGGAACCAAGGTCCATCCTACCCAGACGCAGAGCTGTTATGTTTCGCTTTTGGCACGTGCAGAGATATGATGTTTCAACTGTTTTTCCTTTCCTTTGCTCCCCCTAGTGGCGGAATTGCGCATTTCGGTTATTTCTTTAAAAAATCATAACTCGCCACAGGAATGGACTAGAAACTTGCTTTCTTTAATCATCCTTATGATTTTTACTCTTCCGGAGTAAACCACCTGGCGGGCCGGAAAAGGCCCGCGGGCCGTATGTTTGACACCCCTGGCTTAAGTGGACACTCAGTGGGCTGGCTCACTACGCCGGCCAGCTGCCATGATGGACAGCACAGAGTGCCATCTTAAGCCACTGTGGACACACACAGGTGGGGCCATCATGGACACTGTGGACAAACCCACAATTTCTACTCACATTTAAACCATCTGGGGCCCACTTGTTCTTGCTGGCTGGGTAGTTGCTAAAAAACAGCATCAAACTGCTTTCCTGTTGGAGCTGGTGCAAAACCTGAGCGCTTCTCCAGGATTGTTAACCTTTATTAAATGTTTAATTCGTTTTAGGATTTTCTGACAGTCCTTTTTTAACACACTTTATTTGGCTTTGGGACCATAATCCCATAAGATTATTGTCAGTCTACTTCTATAGTGACATATAAATGTGCATGAATGACGTTTCCAAGAGAAGCATGTCTAATAGGTATTTAGAAATACTTGATTTTTGCACATGTAGACCTCGGTTTGTCTTTAAGTCCTGTTTCCCGTTTTGTGGAAACCATTCTGTGAGAGAATTTCTACAAGATTTGGAAAAACTCAAAAGTCTAAGCCTCTCCATTTTAGCTAAAGTCTGTGTGTGACATGTCAGTTCATTCAAGTTTGTCATATATAAAGCCTCCAGTAAGACCCATCTGCTATATGGAATAATAGTACTTAGCAGCTCTATGCTGTGAAATGTACCAGTTTGCTTTTTTTTGCTTAGTTTTGTCTCATTGTTGATCAGGATTTCAGTTTTTGGAAACAAAATTCCTGTCCTAGTTAACCCATTAACACCTAAATGCAGGCGCTCTTTGACATTCCATAGCTCCTTGACCGTTTACGCGGTTACTGTGACAGAATCATCTGATTTATGCTGATTGTGTTGCACATCATCACACAGCTGTTTTTGTCTGCTTCAGAATCTGCTGGAATGACCTTAATTGCGTAAATAATTGAAGAGTCACTGTCATCACATGAATGATCATTTGATCATTTTTATTTGTATCTCACGAAGCCCAACGTGGAGACGTGATAACTGATGATTTTGTGTCATCCAAGTCTTCCATCCGTTGTAAATGAGATACAGGGTACAGTCCATGCTTTCATGTAGCAACGAGGCTAAAAACGTCACGGTAGCTTCTCCCACACGTGAAGGGGGCGTGTGGTGGAAAAGAGGTGAAGAGGCGAGTGCAGGCAGGTTGGAGCGGGTGGAGGAAAGTGTCAGGAGTGTTGTGTGACAGAAGAGTGTCAGCAAGACTCAAAGGAAAGGTGTACAAGACAGTGGTGAGACCAGCTCTGCTCTATGGGTTAGAGAAGGTAGCAGTGAGACAGAGACAAGAGGCTGAAATGGAGGTAGCAGAGATGAAGATGTTGAGGTTCTCCTTAGGAGTGACCAGGTTGGACAGGATAAGGAACGAGTACATCAGAGGGACGGCTCATGTTGCCTGTGTTAGCGACAAAGTCAGAGTAGCCAGACTGAGATGGTTTGGACATGTTCAGAGGAGGGATAGTGGATATATTGGTAGAAGGATGTTGGAGATGGAGCTGCCTGGCAGGAGGGCAAGAGGACGGCCAAAGAGGAGATATATGGATGTCTTAACAGAGGACATAAAGTTGGCTAACGTTAGGGTAGAAGATGTTCATGATAGAGTGAGGTGGAAAAGGATGATTCGCTGTGGCGACCCCTGATGGGAAAAGCCGAAAGAGAAAGAAGGATTTGACGCACATCAGAAGGGGCAGGGGGTGCATATTTGGCGTTTAGTGTGAACGCAGCATTGTGTTTGGCAGATTCGTTCAGAAGTGTTGCACTTTTCTCCCAAAAATGTGACTTATACTCCAGTGCGACTTATATATGACTATTTCTTCTATATTATGTATCTTTTTGGTGCTAGGCTTTATACTCCAGAGCGATTTATAGTCAGAAAAATACAGTAATACACATTGGTCAAATTGAACATTTCATCTGTAACAGCTGAACTAGTGTTTTTCTATGAAGTGATATTTATATCAACACATTACAAAATAAACCTTTTAAGTAGCAATTGAAAGTATTAAGTATTTGCTTTCAAAAAATATGTTTGCATTTGCAACACAAATGTTTTCACATGCGCTGTGTCTCATCTCGCTTTCTCCCCATCTTGGATTTTGCGTTCATAAGTGTCAGTTTAGCGTGACATATCTGCCATCAAACAGCTCGCTGGTTGGTCTGTTTGGACAGTCTGTCGCAGGGCTGATGCAGCTGGAGCCATCCCGATCAATGTACCGGCTCCTGGGAGGAAACCCTCTGGGGGATGGGGAGCCAGCCAGCCTGGGTCTCCTGAACCTAATGATATTTTTCTTATTTTCGTCGAGGCAATAATAAAAAAGGTCCCTTGATTTTATTCCAGTGTTTATTTTTGCCCTCTCTGGGTAAAGTGGCAGCAAGCCTTCAAACTCGGTCAGAGAAGGAGCATATTTGGGACTTTGAGTTTTATTTAAAATATGTGCGGTCGACAACAAAATCCAGCCTTGGATGCACTTACAAGGACGGATTGCAGCAATGTGCCGCCTCTCTCTTCTCCCGCACCTGAGCTTATGCACACTGGATGGGGCAGATCAGGGAGCGTGACATCACAACGGCTCAGTAATTCAAATCGAGAGTCTTTGCCACAGTTTGGTTGACAGCGATTTAAAGGGACAAAAACTCAGAAATGCCAAAATGAAATGGGTTTTTACTACCCTTGTTCACTTTCAAAAGAAAAATGCCACAAGCATATGTCAAAAACTCAAATAACTTGATTTT
This sequence comes from Oryzias sinensis, assembly GCA_037389245.1. Lineage (NCBI taxonomy): Eukaryota > Metazoa > Chordata > Actinopteri > Beloniformes > Adrianichthyidae > Oryzias > Oryzias sinensis. The sequence continues at coordinate 2,862,947 of CM074495.1, forward strand.
CATCGGAGGGAAAGTTAAAATAGAATTGTACTCACCATCTCGGATTGCCACATCGAACTTTTAAAGCAGAGCATCGTACACATCATCATACAGATCCGATTGCAACAGGTACAGGAAGTGACTTTGCATGTCAGAATACTTAGGTGTTTTTTATTTTCTGTTTAAATGATTTATGTTTTTAACTTTAGAACATTTCTATTTTTTGGTTTATGTTTAACGAGGTTTGTTTTGAATAAATGTTTGACTAATTGTCCTGTGGAAGGCGCTAAGCCTTTATAAAGAGGGGGGCTTTTTCCAGATGAAGGTTGCAGTGGTGGCAGCAAGCACCTCCAGAAATGGTTGGAGACTTTCTTTGTGTTGTTTGGGACCTATACAATCCCATAATTATTCTTCAGAATTTTTAGATTGGTCATCTTGTTTTTGAGAAGAACCCGTCACAATGAACGGAACTGTAAACATATTAGTTGCTGAAATGTCAAGACATCCTGTCTGTCAAATTGCATAACTTTGTGTGTTTTTTATTCAATGCTCTGTACAGATTAAAACTCTGCGGAACAGAAACACAATTTTCTTTCCACCTTCACTTCACTGAGCGGACACAAAGCTTATGGATTGCTGTTGGAGACCCTCACTAATGCTGCACACTTTCTGGTGTTTGTACATTTCTTTAAGGCCACAGATGTAACATCATAATTATCAGAAGCTGTCTGGAAAATCAGAGATTGAGCCAATGATGTTCCATTTCAAAGACTTTAGGTGAACTTGAGCCTCAGTTTGAGACCTCTCTTTTACCGTTTTCACTGATTATTTACTGTAAAAAATATTTTTTGGGACAATGCTCGATGCCAATCTCTGCGCTACAACCACTGTTTCATTTTTTACTAACATTTTTTCTTTTAATACACAAAAACCCCGAAACCTCAAATGCGAGTAGCACATTTTATTTTTTTATTTTTACTGCAACAGTAAAACAAAAATGGGATCAAATTTTTTATAACAAAGGTGAAAAGCGAACAGAGATTAAAAAAACAACAAAAAAGTGTTAAAGAAATAGACAAGGCTCCACTAAACTGCAAAGTTCCAAAGATTTATTCCGAGGGGTATCACAATATTCATCTTTCTACGTTTGTTTTAAACCAAAACTTTCAAAGCAAAAAACCTTTTTGAAAAACTTTAGGATAAAGCTTTAATGAAAACTATTCTCATTCCTGAAATATTGTAAAGAACCGATATGATCCTCAAATGCACCACTGAGTTATGGGTTAAGGTAAAAATACAGTTAACTAAAGGGAGGTTTTAGGCTTTTTCTGTGTAATTGGATTGTTTCTAAAATGTAACAAAAGGTGCCCCACAAAGGACAACAATAACACTGTTAGTTAAATGGTCAGCCTGACTTTTAGCAGTCAATCTTCTTACCCCATAAATCACATTAGATCAGTTTGCTGCATGACCACTTTAACAAATAATTCTGTGAAAGAAAAATGTTGAAGACAAATGTGCTCCTGTGTGTAAAACAACCACCTAAACCAAAGCCAAGAGGTGCAGAAAAACCACCTGTAATGTAACGGTTGTAACATCTCAGCCACAGCAGCTCCGCCCATTCTTTCTATCCAATTATTCGGAAGGTTTAGTGGCAGTGCTGGAGCGCTGGTTACCGAGGAAACTGCGAGGAAACTGCTGCCACCTTCAAAGTGAAATCTTTTGGTTGACTGCAGTGTATTTTCTTATGTGAGTTCCTGTTAGAAGAGGTGATGCAGGTGGGCAGAGAGACGGCGAGGATTATTAAATCTGTGTGAGACAAATGAAGCAAAAGGGAGCTGTGTGGAGGCGGGGGGTCAGAAATGAAGCTCACCGTGCAGAAAATTTACATTTTATACCGCAGATAGAGTGGAAGTTGAGGGGAGGAAGTTGTACATTTGGTTGACCTTAAAAGCTGCAGATGCTGCTTCTTAGTGGAGGGGTTGAAAGGACTTTTCTTAAGACCAAATGATGTCAACTTTTGTCAACTCACAATTTGACTAGTAAGCTTGTTTACAAGCCAATCAAAAATACATTTCCCGCTCCTGAGCTTGTGCACGCTGGACGGGGCAGATCAGGGAGCTTGAGGGGACGCGCATGCGCTCCTGGGCCGTTGTGACATCACAACAGCTCAGCAATTTGAACAGAGCATCTTTTTGACAGTTTGATTGACAGCGTTTTAAAAGGAGAAGTACTCAAAAAGGCCAAAATGAAAGGATTTTTTTTATTACATTTGTTCTCTTTCAAAAACTCAAAAATGATAATTTTCGTTGGAGGGGGGGGGGCAAGGACAACCCGAAACCTGTAGCACCGGCACGTGTCACCCCCCCCATACATGTGCATACGACTAAGACTTAAGGAAGTTCAAATCAGTTTTTGGACACAGACTGTATTTATTTGTTTATTTATTTTTTATTTATCAATGTTGAACTTGTGGGACTACAAATACAAGAAATTAGCAAAATATTAGCAGTAATTTAGGAAATAATATTTCACAAAAAACAAAGAGACTTTTGTACAAAAAAAGTTTCATGGGAAAAAATATCAGGGTAAAAAAAGCTACATATCAAAGCTGTAATCCTCAACTATTTTAAATGAAAAGTAAAGGTTTAACAGTTTTAACTTCAATGCATCAACAAATGCAACAGAAAAAAGTTTCAGTTTCCAAACATTTACAGACCAAACTCAAAGAAAAACAAAAAATAAGTTTTTAAATCTAGGGGAAAACACCTTTTAAAAGCAAAGCAAGACTTTGCTTTAGACTTGATCTGATTTCAATTGGAAAAAGCTTCTTAAAACTTTTTCCAGCCCTTAGAAAAATGTAAAATATACAACATAGACGCCAAACTCTGACTCTTTTATACAAACACATAAAATATGACCCATGCACATCTGCTGCTTTAATGAGTTTGAACCAAATTGCAAAGATTTATTTTCCCCTTGCACAGATAATCTAAAAAATCCTTCAGAGCTGAGTCGGGTTGTTACTTTTCGCCCTGTGGGACAACCTGACTTTGAATTAAGGAATTGTTCACAGAACAGGAGTCTGGGCTGATGTTCTGAAGATTGCCGTGGATTGTTTTCACAGGAATGTTTCTGTCAGAAGAAGGTGACCACCCTGCAGACTCCTTTGGTCCATTTGCAACAGAAGCACAGCCTTTAATCCATGTGCTGCTGACAGGAATTTGGCCCCAGACCACAGAGCATCAAGGCTTTGCATGCGCTGCAGGAAGCGAGATGCAGGAACCACCTGTAGCCTTTCACAAATCACCATACTGACTCATTTGTACCTGCAACACAAAAAAACGCCTAAACGTTCACCTATTATCAGGATTTCTGCCTCCAAAAGGAGGAAGACCTTTTCAGATTGATTCTGAAAACTGAGGATTTCGCCCTGGAGGGCTCATTCAGACCAGATGGATTCCACTTCTGCTGAAAAGGAAGCCTGACACAAAGACTGAGATGGATTCATTAAGATGCAGGAGAAATGTGTGTGTGGGTGAAGGGCTTTCATTTCTTTTCTTTTTTTTCTAGAATCGTTTAGAGATTGAGAAAATGCTTAGCAAAAAAGGGAACAGATGGGGTGACAAGAGGGCTTTTCCTTATCTGTGCATAGATAAGGAACCATCAAAGGCTCTTTGCATTCTTGCTGCCTGGATTGAAACGTGACTTCAGAAAGAATAAAAGATGCAAGAGATTCATTTTAATCACTAGAACTACACCAGAACTCTTTTTTTGGGAGAAACTAATATTTAAATATTAATACTAAATATTTCTTTTTCCAACAAAAACCGTCAGACATTCTCCTCTCCTCTCCCTTCCTCCTCCTCCTTTTTAGATCCTCGATGCTCCCGTCAGGGCTTGAGCGTTGGTCTTTTGGCCCCCGCACGCCAACCTTCATCTGCCTCCGTCTCTGCCGATGCGCCGTGCCAATGACATTGCCGAGCTTTGCTGCTGTACAACACATGATTGAGTCGAGGTGATTGATTTGCTGTCAGGGGAATCCAGCTGATAACTCCATCTGTCTGAATGACTTCAACTTCTGTCATTATTTCCATCTGGAAGTGCTTTCAGAGCCTGCTGCTCGTCTTCTGCACTGGCTTCTAACCCCTTGATCCTCAGGATGCCATCCCTCTTTCTTTTCATGTCCAAGCTTGTGGCACATTTGCCTCATTTAACAATGCAGGTTTACTTAATATTACCTGCAATAAAGGTTTCTAAAGACATTATCTCAGAATGTAAATAAACTTATAATAATGCACAATCAGGACAAAAAAATCTTAAAACAAAATACTTTTAGCATTAGTCTGTATTTGGGCCAGAAATACATTTATAACTTCACTTTAAATCCAATTATGTTCGTTTCGGACGAAGATTTCTTTGGTTTTGGTAAAAACATGTCGACGTCATGAACAAATCTTCTGTAAACTCTCTCCCAGAAGCTCCGCCTCATTTCTCATCGTCCTCGAGTCTTTGTTTGCAGAAGAAAGTTTGTTTTCTTTCTGCCTTACAAGCTGAGTAATGGCTCCGCACGTCAAATTCTAGTTTTTTTCTAATGCTTTTTTTTCTCTCTCCTTGCAACCCATCAAACTTCCCTGCTGTAATTTTGAAAGGTTCTTTAGTGGCTCAGGGCCAAACAGGTTTCTTGAGTAAAACTTTACTCAAAGTTTACCCTTGTTTAGAGGAAGCTTTTTAACGTCTGCATAACTGCCCTTTAAGGTTAAAAGCATTAGGATGGTGCAGACTCTGCTGCTTGCATGAACAAAAACCCCCCCAAAAAAACCAGACCAAACAAGTGCCAACACATTCTGGAAATGTTTCTTTATTTATAAGTAAAAGCAAAGTCCTTATAGTTGACGCATTAAAATGGAACATCCTCAATCAAGTACGCAACAAGTCATAATAGCAGAGGCTGATGGGATTGTTCTGATTAGCAGCAATTCACAAACACAGAAAGACAAACCCCCTCCCTAATTTGGCTCCCACCCGAAGCCCTGTGCGCCTGACAGATGCACAAAGCAAAGGAGCGTGGCGCTACCTGTTCGGCGGCGCCGCCAACATACCAACAGACCCCCATGCAATCTCATACCTAAAGGATACGAGAGTCAACATGAACACAGTTTTCTTAAATCAAGCTCAAACAAAGATTTCATTTACATAATCAAAATACATTCTTAGAAAAGACTGAAGTGGTGCTTTTTTTTGGTTATACTTTGCCTTTACATATATGTATATATTTATATAGATGCTATGTATATGTATAGAAGCTTTTTCTTGTATCAACTCTTTTTTGTGGCACATTTCAAATCACAAATTTGTCACTTTTTTCATTTAAACAAACAAGTTTGAACAACTTATACAGAGACATTCATCAAGAATAAAGAAGACTGGGAACTATGGGAACCCCCCATTTTCCTCCCCATTGATAAATCCGTGTGTTCAGAAATAAGACAAAACGTAACCGAACTGAAACCACAAGCTAAAGCTACCTCAGATGTAAACAAAACAACAAAAAAGGCCCAGAAGAAAATGCTGAGTTCTTATGTGGACCAACCAAACAGCGGCTCAAAGCAGAAAATGACCACATTAGCCTGAACTGCGATCTCATCTCCAGATGGGAAAGCTGGAGTGGAGCCAGAGAGAAAGCAACTGTAAAGCTCAAATCGCAACAGGACGCCATTGTGGGCAGTTTCCTGTTCCCAAAGCCTCTGCAGGCGTCTGTGATTCAGAAACAAATTCATTCGTTTTTCTCCAAAAATAAAGAATCAGACAACAAGCAAGTGAGCAAAACACACCTGAGATCATGCATGTTCACACCCACTCATATAGAGATGTGCACACTGTTGGTGGTTCGTAGGGCGCACAAATGCATGCACACACACACACACATGCGTGCTAACGCCGCGAGGCAGGTGTTCGTTCACAGTGAAGAGGTGGCGTCTCGGCCACAGGGAGCACGAAACATGCAACGAAAATCATCTTCCAAACATTTGCAGCGAGCTAAATATAAGGCAAGAGGCAGATAATTACAGATTTGAGAAGCTCCACTGGTGAATAGGTTGACCGATCTATGACGCTATTCGAGCGGCATCTTTTGACGTGCAGAGATGCGACATTTCAAAAGAAAAGGGTGAAGTTAGGCTGACCCGATGGGGAGGCATTTTTTGCGGACTCCTCATGAAAATTCCAACTGAAAATTAAGAGTAAAAAATCTTTAAGCTAAATTTTCCAGAACATAAATGGCCTCTTCACACGTATTTTCAACCAAATACTTCAAAGTTCAGGTTTTCCATTTTTTAATTGGTCCCTTTGTTCCAGCAAACCAGTACAGAGGCAGTTATTGTTAAAGCAATAAGAATAAAACAATCTTAAATCAATACACAGAGTCAACACCACACAAAACAACCCGATTTATAAACCTGAACTATGAAAATGCCAAAACCTTAAGTCTGAGATTTCCGATTCCGGTTACCAGCTGTGAAAAAAGCCACACCAAAAGGTTTTAAACTGTAACCCAATCAGAAATCCTTAATCCTGAAATACAATAAGGTTTTTTTTGCCACAATTAACCAATTATAGGACCGATCTTGGCTTTTTTTTAATGTCTACTCACTAAACTGAGATGCCAAAAATCCATCAACGTTTTGAAAAGACAAATCAAACCTATGGGATAATAAAACGCCAGGATAAGCAAATTGTGAAAAAACAAAAACAAACTTTCCTTATAATTATGTAAAGTTATTAAACTTTACATAAAGGCCAGAAAACACCCTAAATATAACACCTCAGCTAAAAAATGGGAGTGCCAAAAGCCAACAGGGTAGATCTCCTGTCACACTCACTGTATTGAGTGAAAAGCTTTAAATATTTTGGTTATTTTGCACTTGAAAGAGAAAAATGCACTTCATACTCAGAGATACGTGCTAACAAAACACTTTTCCTCGAGAAACCTACACAATATTTAAAATCAATACATTTTCACGCAAGAGAAATTCTCAACTAGTGAACACGTCAACGTGTTTTGTTTACATGGATTTTTGAGTTTTGGGTGCATTTTTCTCTTTCAAGTGCAAAATACTTTTTTGAGAACATACTTTTTTTTTTAAGTTTTACGCTCAAAACACTGACTGTTGTGAGTGTGTTGGAATAAGGGCACAAAAACCACTCCATACACCTGAAATCAGGCAAAGAAAATGACAGATAAAGATAATTAAGCTAAAAAAGTTGCAGCAAAGAACAATTTAAGAATTCCTGTTTGGGATTTCTGATAAAAGTTACCGAAATAAAGCAACTTGAATGTTATTTTCCAAATGAACGGAGCAAGATGATGAATATTAGATGAGCGGTTTTGCGTGAAACGACGATAGGAGGGCCTCTAAGGAGCACTGAGGCTGTTGATGGATCGCCAAAAAGGGAAGCTAGTTTATTTGTTTATTAAGGCTTTGACAGAATTGCTGCACTCACAATTCATGGTGACGCGTCCACACAGTACGTTTGTTGGCGAAACACGCGTGTCAGCGTGTAAACGCATGCCTGTACAGTTTCTTTTTGTTTCGCCAGCTCAGATATTTTCCCCACAAGTTCATACAGTTTACAGAGAAATGTCAAGTTTGAATTAACATCAAACAGTTCATTGCAAGTACATGAACTGAAAAAAAAAAAAGCTTTTAACTGCAACAATACCACGGAAAATACTATATTTGAGTATAATAGTTTTGTCTTTGTCATGCATTCACAATGAGGCAGGTCATTACACTGGGTGCACACATTATGAATCATAAAGATCAATTTCAAATTTTGGGAAGCATCATCAACAACAAAACATGTCCATCTTGCTACAGACACAGTTGCAGAGCCCAACAGAAACATTTAAGTGATTTATAAAAAGGGAAACCTTTTTCTTTTCTTTTTTTACAGTATGAAAATTGGCACAGTATTCTTTAACCAGCGCTGTGGCGTCCTCCTCACTGGCTGCCGTCAGAAAAAAAACCAGATTCATCGTCCTACGAGCAGAAAACCCTGAGAGAGACCAGGACAAAAGCGGGGACGGGGAATGAGGAGAAAGACAAAAACAGAGATGTTACACTCATTACTCATCCAGTGAGCTGGAGCTCTGATGGACAAATGTGAAATCCGAATGACAGTCCACACAGGAACCGCGGCCTGTCACGCATTTCGCTGGGTCCTAATGAGCCACGCAAAGTCCTCGTTTTGCACTCAAGGCGAGGGTTTCTGACATGCATAATCTTGAATATGCACAAACAACAAAACCAGAAATGGAATAGAGCCACTCGCTTTCATTCTAATCTCGTTAGTCTCCACAGGTTTCCATGGTTACACACTCTGTTTTCACGTCGAGACGACAACGCACCGTTACCAAAGAACCGGAGGTTACAGACGGGGAAGTGGACTTTCAAATGTCACTGAAATGGAGCTGCGTTTGGCTTTTTTTTGTATCCCACTCTAAGATCTCAGCCCACGCTGGGGTGTGTGGAAGTGACAGCAAAAGAAAACATCGGTAGGATGAAGCAAAATAAATAACCAATCATCCCACACAGCTAACCGAGCTGCAGGATGAGAGGAGTTAATGATCCTGGCTGTGTGTGTAAACAGAAATACTGCGCGTCATAAAGCACATGATTGAATTCATAAATAAAGACAAAAGTGTGGTTGTCTCTCCGTTTCAGACTCTATTTAGGATGTGAGAGCTTAAAACATAAGCAGAGAGTGAGTTCTGCTGAGTGAACAGACACGTTAACCTAAACTACACGAGGGTCACCGGAATCATCCGCACGCGTGCTGCAGGTTTTTCAGCTGTTCAGTCTGTCCGATTTCATTTTAAATGCACAATATGCACATCTATTTTTGCAAAAGTTCAGATGTTTGACGAAATGCTGAAACGCTGCCGCCGAGTCTGACTCTAGCTTCAGTGAAAGGTGGAGTCTCAGAAATCTAGGTAGGAAAAGGGCGACAAAAAAACTCACATTTCATTAAGATCGTTCTTTAGTGTGCTAAAGTTATATATCATCATATATACAGATATAGTTTACTCTGAAAGGCCTAAGAAAAGCAGGATATAGGCCCTCTAAGAGGAGCGCAGGTGAGTCTCAGTTCCCTTGAGGCTCTTATGGCCACTTCAAGGATTGCATGAAAATGGAACATACCATTGTCATCATGTCATGTCTAATGATTCACAGATGAAACCCTCGTTTCTACTATTCTACTATTTAACACAGCATTCATTTATATATTTGTCTTTTTACCGGAAGAAGGAAAATTAAAATAATAAGCCTTTAAACAGCATAATTTTTGCCTTAATTTAGAACAGCAGATCAGAATCAACAGATAAAAACACAAAGGCTTTGAAAGAAAGACACTATACATTATCAACAGTTTCTCTGTCAACTTCCTGGCTAATTTCAGCGGTAAACATAACATGAATGTCTCTGTTGCTGTGAATCATTTTAGAACTAAATAATAAAAATATTATAATAGTTGTTTTTCTATCATCAAAGCGCTGCTGACTGCAGTTCCAACAGATCGGTGACCCAAAAAAAAAAGTAAATATAGAAGCAGCAACACCTTCATAAAACTGACCCTGCAACAACTGGAAAAAAATTGATCACAAGATTATTAAATTTAATTTTCCTCACCATATCATTTTATTCCATTTTTGTATCTTAGTTTTATTTTGAACATATTTATCATTGGTGATGCTCTTGTCTTTTGTTTATCTTATTAGGCCCTGTTAGCAATGTGGTTCCCACTTTCAAGCATTACTGTCAGCAGTCTCACACGTCCATCAAGGAAATCTAAGCAAAGTTCAGCTGGAGTGTGAGATAGAGCAGAAGGTAAATACACTACTTTATTAGGGAAAAAATGACATGTAACACACAAATATATATGGGCAGTCGCACAAATACTTTCCATTAACCTTAAACTCCAAAAAGACTCCTTTATTCACACATCTACACTCACAAAATGGTTTAAATTGCAGCTTCTTTTTGTGTAATTCAAGGTAAATCAATCCTTTTTGATCATTGTGGGCTCCAATTTCAGAGGCAAACGCTGGAAACGAACGAGGAAAACACTCACTCATCTGAGTCTTTTTTGTTCTCCTCAATGTAGGCGATGGACTCGGAGCGAATCCGGTTGGTGACTTCATAGGTGCGCAGAGTGACACCGAAGATGTCCTCGTGGTAACGGTTCTCATCCTGGTGACGACAAAGTAAACAGAAGAGGTAGAAAGAGTTCAAAATAAGTATTATTTTTTTAAAACCCACATACTTTAGCTATTTTCTACTTAAAGGATGGAAAGTTAGTTTCTTTTGCTATTTAGAATTTCAACACCAAAATTCTGCAGTCTTTTTACCCGAAGCTTGCTGATGTAGAAGCCAGCATCCTCCAGACTCATGTTGCCCTGCTGCTTGACGATTTGCTGCACAGTCTTGAGAACGTCCCCAGCCATCGTGACATCCCCACATACGTAAATGTGGCCCCCTTCCTTCTTAAGGCATTGGTACACCATCTCTGACAGGTGCTCGCGGAGAACGTCTTGCACATATTTCTAACAGATGCAGAAAGCAAAAGGGGGGAAGTCATCTCCCAAAGCTCAGGAAGTGACATAGACTCTGCGGCCGCTGAAGTCCATGAAGGGGGCCGGCACTAAGTGGAGTACCTTTGGTTTACCGGGCTCTCTGGAGTAAGCTGTGTAGAGCTCCTTGAACACCCCTTTGTTCTTGGCCTGGAGGGTCTCCTCTTTGTAGATGTGGTCCATCTCAGATTGCCGACAGCCAAACACCAGAATCATGGGACACGACTTAATCCCTTTATGGAAGAATAGAGACTGTAAGTTTTCTACTGAAAGTGGTACTCCTCAGTTCTGAGCATCTCAAAGTTCATTATGTCTACTTTTTAAAACCCAATCAGGAATTCATTCTGAATTTTCATGCACTAAAGTGTGTACACATTAGTGTCAAATACTCATGCAAGGAACAAATAAAAAGTCATTAGACCCACCGTTGTGCTCAAGGTTGTACAGTCTGTGCTGCCAGAAGCTTCTGAACGGGGCGATGCCCGTTCCTGGACCCACCAGGATACAAGGTGCTTGGTCGTCTTTGGGAAGTTGGAATGACGGAGCACTAAAACATGAAATATGAAACATTTTTCATATTTCTTTGCATATTTGCTGAGCCTGGAACACCTAACACCAATAAACAGCTCAAGTCGGAAGAGTCCATTTTGGCCATTTTTCAAATCTTTTACATAAAGACGGACTAAGAGTTCCAATATACAACAATCTTTTACAATTCATGATAAAAATATGGCAAAAGTTTATGTAAACTGTATAAATTTACATTTAATGTCAAGAAATTTGACATAACAAAACCCAGCAAAAAAGATACATTTAAAAATATACATTTGTTGCCTATTTTTGATTTATAACTTAAGACGTAGATGAAAAGTTAGTATGGGATACTAACATTATTCAAGGTATACTTAGTCAGTAAGTGAAATATTTGGCACTCAAAGGATACTTTTCTCCTTTTGGTTTTTGAAAATAACTTTGTTTTTATAGCTACTGCCCTCTTTAGGTAAACAGTTGGAATTCTGATAAAATTTGCTCTTTGGATGAAATTAATTAGGTATTCTATTAATGTTGTTCCTTTTTTTACTTGTAACATAAATATTTATTCAAATTTGATCCTTTTGGAGAATAACAAGTATTCAAAATGACTAATTGTTTCTATAGACGGTAAAACCAAAAATATGCGTTTGTAAAAATGTTTAATTTATAGGATGTGCACGGAAAACCGGGCAGAGACAATCAGAAGTGAGAAAGTGTTTTTAGTGCCTTTAACATGTTCTTGTCGCATTTTTCTGATGCTGGGGGACATATTATTTGAAAATGAAGCTCAAAATAACATTTTGGAGGATTTCTTTTAAAATTCAAATGTTGTGAATCAGGAGCAGACAGAAAAACTGTCTGCAAAGATCACATTTGTGACATGGAGAATATGCTGGACAAGCTCTATGGAGTCCCTGCTCTGAGCTCTCAGCAAGGGGGAGGAGAAGGGGGCGGGGTTGTTACATGCCAACGGTCCCGCCCACAACTCAGAGCCAAATTTCTAGTGAAGTCCTGCTGCTCTGCAGGAAATATGTCCTAGAAAACGACACAGGTTTCTTGATTTGGGGGAAAAAAAAAAAAAAGAAAAAAAAAACCCGGCTTCATCATAACTAAAAAACCACAGGGAATGCTTTGAAAATAGATCAAAAGATAATCAGAGCGGGTCTGTAACCAGCAGCGGGCTTTTTTCTGATTTTACCTTCGCACAAAACATGGCACCATCTCCCCCTTCTCTATCCTGTTGAGCCACGACGAACACACTCCATGGTGGATAGGACCCCCTCCATCTGAAAGGGATGATTACCAAGCAATCAGTCTACCTCTTTCTCTGAACCGCCTCCCACTCATCTCGAGTGGACAAACCGACAGGGGATGCAAGGCTGGTGTGCTCCTTGCCTTTCTCTCCAGAGGGGATTAAGAAATATTAGCCTTCATGCAATCAGAGCCATAATTTGCCTGGGTGCAAAGAGAAACTATAATGCAAAAATATAAAGCATTAGATTGGCAGACTTAGAAAAGCAAGATTTTCCTTTAAACTTGAATAAATATCTGAAGTACTTGAGAAGAAATCGTGTTTACCTCTAAATTTCTTTATTTGTAACCTTTTTTTTTTGCAAAAAAAATGACCTTCAAAAAATGTTTCATACTTTAAAAGATATACACTTTTGAACCACTTGATGAAGCAGGAGTTATAAAGCAGGAGTCATAAAATTGGTCTCACCTCTGGTGCGATAGGAGACCACGGCCACTGTGAGGTGGATCTCTCCTGGGTAGGTGTCAGGAGAGGAGCTGATGGAGTAATAGCGAGCCTGCAGGAGGGGCAGCTGGGTGAGCAGCAGAGTGGACGGCATCTGGATAGACGGAAACTCCTCGAGGACCTCCACCAGCGTCGGATTGTTGTACCACTTCCACTCTTCGTACTCCTGTAAGCCCTACACGTCAGGGAAACAGATTGTTATCATCTTCTGAAGTTCTTGACTTACTGCTGGTCAGAGGAAAAAGCCGGGGGGGGGGCATTCTAGTTACTACAGAAACAAAAAAGTGCAGCAGGGTCTCCTCTTTTAGATCTATGAACATCTCTGACTTTCGAGCAGAAGGCGGCCAGCAGCAACGCCGCTCACCACTCAATGCCCAACTGTTTTCGTGTGTCATCTTTGACATTTGGCTGGGATGAAACTGCAACACACTCAAGCTGAAAAAAAAACAGGATGAACTTTTGCTTTGCTTTCAAGCCAACAATGAACAACAAAAGAGCCCACCAAGACGCCTGGCATCATCTCTAAAACACAGCTTGAAGTGAAGAAAAAACAAGGAAAATGTGAAAATCAAAGGCGCTTTGTGGCCTGGGTTCACGGACCTCGGTGAACAGATGGATATGAAGACTTTTTGGAGGTTTTTGAAAGAAAACGCAAAGACAAGAAGAACAAGTTATTTTTAAAGCAACAAATATAAAAAACAGCAAAGATTGCAGACATTAAAACCCGATCTGTGGCACAGTTCGTGCTGCCGTTTTAAGTTTTCCATATCTTCCCTTTTAGTGACAGTAATTTAATGGTTGAGTCACTGCTTTTTTCAATCATTGACAAAGATGTGGAGAGAATTGTGGGAGGCACTGCAACCGGGGGACTCTCTGGGGTGTGTGGCGATCGACAGCTTTAACTGGGCACAAGCAACCTCCAACCGTGCACACTTCCACTGGTGCCAAGTGCATCAGACCAGCATCAGGGACAGAAAATGGCCTTCCATATTTTCATTCCAAAGGCGAGAAGCCTTTTAGCCTAATAAGCAATAAGTGATTCTATACAAACTTTTAGAAAAAATGTTTCAATAAAAGCTTACAAAAATGCCTCGATGCAGTCTCACAAAGAATGCTAAAAATAAAAAAGCTCCAAACTTTGCATTTTTGTCGACACAGATTTTTTGCTACTCGTTTAAATGTCAGCGTTAATGGGAAGTCACAAAAGTCACTAATTTACCTTGCTAAGGATCTCAAGTTTTCTTTTCTCTTTCTCATTGGTTGCCAGAGCCGCAAACTGCTGCAGCAGCACCGGCGTTGGTGGAGTGGTGATGTCCAGAAAGTACTGGAAGGCTTGGTATATGGTGCAGGGAGGGATACGGGTCTCATGCGTCCAGTTACTGATCACTCCTGCAGACAACAAAGAGAGCAGACGTCCTTCATTGGCTGTGTCATTGACTGAGGATTAGACGACTACATGTAACCTGAAAAGAAGTGACTGTTTGCAGAAAAGCTCTTTTTGTCTTTTCTGCCTTTAATCTTAGCTGATCCTGATCACTTACTGCTTCATTCGTTTTTCTTATTAACTGGAGAAAAACTGAGCTGCACCATCAGGCGGGAAGAATCAAGAAAAAAATATGTTTCTGTTCTTCTGTGTTTGGACCCAATGATGAAATCTTTACTTCAGAGCAGGAACTTTCCTGGAATTGACCAGACCACATACGCTGCAATTTTTTTTTTTTATTTTTTTATTTTTTTTATACACTGTATTTTATCCCACGAAGGGAAATTCTTTCTCCGCATTTGACCCATCCCCTGGGGGAGCGGTGAGCTGCAGCCAAAACCGCGCTCGGGAGGCAGTAGCGTTAAGGGTCTTGCCTAAGGACCCTCACTGGGTGATGTTAACTGCTTGCCATTGATATGGTAATTGCCCCCAGTACCATTGCTCATTCCCCTCCGGGAATCGAACCCTGGTTACCTGCATGGTAGCCTTTCACCTTACCAACCGAGCTACCCAGCCGCAATATGTACCAGCCTGTTTTATTCCGGGCAACAATCAAGGATTAGCATCATCTGTCTTCAACTCCCTTCACGACACATTAAAACATTAACCTAAAGCTTTGGAAAGTGACCACAACACAGCTCCAGACTGACTCAGGTCTGATGCTTTACTCCCAAAGAACTCCTCAGGGTATTGTATCACTTAATTTTTCATTCAGGTCATCATCATGTCCACATGTGGACTGAGTGAGAGTGATGTCACTCATAAAATTGGTTTACTTGCAGCTCCAACCAAACGAAGTCAATTCAGTCACATTGTTTCAGCAATATGGACATCGCCGTGTTGGAGCCATACGATGTCAGAAAACAGGGATTTGTCCAAGCCGCTCTGATTCAACCACTCCCACCAATCAGGGGTGAGTTTGTTGGAAGTTCAACTTCCAATTTCAATTTCATCAAATCTTTATGAGGTGATAGCTTTGTTGTGTATTGACATTATTTATGTAGTAATACATAATAAGAACAGATAAGATGTTTTATTATGAAAAAAGACAGTAATTAGCGACAATCGAGTTTCATCCTCTGCTGTAAACCATGTTATGAGTGTGTGTGTGTGTGTGTGTGTGTGTGTGTGTGGGGGGGCATTTCTAAAGCCCAGCTGGCTTAACCTTGACTGAGCGAATGGTGGCTCCCGCTCTGTGGGAAAAGGCCCAGAAGCATGTGCTTCAGGAGGATGCTGCTGCCTCAGTGGGCTCATATACCCCAGGCAGGAACTGCGGCGCCATGGCAGGATTGCTGGCAGTGGCGGTTTTTGATATGGGCAAGGTGGGCGGTGGCTCAGGGCGGCACTTCATAGGGGGCGGCATTGACTGTGCCCGCAGTATCACACTCAAAGAAATACTTAAGTCAAAGAGGAGGCTTTCAGCTTTTATTTTGACATGCCTGCTACAGCCAGCACTTTACGCTTTTATTTTGATAAATCTGACACAGATCATCGCACCCGTGTCTTTACCCTCTCCCCTCTCCACACTTATCGTGCAAAAAACAAAACATTTTTTAAGAAAAAGGGATGAAATAACTAAGAGTGAAAATCCTAAAACACCCACATGAAAAGGAATCAGGCAGAAGAAAAACCTGTGCTCAACCCAATTTTGACCAAAGCAGGCAATGGGGATTATTTCCCACAATTCCCCGCTCGGACATAGCAGACCCAGCGTTGGACGTGACCACCGCACTCTGCCGGCTGCAAGACAATCGATGGCCCCGGCCTCAACAAACAGTCTGGGAGGAAGGGACCCGGCGCGCAGCAGGGCCACTAGCAGCTTTTGGATGGCAGAACGAATGCGCGCTTTGTTTATTTAAACGTGACGTTTTCATCAGAGGATGTTCGATTGACCGTTCTGCACGTCAATTAACTTCATGGTAAGGATGATGATTCGCTGACAAATTTTATTTTTAAATATATATATTTTTTTGTCTATTTATCTTTGATGGCCTGCGATCTACCCACATGTCCTTGAGCACCCCTGCTCTAAAATGCAGAGGTCTACAGGAACAGCCGTTGCCAATAGAAGGAGGAAAAAGCTCTTCATTGAATGAGGGGTTATTCAGCTTTCACCATGTGCCAAACTTTGACCAAGAACCTCAAAACAAAAGAAAACACACTTTTGTTATACAGTCATGGTAAAACTCTGATGATTAGTGTCACATGTGGGATGTTAGAGAAATAAAAACAGTTCCTTATTCCCAGAATCACTAAATCCAGCTGCTTTTGTTAACAGACTTTGCTTGCGATGTCACCCACCTAGAGCGGTGTTCCTCTCCTCCAGGAACTCCACTTTGACAATTTGATTGACAGGTGGAGCATCCTCCAGCTTATCTATGAGAGCCGTTACCAGGTCCTCGTGGTTGCCAGGGAAAATGCCCAGATGGTCGCCAGGCTTGTAGCTCAGCTTGTCGTGGTTGTTTGTGTGGAGCCGCACAAATATGGTGGAGCGACTATAAAAGAGAGCAGAGATTTAGAGCTAGAAAAAACAAAACGCCATTCATCAGCATAAATAAGATGCATGAAGCAACATATTATACATGTATACATATACATATACATACATATACATATATATACATGTATACATATACATACATATACATATACATACATATACATATACATATACATACACACACACATACACACATATATATAAATGTCTATTCCACTTTGATTCCACTTTTATTTTTGACTGTTTTACATGTACACAAACCTACTTAGATTTGGGACTTTGCAAGTTTTGGGACTCTATCATCTTGGCGCCGTAAACTTTCCTCTTGTGAATGCTGTATAATCCTGTAAGGCAGACAAAAAGATCACATTTTACCACCATGCCTTCTTTATTTATTATTTTACCATGGTCCGGGTTAATACTTGATTCTGATTGGCTGCTGGGAGTGCGTTAAAAAGTCATATACCACAGGATAACCGCACCTTTCTGCTTCGCGTCGGACGGTTCAGGCTTCTACGGTGTGCATACTTGGTCGGCCATTAACCCTTACATAAATGGAGACCAATCCTTTCCCTGAAAGCCCAATTTTCTCTGAGAAAGATCAGATCTACCAACTTTTTTCTTTACATTGAGTGTTTTTTTCCTCATTTTCTAGCATTCCAGCCCTGCATCCCCCCAGTAAACCTGGTTCAGCTCATTGCTCTTCACAGAGTTACACAGAAATGTGATAATGACAGTATTTAGGTAAACTGAAGCAGGCAACAGCATACAGCTTGACCTGAATGTATAGCAGAGGAGATGAGGCTTTTTTTTAAAACTGCATTAACTTGATGAAACTGTTTTGAACCAAAACACAACCTGCTTAATGAAGTTAATTAGAGTATGGGAGTTCTGCAAACACTATTACAACCACTGCAGCCTTTTACAGATCATCGTCATTAACAAGAAGAGAAAACAACAACAAACAGTTGGGAAACAACCTCTTTTTTGGCACAATATAATTGGAATTTTATCATGTACATCTGAAATATAAATTACAACAAAACGTATTTACTTAAAGATAAACAAGTTAAGTTTATAGTGTGATGATCAAAACAAAAAGTCAAAACTGATGAATAGTCCTCTTCAAAATCAACTTTGATGAGGAGATGATGATAAATCTAATTAAAGAGTTATCCAATAAAACTCATGTAAATGAATTGTGCCAAATGAAAGCGCAGTTAATAATTGAAGATAACACCCAGAGCATGGACAACAGGTTATAGTTTTAAAAACACAAAACAATGCATAATGCCATCAGAAGACGCACACATTAGAGTTCAGGAGCCAACTGAGATGTCTAATGAGAATAATTAGAGTGGCTCCGCCTATATGACTCAGAGAGAAAAAAGTTTTATCGCTGTGGTTTGGGACCTTTGAGGAAAAACGTGAACAAAGAGCTGTTGGATTCAGCATTTAACCCCTTGATGTCTGGATTTATTTCTAGCTATGACAAAAATGTCATTTTTTTCCCCCAAGTAGAAACTAAATTATGATAAATTTGGAGCAGAAGTGGTTTGATGCATATTTGCATCAATAAGAGGCCAAACATACCCACCTGAACAGGATGTCCGTTTTAGCGTTAACCATACCAACTTCCTGCACTTTGCTTTATTTGATAAGTAAAAGCCACTGCAACTTGAGGGCGATCACCCTGGACTATCATGATACGCAGCAAAGGCAGGGGAGGGGTGGAGGAGAAGCTAGAAAGGNTGGACTATCATGATACGCAGCAAAGGCAGGGGAGGGGTGGAGGAGAAGCTAGAAAGGTGGAGGTTGGAAAGGAAAGGAGTTATGGTTAGCTGCAGTGAGACAGAGTAGATGTGAGTAAATGAGAGGGACCAAAGTGGACGAGTGAGTTAAAAGGGGAAGAGATACAGAAAGTGGAGGATTTGAAGGTTCTAGGANTCAGCTGCTATTGCTTCAACAGAC
Organism: Oryzias sinensis; assembly: GCA_037389245.1. NCBI lineage: Eukaryota > Metazoa > Chordata > Actinopteri > Beloniformes > Adrianichthyidae > Oryzias > Oryzias sinensis. The sequence continues at coordinate 2,881,803 of CM074495.1, forward strand.
TTCATCGTCAGCAGAGGTGCTTTAAAGACCAAGATGTTTCAGATGTGGACCTGCAGATTCAAAGAAGGAAATGTGGGACAAGTCGTTTTCTTCCTTAAAGCACCTGGGGGGTCAAGAGAATTTGATTATGATATGGAACACATAGCTGACATCTGTTCTGCTGCCAAACTCGACTGACAGTCCACTGACCTTGAAAGGCACTCATCCACTACAGCTAATTATGGACGAGGCATTTCGCAGGCTAATGAAATTTCAAAACAGTTGTGAACAATCAGAGTATGGCGGCGGTCTGATAAGACGCAGCCGAACTTCAATTACAGCTCTAAGTATGAAGAAAATTAATGTTATGTTTTATTTTCTATAATATTGACGTTTAAATCTCCATTGCTTGATGTGTGTTTTAAACTCCCTTTGAACCCTAAAAGCTTATTCTTCTATGATATTCCTTTTGTGGTTTATGGCTCTAGTAGGCAAACTCTCTTGTAGACTCCTTTGAAGAAACTGCAGATCTTCCTGTAAGATTAGGAAATTGAACTGGTCAGAGTTTCACTATCTGATCAAAGGACTCTAGTCCTGGGAACCGGGTCATAAAACCTTTCCATGTAAAACACAGAGCGGACTTATCACGCGCATACCAGCAGGACATCTCCTGTCCATTTGTTGGTGGGCCGGATGGGGATTCATTTGATTGCGCCCCCCCCCGGACAGGCGGAGCGGACACCAGATGCTGTGATTCCAAGTATGGGTTGAAAGAAGTAGGCGGGCTCCTCTGTCAGCCAATCTCTAGCGACCAGAGGCGGAGATTCGGCCGCCATGATGTTTTCAGGAGGAGGGACTCGGACCACATCTTAAANGCTGACATCTGTTCTGCTGCCAAACTCGACTGACAGTCCACTGACCTTGAAAGGCACTCATCCACTACAGCTAATTATGGACGAGGCATTTCGCAGGCTAATGAAATTTCAAAACAGTTGTGAACAATCAGAGTATGGCGGCGGTCTGATAAGACGCAGCCGAACTTCAATTACAGCTCTAAGTATGAAGAAAATTAATGTTATGTTTTATTTTCTATAATATTGACGTTTAAATCTCCATTGCTTGATGTGTGTTTTAAACTCCCTTTGAACCCTAAAAGCTTATTCTTCTGTGATATTCCTTTTGTGGTTTATGGCTCTAGTAGGCAAACTCTCTTGTAGACTCCTTTGAAGAAACTGCAGATCTTCCTGTAAGATTAGGAAATTGAACTGGTCAGAGTTTCACTATCTGATCAAAGGACTCTAGTCCTGGGAACCGGGTCATAAAACCTTTCCATGTAAAACACCGAGCGGACTTATCACGCGCATACCAGCAGGACATCTCCTGTCCATTTGTTGGTGGACCGGATGGGGATTCATTTGATTGCGCCCCCCCCCGGACAGGCGGAGCGGACACCAGATGCTGTGATTCCAAGTATGGGCTGAAGGAAGTAGGTGGGCTCCTCTGTCAGCCAATCTCTAGCGACCAGAGGCGGAGATTCGGCCGCCATGATGTTTTCAGGAGGAGGGACTCGGACCACATCTTAAAAGGGCCATGCTTTTGGAAGAAGCTTTGTTCTCAGACAGCCTCATGCAATTCGGATTGTAATTTCTTATGTTTTGCAGGCTTTGAATTTGGGAACCCAGATGATCTGTTTTATTTTGTTATTAGAGCCCTTTGTTAGGGACAATAAAAACTCTTAATTTTATTCCGTTCGCATTTTCTGGTCATTCTCCCGACTTAAGAACACGCATGGAAGAAATCTCAAAGCGACAGATTTCTTTTTCCTTCTGAAAGAAAGCTCCTGATTACCAGAAAAAATGGTTTGGTCTGGTAAAATCCATCAAAATCTACAATTTCCCAGAGCTCCACCCCTTCACATTTGGCATAATTGAAAAGCAGCAAACGTCCTCAGTAAAAGGAGTTCATTCAGTATAATGCAGTTGGGAGATATTTAAGTTTAGACTGTAATTAAACTTGGCTTACTTATTGTTTCTTCTTTTTTAAATGAATAATACACTGCAAAAACAGGCAAGTGTAAAATTCCTAAAATTTGAAAAACATTCTTCCAATAAAGAAACCATAATAAATGCTTTTTATAACCTTGATTTTAGGGAAAGAAAACTCTTTTCACTAAGATGTGTTTTTAAACAAAGATTATTTTGTATTGAAAAGCAAAATATATGTTTTTGCTGGACAGAAAATAAGCCTTTTTTCTTTTTAAACAAAGGTCTTTTTTACTTTCTGAATATTCGGTTTTTGCAGTGCAACAGTGGGCTGACACTTGGTCATGGAATCTTTTATTCAATTGTCAAAGATTCTAAAAAAAAGTGCATCTTACAATTTTCTCTGCAAAAGTTTTTGCAATATTTTAAAATGAAACATTTTGTACACAATCTCAAGAGGGAAAAAGTTAGCAAAAATGGGATTTACTTTTTCATTTCATGGCAGAGCCAAAGCTTACAGCTCCACGAGGGTTTCTGTCCCCATCACTGTTAAGTATATTTTGGATACTGGGTTTCATCAGAGCCTCTTTAATATGAAGGAAGCTCTGGATTACTCACCTTCAGTGAGGACTGGAGACTCCGCCATGTACGTCATGCGGAACTTGCTCTTCTTCCAGCTGCGGTCGTTGCTGATCAAAGAGTCGTTGGCTTTCTCGATGTTCACGTCGTCGCCGACGCAGAAAACGTCACAGGCAGCCTGGATGCATAGAGAGGAAGGAAACCTGTTATGAAACTCTAAGTTCAAATTGCAGCCACTAGAAGCTTGGAGAGGCAGCTGAAAAAACCCACATGATGTGCACATAAAACAGGCCAAAGGGTGTTACAGCCTGAGACACCAACCTTAAAAACTTTCTTTGCCCATGTTCTGAATGACTCCTCCTGGCCACATAGCTCATCTCCTTCTCCCATGCGTAGGATGCGCTCCCCCCCCAGCTCTTCAAACAGCGTGTCCACAGCGTGGGCAAAGGCGCAGAAGTGTGGGTAGGCCCTGGAGCCAAGGCCAAACACCGAAAACCTGAACAGACACACCGTCCAGGGTTTCAAAATGCAAAAAAACAGGAGGCTTGAGCGGATGGAAACTAAAAACACAACACCTCACAACTCCGGCTAAAAAAACAAAATCACCCCCTTTTTCATTACTAAACAGCTGACTTGTGCATGGAAACTCATCCAGGAGCAGGTATACAAAAATGAATCCCTCATCTGGAGGTTGATGCGCTCTTCTGCATCGCTGGTGAAGTCATTAAGTGCAGACTCCATGAGAACCTGGAGTTCTCACTGGAAAAGGCTAAACAAATAAAATTAAATAAAACATTCATCTTTGATAAAAAGTCAAATAAAACAAAGCAAAAAGAAAAAAAATCGGTTGGAATAAACCCCAAAGTTCTTATATAAACCATTTTATATAATTCTATAGTACATGAAACTTTTATAACAGTTATAACAGCAGAGAATTTATTTTTTCCACATTTGAATAGACTGAGGATTTTGAAGGACAAACTCCAAAGAAAGATGTCGGAACCACTTAGAGGGAAATCATTTTCAAGAATCCAGCTGGTCCAGGTCTGGTACACAGGTTGAAACTAAAACCTGTGGGGTGTCTGGGTTAGGGATGAACTGTGAAAAAGTTAGAGTCAATTTTACAGAGCAGGATGAGAAAAAGGGAGATGCAAGAGGGGTGGAAAGAGTGGATGGGACATCCCACCAGCCGAAAGTGGGATCTGGAAAAAGGCGAATAGAGAGATTACAGAGGACCCAGATCTTCCTCACTGATTCTGCATTTAAGTTCCACTTCGTCAAGGAAAAAGTCTCCAGAGGAAAAAAGCATCCAATAAAGAGACAAGTTGAAGAATTGTAGCACACTAAAACCAGAAAGATGTGAAAGTGTAAAAGCAGGAACCCCAAAAGTAAAACCAACCTTACCGAACTGCAGCAGATCTCACTCTAGAAGAGACGAAACAGGTGTGTTATTCAAAAAAGTCAACTTTTGATATTGAAGTTGATTAAAATAATTATGATGAGAGGCTCAGTTCGAAAATATGCCAGGATTTAAGGAAGCTTCCTGAATGTTTGCCCACAGAACCTATTGAGCAGGCATGAATGGAGGAGCTTCTCCAGGTCTGGAGGACAGGGAGGGGTTCGGTTAATGTCCTTAAGGCAGTGTCACACAGCGACTACTGACATTATGCACATATTACACAAATAAAAATTGGTCATACATTAATATATGTGGAAAAAATTTGAAAAGTCGGGGCCTTTATGTGAAATTTCACAGATGTATCATGAATGCTAAAACCAAAGAAGTACAAATAAACCAACATAAAATCAACATAAAAAACATAGGCGTATTGTGCATGAACTGTGCGTGTCTAAATGCAATTCATTAGTTATTCATGCATCAATAATGTAATTTTAACATTTGTGTGCGCCGTAAATGCGATATTAAGGTTATACGTTGGTGGCAGATGCGTGAAAAGTCCGTTAGACGTAAATTAAAAAAAATGCATCTTGCAGAAATTACGAACAATCACACAAGATTTAGGCAATAATTGGGCATAAACTACACAAAATGTATCACAAAGGATCACATTTAAATGCATGAATAATGCGCATAATGTACACAGTGGCCGTGTGACATGGCCTTCACACAGCTAAGTCTTTGCTGCAGTCAGGGAACAAACTAAACACATCTCCAAAGACAAAAACTGGTTCTTGTTGCTTAATCATCCTTAGGTTTCCAGTAGACTTTGCAGGAAGGAGAGTTCTGAAGGTTGTCATAGGTATTCAGCTGAAAAGAGGGAGTGGTCAAGAGAGCATGTCTCTTGTATAATAAATTAATATGAAACATAAAATATTCAAGTTTAGCTCCATCCATTAATTTTAAAAGCATTTTAATGCATTTATTTTTGAATGTTGTTGACCCAAGGTGAAGCATTTCCATTCAGTAGGAGAAAATGAAGCCATCCAATAGTGTTTAAGGTTAAAATTAAAGAATACCCCAAGGAACTCCACCTATCCACACTTAAGAATACAGAGGACCCAGATCTGGTCTAGAATAGTAGATTTTGAGATGTAATACCATTTGTTTATCATATAAATGTATAGTTGAATTTCATAGATTCAAATTTATCTGGGCCACATCTGAGCCAAAGATACATTTAAAACGATTATTATAAATGAGTTGGAAAAAAAGACAAAAACAGAGGATGGATTCCATTTGACACCTAGCAAGGAATAAAACACAGGATGTTTTAGAACAGCACATACTGGAAAGGTTAAAGAAGAGCAAATCTTCCTCACTGAATTTCACATAAACTCCTCTTCAGTGAGGAAAGATTTTTCAGAGGACAAACGTTGTCAAAACAAAGGTACCCCATAAATAAATTCAGATCAATAAAGCCAGATGAGGAATAACCAGCAAGCAATCTTACCGAGCTGGGGTGGATCTCAATCTATAAAAGACCAAAGACGTGTGTTATTTCTTTAAACTGTAAAAATGTTCATACATTTTTCAACTCAAATTGAACTGAAGTTGTGGGAGAAAAAGGAGCCTTGGACTGTCCCTTAAGAAGCTTTGGTCCATGTGGACAAGCAGATATGGATCAGGTTCTCCAGGTCTGGAGTGAGGAGCAGGAAGTTGTGCTCATACTGTAAGCATTTTTAATGGTCATGGTCAGGGTCATGGGGTCGCTAGAGCCTGTCCAGCTCCTGGTCAGGGTCATGGGGTTGCTGGAACCTGTCCAGCTCCCGGTCAAGCTCTTGGTCACAGTGAAGCCGTTGCTGAAGCTTGCCCAGCTACTATCAGGATTCTCACTGGTCCCCCACAATAATCCTGACAGGCTCCCTAACTCCACTGAAGGACCAACTGAGTGCAGATTCACTTTTAATATTTTATGAGCCATTCAAGAGGAGCAGAAAAAAATATAAGAGCAAAAAAAACTTCCTGTTGCTTAAATTTAAGCATCTCCCGAGATTCCATCCTAGCAGCCTTGAGAACACAAAAGTTCTCAAAGCTGGAATCAAACGACAGGCTTTCCTGAATCCACAGAGGGACATGCAGGTAAATGTGTACAAGGCGGCAAGAAATAAAAGGCAAAACAACAATGGAAACACCTGCAGAGAGTTTGTTGCCTCTCCTACGTAATTTAAGCATCTTTACAAAAGCAAATCTGTGCTCAGATAAAACCTTTGAGAAAACAGGAAATTTAGGAGCTTTGCTGGCACCATCTGTGCCCTAAAATGTAGCTCGGTGACAGATTCTACGTCTGGAACCATCAGATTACCTTGACCGAGATCAAATGTATTCTAAAAGTTTAATTTATTAGGATGCTAAATGCCAATGATCGTATTCTTCTTTAGTCAGAGAAAGAGGGAGGATCTTGTGGTTTTTCTAAAGAGGAGGTTGTGTGAGGTTAAGCCAAACACCTGTTTTCCACTGGAGGAAAAAAAGTCAAAGGAACCTCAAAGAGGTCAAATGCCATCTCATTTAGAATATAAAACAACAGACTTTGAGTCATTTAAAATATAAAAGAAACACGACATTTCTTGTTTTTTTAATGATCCAGTAAGACTAATGTCACTAGAGGGGGGCGTGGCCAAGGGCCGATAAGGTAAGTGAGCATCAGATGAGTGGACAGGTGACATCTGGCTTGCACACCTAAAAGCTGGATCGCTGGATTCGTAAACTCTTCTGTTGCCAGGGAGATTTGGCTAGAGCGCATCCTCTGGCCGCCGTCTGCCTGGCTCAGAATTTCACGGTGCCATGACAGGTGTGGGATGACGGTTGCAAGATCAAACCGAGATCAAAACACATACATTATCTCACAAATCCTTTACAACTAGAAGGCCTTTAAAGAAGCTGGAAAATCAAGATTTACCAGAAGGAATTAATGAGAAATTTTAATTTTAAGATAAGACGATGTACAAATTAAGATTTGCACCAACAATGTTATAACAGCAGAGAATTTGTTTTCTTATAATCGGATGTGTTTCTATGAAGGATAATTCAAAGAGCAGACTGAGAGAAGACTGCAAAAGACCTCCGAGGAAAGTTCAAACAACTTTATGTCAGACTGACTTTAACAGCTGTGATTGGTCTGCTCTATACCAACAGGTTGGTATAGATCCATGGTTGCCACAGCCATTGGTGGCAAAGATTCAACAAATGACATGAAGCAATGCTTCTACCAACACAAAGAACAAACGAGGAACACATTTATTTCCTGGTAAAACATTGACTTTCAGTCTTTTTTCTGAAACCTCGCAGGTTTTCACAGCAAACACATCAAGCAATGAAACAAACATTGTCAAATGACTTTTGACCTTTGAGAGGAAAAGCAACATTGGGTTTTGTTAAAATGAAATTACTGCCCTGAAATTTTTCGAAACTACCAATTGATCACAAAAACAGAAAGCCTTTTTTTTTATTTAAAATAAAAACGACATGTAATTCACTGGGATTGTAATAACAGTGTTGTCATAGCAACTACAAGCATCTGTTTTTTGCATCTGCATTTTACAGATTTTAGCGATGGCTGCAGAAACAAAGGCTGCTCTCTGCTTTAATTAGTTTTAGGGTCAAAAAAGTCAAGTTGGGTTTCAAAAGCCTTCGTCAAGTAAAGTAAATGTAAACAATGTCTTTATGTTATGAATGCTGAGGGGGGTTCTGCTTAGTTTACCTGACGTTAGCGAGAGGTCCAGTACTCTCAAAGTTAATCTTGGTCTCTGGTTCATCGCTGGAGGACTTGCGAGTGTCTGAGTAAGAGGAGACGCTGTTGAAGCGGACTTTGTAGCTCCTGGACACAAAACAAGAGGGCAAAAAAAAAATCAGATGAGCTGCCATGCAGTGGCAATAAAAAAGACAAACACGCAAACCTACTTTCTGTCCTCGGTGTTGGACGTTGGGTGACGCATTTCCATCAACGCAGCTCCAAATTTCTACAGATGAAAAGGGACAAAAGTTAGAAAGCAGGCTGGCTTTTGATCAAGCATTAGTCACAACTGCCCTTAGGGTGGATAAGGGTTGTCTGCAGGCAGAAATTGAGCAAACCGGTACAAAAATATTTAGGTCATAGACCACTTGGTGATCCCATTAAGTGAAAATAAGAATAGCAACAATGGATTGGATTTTTCTGCGCTTATCCAGAAGTGCAAAGCGCTTATGTTTCAATTATTCATTCGCTCCTCATTCATACTTGGTGATGGTAAGCTACTGATGTAGCCACAGCTGCCATGGGGCAGACTGATAGAGGCTGCCAGTTCGTGCCTACGGCCCCTCTGACCATCACCGGGACATTCGTGCACATTCACACACCAGTGGAGCCACACTGAAGACAGGGAAGGGGAAGCATCTTGCACCAAGGGCACAACGACAGTTGGCTGGGGGGAGCGGGAAAATCAAACCGCTCGATCATTGGCCAGTCTTAGTGAACACTTAAACAACATACAAGGGTAAGTAAGGGAGGAGTAGTGGGCATGTCTTAGGGATTTTCTTTTTTTTAACCTGCAAACTGTTTAAGGAGCCCATTAGTGCTGTTCTAGTAATAAGTGCATAATCCTTGTGTGCAACTTAACTGCTAGAAATGAGGAAATTATACAACCGGACATCTTATGTATCACGTATGTTATTTGCAGAGGGGCAGTAAGAACCTATACTTGCACCTTACTAATGACTAGAGCAGGGGTCTCCAACATTCAAAACTAAAAGGGCTAACGGGGATGATTTCTCCCTGATCAAAACCCAGATAGAGCTCCAAAGTCTTACTTTTGAAAAGAAATTATGACACTGCTTATGTTACTTTTATGCTAAATATCCATCTACTTTTGTTTCTTTTATGACACGAATAAAAGAGATTTTTTTTCTAGATATGAAATAATTTGCTCATATTAATTCTTTTCAAAACCATATGTGATCATAAGGTTGATGTTCATCAGACAAAAATAAATTTAAATCAACAAAGAAAGGTTAACGATTACTTGACTAAGTAACACTTCCTTTATAAATTATTAAAAGTGCAATCGAATTGGATCGTTCAAAATGAACCAGTATTGGCTATGAATCATATCATCAACCACAATATATGATATCAATCGAATTGTTGTTAAAAACCAATGGTTACACCCTTGTAAATTATTTTTTTTTTATCTATAGAGCAACATTTGACTCGACTAGAGTGCGGTATAAGGGAACCACACAACACATTTGCGTCCTGTAAGTGTGTGTAACTTCCTTCAGCACACACTTACAACACGCTCAGAAATTTTACATTCCATTAATTTCCTTCATTCATCTTCTAAACCCGCTTTGTCCCTTTCGGGGTCACAGGGCTGCTGGAGCCTATCCCAACCATTGTGGGCGAAGGCAAAGGACATCCTGGACCGGTGGCCAGTCTACTGCAGGGCCACACAAATCTCACACCCATGCACAAGCACATGCATGGGACAATTTAGGGCAACCAATTAACCTATGGTGCGTTCCATATTCATGATGTCCTTGAAGTGGCTGTATGGGCCAAAAGGAACCTACAAGGGACACTATAAGATGTGGTCCCTCCTGTTTACGACCCGCCAAGGGCCTGGGAAATCCAAAAGCGGTTGCATGTCACTAAGGCTGTTTTAGTTTGGATTCTGAATCCGATAAATACCTCTCCATTCTCAGGTGGATCCCCGTTGCCAAATGTACTGGTCACCACTAAAACCAGCGTCTCGTGCTCCAGGTCCACCACATCGTATTCATCCATGGACATGACCTGCGGGCAAACAGGAGGAGATCTTAGCTGCTCGCACGTCTGACTCTGGTCTCCGCCTCGCACACTTCAAACCACAGATGACTAGAGCGTGCAAATCGTGGTCAAACACACAGCCATTGGCACCGGAGTAAGTTGTAATAACCACTCTGTCCTCGCCTCTAACGAGATGATAATATGCTGCTGCCACACATCAAGCAGCCGTGATGCACAGCCCTCTGCATGGTGTTTGTCTGCCACGGGCCGCACTCGCCGTTTCACACACACAAAGGCTCAGCAAAGGCGTGAAGAGGAAACAGGCTTCAGCCCCAGCGACAAGAAAGCTTTGCCGTGGGCGTTTACATCTACCCTGCATCTCCACACACCCACTCTGTGACACACACACATGTGAGATTGTCATCTTATGTGACTGATCACACTTAAACACAAGAAAGGAAAATTAGATAAAACCTGGAGGAAAATCACAGAGTGTGGGATTGAGAGCAGCATCTTTTGCTCTTTGTTTGTCTCCCTCTCAGTTTTTGTGAACAGATTTGCGCAGCCAGGGGTCCTTCAGGATGTTGCCTTAAACTATTGAACCGCTTCAGTAGCACAATCTTGTGTCAGACTCGTGCCATTTTGCTGCATGACAGGAAAAAGAAAATGCTTCCTTCAGCCCATTTGTCATCTTGGCTCAGCTGACATCTGTGTCTCTTCACAGAGTGCTGGTTAGAGTTACGAGGAGGTGTGAAAATCTTCTTCCAAATAGGTTTTTCTTGAAACGACACAAAACCTCCTGCTCTGAATCTGAAAGTGATGATGCAACATATGAGCGCGCTTACCTTGGCGTCAAAAGCATGTTTGAAGATCTCGCACAGAGTTTTGGCATAGTCTTGGGATTTGCCCGTCTCTGTGGCAAACAGGATGGTGGCTTTGACCCTCTTGGCCATGGCCTGGCCCATGAGCTTTGCGGAGAACTTCACAGCCCTGCAAAGGCCAAAGGATAAATAACAAGAACTGGAATCAGTCACTTAAACAGGGCAAAGGATGCCATCTTTTTGACTCCTGTCACGGCGACTGAGCTCACTCATGCTAATATAAGTGTTAAAGGCATTTGTTATTGAGCTCCTCCTGCAAGCTGCCACAGATGAGTGACAACCCTGATTACCTAGCTTGTCAAATCCTTGAGGCAATTATATTAATAGCAGATTGCACACACACAACACAGATTGACTGAAGAAACGCTGGCAAAAGCTCTGATTACTCCCAGAGGGGTTGATTGGATGAATTTCATTGCTGAGCACACCGTCTTCACTACTGTGTGTCAAACTTTTTCCATAAAAATAACACATTATTCACATTATCTGACATTGATCTGACTTCAGAAAACACACACTAAGCTAAATGATATCACTTACTTGGCAAGTTTTTTAAATCCGATGGCTCTTTTCTTTGTGGGGGTGCCGTTGACTCCTTTCCATACGTAAGTGTTCCACGGATCAGCCTGTACAGAAATAAAAAGCAGTCGAGTGGTGTTTAATTAAGGGGAACTCATAGACTGTGATATAATCTCTCATATTTAGATTTTTTTAAACTATATTTTAAAAAGTTTCATGACATGTCAGTCTTACCTGATACTCAAAGGAAGGAGTGAGGCGGTAATTGAGCATTTCCTGGTGAAAAACTGGTGTTATGCTTCCTGACATGGGGGGTACGATCCACACCCAGTCTCCAGGACAGCCTCCCCTCACTCGATACTCATTCTCCATGTGCTTCATGAAAGACTCTGTTGCCGAATGATGGTCAACTATTGTCACTTTGCAGGTCTGAAACACCCAAAGGTTACGAGAACTTAGAAACGTGATGGAGATATTTCACTATTACACAAAGACAACCTGAGGAAATACAAAAGACTTTTTTCAAATGCTGGAGGAATATGTAGAAAGCTTACAGCCATATGCAAAAAAGACCTGGCAGATGGATCCCCGGTAAAGTTCAAGAACAGGGCTGCCCGATCCAGGTCCTCCAGATCTACCACCATACTTATTTTACAGTTCTCTGCGCTGCTTTCTTTTAATTAGCTGACTCAGAGGTTTCTTCATTCTTCATTCAGCATTCATAACATAAAGACATTGTTTACATCTTGGCTCAAAAACACCTGATCCAGGTAATCAACAGCAAGAAGTGCAGGAAGAGCTGGAAAACTGGCAGGTGGTAGCTCTGGACCAGGATTGGGCAGCCCTGTCTAAGTACAAAGACTCAGAAAGATCTGAATAATCCAGACAACCCTTTTTGGCCTGATGAGCAAAAATCGTTGACTGTATCTAAGAACTGGACTGAGTGAGTGTGACGTCACACATAGAACATTGTTTACTTCCAGCTCCAACCAAATAAAGTCAATTCAGTTGCCATTTTTTTTCTGATACAGCCGTCGCCAAGTTGGAACCAGAAATTGTAAGTAAACAGAAATTGAGTCAGACTGAGTCAACGTTTCTATGGCAACCGCTCTCAGGAGTGAGCTTGTTGGAAATCCACACCCCTACCACTGAAAGCGGGCTACACGAAATCTGACAATCAAACATTTCGAACGCTCAATGTTCAAAGTTTATAACTTGAATAAGTTGCACTACAGAAGAAGAACACCATGAAAGAAAAATTGGATTAGCTGGAACATGTTAAAAAAAATTGGGCTTGTTGGAGCATTTATTATGTTGTTTTCTTCTCTCTCTTTGCACCAATGTGGAACAGTTTGCAATTGTGTTGTACTGTTGTAACAAGTGTGACTGTACAATGACAATAAAGCTTTATCTTATCTTTATTTTATCATTTTCGAAAAGAAAAGAAAAAAGATCAGAGCAACATTGCAGCATGGTGGTGGTAGTGTGATGGTCAGTGGCTGCATTGCAGTTTCAGAATCTAAGGCTGAAGTCTGTACTTGACTTGTCTCGTGACTTTAAACAAAAAAAGAGATGAGTGAAGCAAATTTTCAACAATTGCAAGAAAGACTAATTTCCATTTATTCGGAAAATGTTATTGTATTGGGGAGTTAATAGAAATAAAAAACTATTTACACAAAGTAACTTTGCAGAGTTATAGTTTTGTTTTAAAGTATAAAATCTCACTTTAAAAAGCATTTCACATAATAGAGCACTAAGAAAAGGCTTTTACCTACACTGATAAATTTATTGTGTGTGTTTGTTTTCGATTGTGTAAATATGCTGTTGATTACTTTGCCTAAAGACATAATCCTTTCTTAGATTGAGATTTGAACCCGTGATCAACTAACATGCGTCAAACAAATTTAGAGAAAAATAGTATTATGAAAGAGGCAAAAACACTTTTGCAGGTCGGATCTCACTCATTAAGTATAGAAACAAATGTTCCTGGAAAAAGGGCAAATTTCAAGGAAAAGAGTCTTTTTTTGTTTCACTGATGTCTACTCTTTTGTGTAGTTGTGTCTGCTAGTTATCGGCTTTTTATTTCTGCTCTTGCTTTTATTGAACACAAAAACCCCAAACCTACTTGAAAAGCTCTTTCAAGTCTAAATTAGTTCCACAAAAGCAAACATTGATAAAGTAATGAGGCATTTATCAAAGAAAACGAAAATGGATCAAACATATTTGATGAAAAACCAAACATATTTATGTGTTTTCTAATATAAAAATCCCCCTGCTTTTTAAAGAGTGGTAAACACAATTTTAATGGAGATGTGAAGTTTTCTGTACTGAAAGCCATTGGTATCAATTTTACCATAAATCTGAAATTCTGATGACTTATTTTTTTTGGCAGTGAATAGCTTTCATGAAGCTCTTGAGGGACTGCAAGGCTGTTTTTTTTTTTTCTTTTTTCTTTTTCTTGCATCAACTCAATACTTGTCATGAAATGTCTCCTAATGTATTTTTAATTAAGCAACACTTTGGGATTGCATGCAGCTGCAAATCACATCTGAGTCAACAGAAAACCTCAATAATCCTGAGCTTCTAGACATTATGTTTACAGTTTTTGTATTTAAATTTTAACATTAGCAGATTTTGTACTGTAAAGGCATAAAACTGCAGAGCTTCTGTGTTTCTGAATGGGGCATACCTGAAAGCTGTATAGAACAGCAATGTTGATCTCCACCAGTGCTTTGTCTTTCCAAAGGGAGGAAGTCTTCCTGGTGTCCAGTGCCATCTTGATAGCTACCTCCTACATGGTAGAAAACAGAAAGTGACACTTTGACGTGAGAAAACAGTGTTCTGATTGGATGATAAGAGCTGAAGAATCTCCAAAACCTGAGCTGGACATTTCAAAGAAGAAACTGCAGTTTATTTTTTAAACTATGCTGTCTTTTGGTGCATTCTGCTAACTTCAACCACATTTTGAAAGTGAGACGTCTAGGTGATCGTGGCCTCCTGCATCTATAGCCCACCTCCAGGATGTTGTAGCGGGAGGTGTCGCAGAAGTCCCTCACTCCGATCTCTGTGCCCATATACCAGCCGCTGAACGGGCATGCTGTGAACTCCAGACCTCCGATCTCAAGCAGCATGTTGGAGACCGCTGGCAGGCCGTACCACTTGAGCCCCAGGTCTTTGAACCACTCATACCTGCATAAAGCCAAAGAATGACAGATTTCAGCAACAGTTTGTCAGATATTTGGATTGGATTTATGGCTTTCTAAGGACATGCAATTATCCATTGTCGCGGTAGGGTTTGTCTGTTATTTGTGTTCAAAATTTTCTCTGAGGAACAAAGCAAAAATGGGTGAACGGCCAGAATAAACATTAAAACGACAACAAAAACACTTTCATCTGCTTTTTGTTGACGGACACGTTGAGCTGGAACCCGCCCAATCTTTAGAGGGATTATTAACACTGCTTTCAGCGCATTGTTTGCAGAACTGGTCTAATCTTGTGTAATGATGAGACACTGTTGGTGTCCACAGCATGTGCCAAGCTACTGCCATCGCTGAGGCCAGCGGATGCAGGGTACCCAGCAAGAGATGCCAATTTTGGGAGCACTGGCGCAGAGCTCTGTGTATCAAGGGATTCTGAAATGCTCTCTGGAGCGTGTAGCGATGCAGTGATGGCTTTATGTGCATCTGCTAGTGAAGCAGTAAAACCCACTTCGTGGTGTGATTATGGATGCTGCGGTGCTAAAGCAGATTAATGCTAAGGGTATCAAAGGCTTTGTTGCTTTTTTCCCCTGGCTACCAAAGTGAAAAAGATTTTATTTGAAGCAAACACAAAAGGAGGCTTCAAATTTCCCTAACAAGTCTCATGGTTGCTACCAAAAGTGGCAAAGCAACAGTCAACAAATGGCTAGCTGTGCTAATAAACAGCAATCGTCACAGTTGGGTTGCGGCGGATAAAGCAATCAGACTTCTTGGCACAAACACCCCATTGTTTAACAAATGGTGTTAAAGATGTGCAGGTGGGTGGATGTCTTCATGTGAAGCCTCCTCTTCTCTGTTATTTCAGGCTTGTCCAAGGCAAAAGCTCACTTGGGGTGTGTGATGGGCACTTCCAGAACGAGGTCTTCCGGGATCTCGAACAACTCCGGGTCATTCCCGTTGGATTGCAGCAGAAGTGGAAGGACGTCAAAACGGCCCTTTGGGGCTTTCCATCCCAGCTGAATGCAGATCTGGACACCAAAAACTGGCTGTGAGTCAAGGTTTAGGTCTTCATGTGAATGAAGAAGGAATCAGAGTGTGCACCTCTGTGAACTCCACATTGGCGGGGTCTCCCAGGATCTGCCCGTCAGGCTGTTTGTAACCTGCGTAACGAATCAGCTGACTGTTCCAAACTCGGAAGTCATGTTTGCCATCTGTTCTCTGAGGAAAGATGGTGATGGCAGACCTGCAAAAGAAAAAGAAAACAAATTACAGTGCTTCGAAATTCAATTCTCATGGAGTAGATTCTCAGTAGCTTGGTCAATATTGAGGAAAAAAGTTAGAAAAAATCAGTTGGAGGCTGTGAAACACATATAAAAGCCGGAGATGGGCAGTTGTGAGTGAATAAAGCATCTAGTAAGTAAGTAAGTAAGTTTTATTTATATAGCGCCTTTCACAGATAAAATCACAAAGCGCTGAACAATAAACAATATACAACCCAGTAAAAGCAGAAAAACAATCAATTAAATATAATGTGAGCAAAACTAAATTGAAGAAAAATAAACATAAAATAAAAGTAACAATAAAACCAGTCAGCTAAAAGCATTTTTGAATAAAAGTGTCTTCAGTTGACTTTTAAAAGAATCGACGGTGTCGGCCACACGAAGGGACAGAGGGAGGGCATTCCAGAGTCTGGGGGCTATTCCCTGGAACGACCGGTCACCTCTAGTTTTGTACTTTGTCTTAAAAATCTTTAAAAGATTTTGATCTGAGGATCGGAGGGCACGGCTGGAAGCGTAGGGACAGAGCAAGTCTGATAAGTATTTTGGGGTCTGTCCATTTAACGCTCTATAGCAGGGGTCGGGAACCTATGGCTCGCGAGCCATATATGGCTCTTTTGATGGTCACATGTGGCTCGCAGACTAATCTTTAATTATACTTTTTTTTTCATTAGACCAGTCCTTCTCGGGCGCGATGCGATGCCAGAGGCGCGCAGTAGTAGCGCTGCTTGGAGTGCTTGCAGATTACTATTATCTATTATTCCACAGAGTTTGTACCACCCGGAAACCTGTGAATTGCCGTGCCTAAAGCTGCGCGCTCCCGTCTCTGAGGAGGAGCGCGCAGTTGGGACGGGATGTGTGAGGAAGAAAGCGGGGGTGTGTGGGGGTGTGTGTGTGGAGGAGGGGACCGGCAGCAGGTGAATCGCGCAGGGATGGTAAAAACGTAAACCCGTTGCCCGTCACTCACTGCAGCGTGTGAGTGTGTGTTTGGTTCCATGTCTGTCTCACATCTAAAGAACATTCAGACCTAAGATCCCGTTTAAAGCCTCAACGCCTGCATGAAGCAGAAACTCACCACGTATCAACCAGACTAGACCATCAGCAAAACTACCACGAGAAATACTCATCATTTATTAGCAACAGCATAACGATGATATTAAAAAGAATCCACAGACTTATTGTACTTTAAACTGTTCTGTTGAAATTACATCAAATGCACACATTCACTTGTAGATTTAGTTTTAAACATATTTTCGCGGACTGAGTTTAACTTGGCTGTTGGGCCGCGTTAAAAGTTCTTGAGTTCATGGAACGCATCGATCAAGCAGAGATCTGATTGGCTCTCAGTTCTGTCGCTCAGCCTGTTGTTAGGGAGTTTGGACCAATGGGATTCATCTATGGGCCGAATAAGGGAAATGGGAAGGCGGGAGGGGGGAATATAAAGTTGGGAGAAGCGCTCTCGTCTCGGCGGGAGAGAATAAGGAGTTGCTGAATTAATTGTACGGCATTTGTTGTGGTCTGCAGTAACCAGAATGAAGAACCTTAAAAGAGGTTAAGTCTCGGTGCCTCAGTGTGGGAAAGGGACGCTACATTATTGTATGGCTCTTTGGAAATTACATTTAAAAATATGTGGCGTTTATGGCTCTCTCGGTCAAAAAGGTTCCCGACCCCTGCTCTATAGGTTAAAACTAGAATTTTAAAATCAATACGCCACTTGATTGGGAGCCAGTGCAAGGAGGATAAAATGGGGGTAATGTGTGCCCTTTTGTCAGATCCTGTTAAAAGCCTTGCAGCAGTGTTTTGAACTAACTGAAGACGGTTAAGAACAGATTTATTAAAACAAGTAAAAAGAGAATTACAATAATCTAAACGAGAAGAAATAAAAGCATGGATAACCATCTCTAAGACTGAGTTAGATAAGAACGCCCGCAATTTTGCTATGTTACGTAAATGATAAAAACAGTTTCTAATTAAAAGGCTGGAATGATGGTCCAAAGACATTGACTGGTCAAACCATACACCAAGATTTCTGATACAGGGCTGTACAGAGGAGCTCAAAGAACCAAGATGCCGGGAAATTATTGGGATTTTGTTTTCTGGGGCAACTATTAGTGTTTCTGTCTTTTCTGAGTTTAGCTGAAGACTGTTGCTCGTGAGCCAAGATTTAACACAAGCAAGGCAATCTAGTAATTCTGTAAGTTTGTGGAGTTCTGTGTCATTGAAAGAGCAGTACAGCTGAATATCATCGGCATAGAAATGGTATGACACATTTTAAAGTTATTCAAAAGCTTTCCAAGAGGGTAGATGTACATTAAAAACAAAAGAGGTCCTAAAACAGATCCCTGGGGCACACCATGTAGGAGTGGAGCGGTATCAGAAAGCATGCCATTTATGTAGACAGAGAATGTTCTATTAGTCAGGTAGGAGGTAAACAACTTTAAAACAAACCCAGCAATACCAAACTCATGTTCTAATCTGTCCAACAGTATTTTATGATCAACAGTGTCAAATGCAGAGGATAAGTCCAAAAGAACCAAAACTGTATACTTTCCAGAGTCAGCAGCCATCTGTATATCATTTGAAACTTTAAGTAAAGTGGTCTCCGTGGAATGCATCTTTCTAAAACCAGATTGGTATTTATCGAAGAGTTCATAGTTACTTAAAAAAGATGTTAACTGTTCTGCCACTATCTTCTCCAAAACTTTTGAGAGTATAGGTAATTTTGAAATTGGCCTATAATTGGAGGGTTGTGATGGATCCAGGTTGGGCTTTTTTAAGATGGGACTTATTGCTGCCTGTTTAAGGAAGTTTGGGACAGTACCAGTGGAAAGAGACAGATTAATAATTTTAACAAGAAATGGGGCAATTAGGTCGATAACTTTAAAAAACATAGATGATGGCAATATATCTAGGGGACATGAGGATGGCTTCATCTTTTTTGATACGACCATGATATTGTCTATTGAGATGGCAGAAAAGTTAGTCCAGGAGTAGTTTAAAGAGGCTACAATAGTGGTATTCTCATTGGATGATTTTAGGTTTAATTTGAGCTCATTCACCTTATTTACAAAATATTGTAAAAATCTATTGCAATCGTCAGTGGTGTAAACAGGTACAGGTGGAGCTGAGGGTGAAACAATGTTTTGAATGGTATCAAAGACAACTTTGGGATTTCTCTTGTTCATATGTACTAGGTCAGAAAAATACTTAGATCTGGCGAGCTTAATCATATTATTTAATGTCCCAGTCATCTCCTTTAAATGCAGTCTATGTACTTCCAGGTTAGTGGACTTCCACAAGCGTTCTACCTGGCGACATGTTCTTCTGAAAGCAGCAATCTCTTCATTTAACCAGGGATGAGGAGAGTTAGAAGATGTTTTAGTTTTAAGCTTCATGGGTGTCACTATATCCAAAACAGTCAGGCAATGACCATTAAAATGATTGATAAGGATTTCTACATTGTCACAATAATCAATAAGATTAAGATGAAACAGTTTTGAAAACTGTTCAACAACAGTGTGATTTATAATACGCCTTTGAGATACCACTTTATGGGAGTTATTGGACACATGACTGGATATGTTAAAATAAACACAGAAATGGTCAGTCGCATGAACATCCACCACATTCAGAGACCGTATATCTAGGCCCATGGAAAAAACAAGATCTAAGGTGTGACCTTTGTTGTGTGTGGGACTAGAAACATGTTGCTTTAGGCTAAAAGAATCAGTGAGTGTTAAAAATTCAGAAGCTACTTTACAAGATGGGTCATCAACATGCAAATTAAAATCACCAAGAATTAAAACTTTTTCAAATTTGATAAGAATAGATAAAAATTCAGAAAATTCATTTAAAAATTCTCTAGCAGACCCAGGGGGACGATAGACTAAAATACAATAAAAGTAGTCTAAATTTCCAACCTTAGTCATTTGGAGCTCAAATGAGTTGAAATGATCCGGCTTCATTTGCCTGCAATGGAAGGAATTACGGTGGATGAGCGCAAGGCCTCCTCCACGCCGTTCAACCCGAGGTGTTCCAAAAACAGAGCAGTCAGGGGGACATAGTTCATTTAAATGGAAGTAGTCCTGCTCCTGCTGCCAAGTCTCTGTGATGGCCATGAAGTCAAGATTTTCAGATGTGAACAGGTCACCCAGATAATGAGCTTTGTTCGAGATTGAGCGTGCATTTAAAAGAGCAAACCGTGTTTGTTCTTTGCAAGGGACTGAAGGTTTGTGCTGTTCAGTGGTGCCACATAGCGAATCCTGAGTACTAT
Organism: Oryzias sinensis; assembly: GCA_037389245.1. Taxonomy (NCBI): domain Eukaryota; kingdom Metazoa; phylum Chordata; class Actinopteri; order Beloniformes; family Adrianichthyidae; genus Oryzias; species Oryzias sinensis. Next base: position 2,901,692 of record CM074495.1, read on the forward strand.
CCACAGTAATGGTTTGCAGGGGGAGGCTGATGAGGCAGGGAAGAGAGGATCCTCTGGAAATAGGCTGGTATTGAAAGCGAGGCCTGATGATGACAGGGATCTTTTCAGAAGGGGGGGAGCTGCTGACACATTTGGAGGGTGGAGTTGATTGTCAATCATAAAGTTTGTAGGACTGAACAGCATAAATTATGTTTGCTGTTAAAAATTTAGTTCCCAGATGGTTTATATGGAGACCATCACGTTGGTAGAAGGAACAGCTATCCCAAAAAAGATTGAAATTGTCAATAAAACCAAAATTGTAGCAGAGGGAAGAGTGTTTAAGCCAGTTGGTGAGCGCTAAAATCCTGCTAAACCTCTCTGCTCCATGGCCTAGTGTGGGGAGAGGGCTGGAAATAAAAACTGATTTCCCACAAGAGACTAAAAATGTAAACAAATCCAAAAAATCCAACTTTGTCAGCTCTGACTGACTGTGTGAAGTGTCATTGGTTCCTATATGGATGATAATTCTGGTTATTGTAGGAGGTGCAGTTTGTAAGAGTCCAGGAAGTTTATCCAGTAAGGTGGGCACTGTAGCACCAGGAAAGCAATGCGTGGTTGCATTAAAAAATCTACAACGCCTAATAATTGAGTCTCCTACCAAGAGTGTTGTTGGGGCAAACAAAGGTTGTGGATCGGAAAATGGATGCTGCTGAGAGATAGGTGCAGGTGAGGCAAAAGGTGGGGGAACACACTGGGCTAGAGCCGGGGCGGATGGATGATGGCTCAATGCCAAACTGGGAGAAGGAGAGCTATCAGCGGCCGAAACACCCACAACATGCAAGCTACGCGCCGTGCAGGTGTCCGAAGAACCTCCTGGGAAGGAGGAGCCAGCGCGATCCCCACTGCCGCCAGATCTGGCCGCCGAAGTAAGCAGGCCCGTCGCCGAAGGAGGACAAGCGGGAGTTGGCGATACACCTGTCGCAGGGGGGGACCCCGCCAACCCTGGACCCGACGCCCCGATCGCAACCGCAGATGAAGAGCCCGCATTATTGGATCCCGAGATGACATGGACTTCGTTCTGCCCGCGGCGGGTGTCAGGGCGTCGACTCACTGCGTCTCTCAGGAGCTGTCGGCGTTTAGCGGAAGATGGGCCTCCAGATGCCGGGTGGCCTTCTTTCTCAGTCCGAGAAGCGACAGGGCGAGGGTTTTTCCCGCGGAGTGGAGGAGCCGCTTTCAGGACGTCATCAGATGTTGGACCTGACAGGACGTTGAAACGGTTGGAAAGAACGAGGTCATCGCGGTCCAAGGCTTTCTTCCTGCGGCACACCACCTCAGTCCAAAGCGGTTTAGGTGTGGAGCTCAAGGAAGGCCGCGGCGAGATGTCAGGGTCCCAGTGAACTGTATCTTCCAGGGCCGCTTTCAGTGAGACAATATGCATGGACTGTTGATGCGCTATGTCCAGCAGAGAGTTCAACAGATCATTTTTCGACCTCAACTCATCAGAGAGTTTCTCTCTGCTATCTTTATTCTGATCTTCAACCCAGATCCGTTTTAAATCTCAGAGCAGATGTTTAAACTGCTAAGCTGGTTGTAAGTGTCGAAGGAGGGTGCGCTGGTGAAGCCGAGCAGCTGCTGTGGATGTGAGTTAGTCACCGCTGACACTCATCTGTGATACGACTCTGATAAAAGGACCGTTAGCTTCATACAAGAAGGTTTCAGGAAGACTTTAAGCTAAAAAGGGGGTGGGAACACAAAGTACTAAATTAACAAGTAGGACTACAGTGACTGCTATGTATTTTTATTAATTTATTTACATTTGCAATATATTAGTAATTAATCATGCAAAAACTAAAAGATAATGAATGGATGAGTCACAACTGGAAAATTATATAGTTAAAATGTTTTATCAGATAATTGTTGGTTCTGTATAAACTCAGTTTCTGGAAGTTTCAGGGTTGAAAACTTGAATGAAACCAAAATACATTTAATTCATTTTAAAAGTCAATAATTTGAATTACACGTCAGATAAACATTGCTGCAAACCTAATTTTTATTGTAAAACATTAAATTAAAAGGTTAATATATTACTATCTAAGAGGAAGATAATAGAAAACTAATGGAATTAAAGTATTTTCCAAAAAAATTTGTTTGACAAACTTTACCATAACTATAAATTGACCCAAATTGGCTAATAAACTCAACTATTTTTTGCTACGTAAAAAAGTGATTAGCTGCCAGTCAAGACCATTCAAACCTGAGGTTCTGTGTCTTCATTTATATTAACTGTAACCCTCTGTCGATAAGGGTTTCAGTTGTCTGTTCTCGAGGCAAAAGGAAGACCATCTGCTCTGATAGCAGGAGCTTGTCAGAAATTGGGTTGCACAAAAAAAGAAACTAAAATGCACACAAACAATTCTACAGCTGAGTGACAAACAAAGAGGTAATGGTGGCTTTTTAATGGGAGCCTTGGGCCAGAGCTCAGCCTGACGGAAATATTTTAGCAGTGAAAAAGAAGAACTCCACCAATTCATTCAGACTGGAAGTTCAGTTTGTTTTTCAAATTGGATTTATTTTTCTTTTTTATACAATCTCATACTGTTGACCTTTCAATGTATTTTTAATACCACAAGTTTTTTGGAGCTGTTTTCTGATGTTTGATTAAGCAACAACAGTAGATTTTTGTGGCCAACTAGTGAAGCTCTGATAGCACCTCGTTTGCCCCTGACGGACCAGTTGAGTTGTTTTTGGGGCACCGCCCCTCATGTTTCTACAGATGACTTCCCTTCTTACTTTTTTCTTGCTTAATATGCCCCAATGCTTAAAAAAAGTTCTGGAAAGAGACTTGTAATCAACAATTTAGAGCCTGCCATCATGCCTTCCAAAAGGACTTTGTCATCCATTGAGGATGCACAGTCTGATGTTAATGGGCGATGTGGATGGGGGAGATGACGATGGCTTCTCACCTGTCCAGAATAACCTACTTTATATGAGGTTGGTTAAAGGACAGTGGGCAGGATGGGCATGCCACGTCATGCGGCCAATAAGTGAGGTGATTATAAGAGACCTGCTGCTCTTCCATGCAAACAGTTTTAAACCAGCTGTTCTAGCTGGCATAAGGAAAATGAGCAATTTTTGTTCACAATCTTTCAGGAGCAAAGAACAGGCCGTTTTGAGCCAGACATACAGGGGATGCGTCTGTTAGGACTATTTAGTAGTCGGTGTGTTCTCTTGATGAAGTCACACTATTCTCAGTATATCTGAGTGCAATCCTGGAAGAGATGGACCGCCGACTGGACATACAGACTTATCACAGCTTTTGTTTGGGAGGAGATTTTTGTGATAAATGACCTTCTCCTCTGGGGAAGTAGTTAAAAGTGATTAAAGGATGTGTTATGAGACTGCCAGTTTCAGGTGAGAGAATTTCTCCAGTCTGAGCTATGCATCGATGATCACCGAGAGCCCAAGAAGGGCAATCTTTCAACCTCTGCTCGTCATGGAAATCTCAGCATTCCTGAGAGGAGTGGGCTGGTTTTTAGATGCAGCAAAACATCAAAAGCAGGGGTCTGGTCAGCAGATTGACCAGCCCAAAGCAGAGATTTAAAAGGAGAATGGTGCTGAGTGGACTCCTGAGAACTCCAGGAGTCCATTTTTCCCCCTACTCTACATTTTGTGGGAGCAAAAAAATAAAATAAAAATAAAAAATCAAAGCAAGGTTCCACAATACCACCAAGTACCAACTGTGTGTTCTGAAGCCCCGGATAAAAAAACAATTCTGTTTATGTACACAGACTGTGTCCCAAGAACAGAATGGAAGCATAAAGGAAACGCAAAAGAAATGGAAAAAAAAGGCAATCCATGTTGTGGCCTTATTAATTTTTTTGCTTGTTTTGGCCACCATGGCTAACTCCACAATAAGATAAGATAAGATAAGATATTCCTTTATTATTCCCACGATGGGAAAATTTCCTTATTGCGGCAGCAGTACAGGAACAGAGAGCAATATATAAAAGAAACAAACACAATCACAGGGGAATATCTAAGAGTGATGAAAATTTCATCCCAACAGAGAAGAAAACCATTGATCGTATTCAAGTGATTCCTTCACGACTACCTTGTACTGATTTTTTACATTTATTTTTTACTTATCCTGTTCATGAAGCAGCATAAAGCAACAAGTTGCTGGATGTTAACAATCATTACAGTCAGGTTTAGAAGTAATGTAATACAAATCTAAAAGGGGCGGGGCCTGTCCACCCACACACACACACACGCAAATGTTGTAAACATACTTGTTGGCTCCAAAAATGTTGACATGCAAACATGTCAACATAATACAACTAACTGACGGAATGTAAAAAGAAGGAGGGAGAGTACCAAGCCATCCCCACACCAAGACCCCGCCGCAGCAGCCGTGGCAGCCAGGATCCCCCAAAACCTGCACAAATCTTCACTCATTCAAAGCTTAAGCAATAAATCAGGCCACAGGCCCTCTACTTCCTCACTGAGTCCTTATAAAATGCATGTTTTGTGCCATAGAAGATGCCATATATTTGTACTTCCAAAATAAAACTTTTGTTTTCCATGGTGTAAATGGATGCAGGTCTTCTCTATAGTGTTAATGAGCATTTTAGCATTAGCACGTCACCTTAAATAAAAATGCCATTTTATAAAGATTTATTTTGAAAGCACAATGGAGTTTTTTTTTTTTTTTAATTCAGACCTGTTTCCTGTTTGCCAGGCTTTTTACCGCAGCAGTGACCCGTCAACAGACTTGACATAAAACTGCAGAGGGACAGTCGTCAGACACAGACATGACGGAGGCCATGTAAAGATTACGATTGATTAATTAACGTTTAATGTTTTTTTGTGTCAACACAATGTAAACGCACCGCAGACCAGACAGACCAGTGTAATCAGCCCAGGTTTTCTGATGTCTATGTGCAGAGAACAGCTGGGTTTAGGAAACTGATCAGCTGTTTCTGTTGTGAATTTTGCAACAGTCAAGCCGTAGACTTTCTTACTAGAATGAGGGCTCATTCAACCAGACCCATGACCCAGTTCAGAGCAGTTCTAGTCAAAGGTCTTTCCGCTGCAGCCTGCCTGATTTCCCTTCACGCTTGTGTGTTTTTATAAGCCAGATGTTGCCCCAAACATCTTTGTCTCCCTCTGTCCTGGAGGCAGAAGTGATGAGTGCTTCCTAAATGATCTGATGCAGTGTCTTTTTATGGCTTTAGATAGTTGATGCAACCCAGGTGAGGGCTATATCTCCCATGGCAGAACACCAAACAAATTAGTAAAAGAATGCAATCCTTTGTTCTTTAAGAACCTAGTGAGGTGTTTCACCAGTACGTACCCTCTTTGCAGGGCAGACAAAGAAAACTGCAATGAATGAAGTAAGGGACAGTCAGCCAAATTAACATGACGGGCAGGGCCCCACTGGTGCTCAACTTGTCTCTCAGTTTAATTGGATACAGAAAAGGAGACCATCATCAAAGAACCTGGGATTAAGCATTAACCCAATAAGGTTTTCACAGCCCCATTCATCCCTTGCAAACAAAACACACCTTTCCAAAGCAATAAAACTGAGTTTTTTTTCTATATTACCTGAGGCCTTAATTGATTAATTGATTTTAATCAAATCTTTTCATATTGGTTTAAGCCAAAGCATCCAAGCATCCATCTGTCTCTATTCAACATGTGTCTGCCTTCAGGTGGTCAGGCTTGATTCTGTAATGACTCGAAATGTATCCGCAGCCAGGAAGTAAATTTGAGATGTCACATGTGATTAGGACTTGTCAGGAAGAGCGCAAGTTCTGCTGCGCAGGTCTGACAAGGGTCTGCTGCCACCTCACCAGCAAGGCAGCGAGTGTTGCTGAGACAGTAAGAGAGGGAGACAGGCAACAGATACAGCATCGAGAGACACACTGACAGATGGGAGAGAGGGTCAAGTTCGGGTAGTCAGAGTTGGAGAAGGGTGAGGAACGAGACAGATGGAGAGTAGAATGGGAGCAATGGGAGCAGAGAAGAAAAGAAAAATAACACCAAAATAAAACAGTGCTTCTACCTCAGATTGCCTTTGTTGGTGGCATACTTGATGTGGTTGCAGATGTAGTTGTACATTCCATGGGCTGTTGTGCAGTCTCTGGCATCAAAGACCTTGTGAGCAAATATAGAAAGATTTAGAACCAGGTACATACCATGCAAGCAGACAACTTAGAGATTTAACAACCAGGTGCTTTAGGTTCAAACTCCAATTTTAACTATATTTTTATCTATTGTAAAATTGTTCCCGGTTGTTATTTAATTATAATTATGCAGTTTTTAGCCAAAATAAATAAATCCTGTGTCCTTTTAAAGACATATTTTCTGCAGAGCAGGTGGAGTTTATCAAGAATTTGCCTCTGAGTTGTGGGCGGGACTCTCGCAACTCTCTACCAAGCCTCAAACCTCAAAATTCATCTGTTTAAATATGGTTTTTCTCTTTTCTTTCCCAATGTTCTGTTCTGTTAGCAGATATTTATTGTGCTTCTATTGTAAATTTGCTGTGATTTTTATTGACTTCTGCGTTTGTACATTGTACTTCAGTTTTTTCGAAAGGTGCTTCAAAATAAAAAGGGTTATAGAAAACGACAGTTTAAAAAGAATGTAGCCTAAAAACTGCATAATCATTATTAAAAGAACATAGGAATGCTTTAAATAAATAAATAACAAGATGATTGGAGTGGGACTTTAGGAACATGGGACACAACCTGTAGTTTGGACCACTGAATCCGTCCCACACAGCGTGCGGCGTTCCTCCAGGCATGCTTGGCGCCATAAATCAGTTCAGTGTCTTTCAGCTGATATGTTCCTGAAGCTTCAATCTCTTTTGTCACCTCCTCTCTGCGGTCCAAGTGAGCCTTAGAGCCACATCTGCAAGATAACATCCATCCGTCAACATTACATTGGATCGTACCATCAATTCCGAATATTTGTACCAATCATTGCAAGTAACAGTGCAAACTAAAGCTCTGTAAACATTAAAATCCACAAACCCACTAAACCTTCCTTCCTCTAGATGCTAATAGTTGGCAGCTCACAGTTGAACAGGTGAATCAAATTCATCCAACAGGTGCTGCAGTCTGTTTACATGAACAAATGTCTGAGTCCCGATGTTATTTTTAGCATTGCATAAAAGTTCAAATTTGTACAGGCAAATCAATGTCAAAATGGAAGCCGACAAAGTTGTGGACACTTAAAAACTAGAGAAGAATATGAACACAACAATTGGTTTCACACTTGACAGATCTGTTTTGAGACGACTTTAATTTGTTCTAAACACGACTGTGCCTCATTCTGACTATGCTATTCCCCTTCAAATTACTGTCCCAAAAAATTGTACTGACAGTAGAAACACAGGGACGGCTTTGGGCGTGTGCCGACTAATGACCAAATAATGATTTTAAAGGTCGTCATTGTTTGCATCTTTTTTTTTAACACTTCATAAAAATTTACAAAGGCTTCATCAAACTATAATGACACCTCCACACATCCCCATACACCCCCTCCACGTCCAGGTGTCGTGCTGAGGGAACTACGTCACACTGGTCACTGGAACACCCCCATGCAGGTCATCACCAACATTCAAGATGTAGCAGTGATGTCATCAACAAGAGACAGTGTAGTTTACTGAATAATAATACAAGTACACCACATTTAGGGGTGTGTAGCTAAAGCTAAAACTAAATCTTGCTGTGTACCAACAATATATTTTAGAAAAAGATAAAGTTGAATATTTCGATTTTTGATGTGGTTTTTGTTCCATTATTCTCTCATTATTTAAATGTTTTGATGGGCATGGGTGGTTTTACACATAATAAATGTGCAAAACCTCTCCTGGGTCCCAAATGTTCTGCGGCTGCATTGTTGGTTCAAACGCATAATCTATTGCTATTATCATGATGCAACAACAAAATGTCATCAGAGCAGCAACCTGAGATCATTTATTATTTTATGTTTGTACTGCAAACATACTGTACTGCAGCCCCATTATCTCTAATGACAATAATTTAATAGGAGAAATTTTATAAGCAAGACAAAGGTGGTACGCAACTTTGTTACATTACATTGTTACATTACATTTTGACCATTATTTTACTTCATATATTTGAGCCATAGAATTTAATAGGATAATGGCTGGATACTTTTGGTTTACTGTTTTACTGTGGCTTACTTTGATGTTTAATACAGCATAGTTTCATCTCTATATTTCTGTTGCATCACAGGAGTCCCTCTAAGAACTCTTGAACATGAATTTCCTCGTTCTTGTGGTTCCTTGGAGTGTTACCCTTGCAGTCTCCAAGATAAAGGAGACGTTATCACAAAATGAGAAATCTAAATCTGATAGAGTTGGATTGAAGGTCCTTGGAATACCGCGACCTGACGTATGAGGTTCCATTTGTGCCAAAAATATCAAAATGTGTTTTTGCGTCCACTGTTATGTCTTTGGTCCATTGTCTATGTCTACTGATCGTGTTTTTGCGTCCACTGTCTATGCTTTGGGCTCATTGTCTGTCTATTGAACAAGTTCATTTTACATTGGTTCATGTCTATGTATTACTAAGCAATATCTGCTTCATGTCCATGATTCTTTGATTATTACTGTGTATTTACTTTGTGATGTATATGCTTGCTCCATGCTTAAACTTTGCATTTATCTTTGTCATTGTCCTTATCCGATGTCGTCTAACTACGGCGTCAGGAAAGTCCTTAGCAACAGTTGCTATTGTCGTTTGCTACGTCGTTTCACGTGTCGTCAGGAAAGTCCTTAGCAACAGTTGCTAGTGTCGTTTGCTACGTCGTCTCACCATGTCGTGTCCTTAGATCTTGTTGTATTTCAAATTTTGCAAAAGTTGTCAGAGAAGTCCTTTGTACGGTCGGTAAATAGTTTCATCACGGAACGAATCACGTTTAAAAATAACAAAACTTTATTGCTAATCCTGCAAACGCGCACTGCCAGAAAGGGGGGGTGCATGCGTGCAACAGTTTCGCGCTCCCGTTTAAAGTTATTTAGTTTTAAGTTATTTAGAATATGGCTTCAATTCAATCTGGTGATGAAACTATTATTTAACAGTCTTTTGAAAAGTAACTGATCTTTATTCAACATGTTACATAACAGATTGAAAAGAAAAGATCAAAATCCATTCAAAGATTTCGGGCCGTCTGCTCCTTGTTTATCCACCCGATTTGTGACAGCATGTTTGATAAAGATCGGCTATTTTTTAAAAGACTTAAATAGTAGTTTCATCTCCGGATTTAATTGAAGCTAGACTCTAAAAAACTTAAAAAAATTGGCAAGAGAGTCGCTTCGGGAACGTGAAAGCGTTGTACGCATGCGCGCCCTCCTCCCCCTCTTTCTGGCAATGCGCGTTTGAGGGAATATCAATAAAGTTCATCTTAAAAAAGTATTTGTCATGGTTAACCTTAGCTAGCGCCGGTTTCTTTTTTCATTCCGTGGTAGTACAGGAAACAATTTACCGGCCATACAAAGGACTTTTCTGACTACTTTGGCAAAATTTGAAAAACGGTAAGATCTATGATCGTAGCTGACGACAGTAGCAAACGTCGTAGCTAACGACAGTAGCAACGGTTGCTAAGGAGACGACAGGGCGTATAACAAGGACAATGCAAAGTTTTACACATAACACATGAACCAATGTTCAATGAACTCGGTCAGTAGACATATACAATGGACCAAAGACATAGACAGTGGACACAAAAACAGATTTTTGGCACAAACGGAACCTCATACTGACGGGACTAAAGGTGTTCCCCCAAAGCCCATCACTCTGCTTCAAACCCGCCCTGAGCTGCTCTTGCCTTTTGATGGAGGTGTAGTACTGATCTATGAAGTCGGTGGCCAGGGGAAGGAGCTCCTCTTTGGTTCTGGCGTCATCTGGCTTGCGAACGTGCTGAGTGGGCATCATCACGGAGCCGAAGCAGACATCTTCACCGCAGGATGGCATCTTAGAAGACAAAATTAAAAGAAAATTTGGGAGTTCAGGAAACTCTCTTCACATCTCCTCCACATGTCCAGTTCACCTGCGGCAAATAACAGAATGTGTCGAAGACAGCTGGAGTTTTATTACCTCATCAAATGTTTTCATTAAAAAGTCAAAATAAATGCTGTTTCTGTAGCTTCTGTGATAAAAAAAGACTCATTTTTAGCAACTGCTGTTATTTTTGTATCACATTTGTGACATTCTAATTAATTTCCCCAACTTGTTTAGTCAGACTTGTCTGTAGAACCAAAGCAATGAGGAATCATTCAGTAGCAAAATTGTGCTTTGATCTGAGTCATAATGAGTAGAAGGTATAATTAAGACACCAGTAATCTCATAATAAGTTGTCTGGTTATGAAAGTTAATGTTGAGTGAGAAACATAAAGCAAGATGTCTGAGGGACTCTTTCTGAACAGATATAAGCTCCTTTTTATGCTTTTTTTTGTACAACAGCTCCCACTAAGTTCTTAAAAATTACAAAAATGTTTTACCAAATGACACAAACATGCTAAAATGCAAAACCAAAGAGACTTGTCTGACTTTGATGCAGCAGAAATGCTGCACTTCTTTCATTTTTACAAGAGGAAAATCAAGTTCAGCTGCTCAGACAGTTGTGTTTAGAACCTTTTTACCTAATCAGACAAAGAAAACATGTTCACCAAGTACTGAACCGCTCAAGATGATGCCTTTATAACAGTCACTCCTGGCTGGCACTAATAAATAAGTAAGTCAGTAAGTCACAGATTCAGTCATTAAACTGTGACGGAATGACAGAAAGAGAGGAGAGGAAAAGGGGAAAGAGAACCATGACAGATGCTGGGAGAAAACTGCCCAGAGCAACCTTGTGTGGTCTGCTTAATATGATTAGAGCTGAAGTCAGCTGTCACTTTGGTTTGCCTTCACCGGCTCAGAGAGGAAACAAATGAGTGAGCAGGAGCGAAGAACTTTTAGGACAGCCAGGCATGTGGTCTAAAAGGAAATCTGACAATGACCCAAGCAGGGCTAAAATTAAACGCTCAACTCGACCTGTCCAAACACTCCTATAGAGAAACAAAACATCACCTCTGCAATAAACTAACTTAACATCTTTCATGTGACTTAAATGTCTCAATTTAAGGGAGAAAGGAAAATGGAAAAAAGAGGTTAAGAAGGATCTCTGATGCTCTGGCACGTCCGCCCCTCATGCTGCTCCGGCATTCATGCCGACCAGCTGTCCTTTCGAAGGAAAGATGGATGACCTGCGATGTACATAATAAATCTGAGGCCGTTATTGCAGGCCCTTCATCGGGATGCAGGCAACAGCTTTAACGATAAGTCACCAAAGTAATTAAGCCGCCGTTTCCTGCTTCCAAATGGCAGCACTGTTTTTGAGGGTGAATGATTAAATAGTTGTGTTCACCTTGTGCCTGATGGACCAGCTTACTAACTAGACGAGGAAACTTTGTCTGCATGATAAGATGAAAAAAACAGTGCAGCTGGTGAATAAAAAACAGATGGCTCAGCAGAAATGACGTTTTGATGGGAAAACATGCGGTTTGTAAGACCTTTCGAAGTAGTTCAACTCAGAAACATCAAAACAAATGAATGGAAATTGGAATTTTATATTAGAATTTTTGGCAATATTTTACAAATGGAGATTTGCTGGTTAAAATTGACAGTTATTTGCTATTCCATTACCTTTTGCTACTCTTTATGTCATATTTTAAACATTTAAACAAAGCAAATAATATTAAAATTGTAATTTTGATGTCCTTTTAGAACTTTTTGCTAATATCTATGTCTTATTTTAAGTATTTTAAACCATGTTCAAAACTACAAACTAACTTTTTTGTCATTTCATTTTTTTAATTAAAATTCTTATTTTGAGCATTTTAAACTATGTTAAATTAAAAAAAAAATACCTTTTTGCCATTTTATTTTTTTTTGCTTATATTTATGTTTTATTTTAAGCTTTTAAACCATGGTATGAATATTAAAATCCATTAAAATGCCATTTTATTCCTTTTTGGTAATAATTATGCCCAATCTTAAGCATTTAAATTGGGCAAAGAATATTAAATCTCAATTTGTGGCCATTTTATTACTTTTGGCTAACATGCACGCCCCATTTTAAGCATTCAAATTGTGCTAAAAATATAAAAGTCACTTTTTTACTAATATTTGTTTCCTATATTGAGCATTTAAATCAGGGGGTGTCCTCCTCCAAGCCTCGAGGGCCGTCATCTTGCTGGTTTTCGAGAAACACTAACCTACTAGCTGCTGATTACCTCGATCCTTCAAGTTTTGTCAATGAGAAGCTACTACCATGGTAGGTTTTTGGGGAAACGTGTAGAACACTGGCCCTGGAGGTCGGGAGTTTGACATCTGTGATTTAGACCAAAAGCTTTTAAAGGAAAGTTCAAATTAAAAATACTGAAAAAAGTTATTCTGCTGTATAACAAATTATCCCCCAGAACATCCAGATCTCATTTTGATGTTTTGTTTGAACCGTCATTATGCCCGCTGAACAGATCTGATCCCCAACGCTTTTCTATTCTGGTATCAGCCTTTATCTTTTCTCACAAATCAAAGCGTTATATTTGTGAGAAATTTTGCCCTGCTTGACATAGTAAGATGTTTTGGTGCCTTTCACCACCATGTTTCTGACAAAGAAAGAAAGGCCCCACTTAGAGGTTATCGACAGAGGAGCTTGTTGTTTTGATCTCCTGATAAAGAACTGTTTCGTTTCTCCTTTTAAGGAAACGTGATCCAGTTCCAAGATTGTTTGGAGCACTGTAAACCGTTCCCTAGCAGACCTTCAGCTCAGCCATGATTTGCTGTGGAAGAATTCCCTCTTTGCTTTTATTTAGACCACTTGTCAGCTCCCCAAAAACAAACCTCCAGCTCCTCTCTAATCACTTTAATACATCTCCAACCCAACCAGCGTCCAAAACGGATCTCCTACTGTAACGTCGGCCGCTTTCCCCCCGTCTCGTTGGTCAGAAAAATAGGCGAGCTTCGCCTTTGACCTCCTTCTGACTGAGTAACCGAGTGTAAACAAGACACAGAGAGGCTGCCCGCTGCCTTTCATGGAATTGGGCTAAAAGCAATTGAGCATTTCCAACTAACTTTGCAGGCGAAACAGAGAAAAGCAACTTCTTCTGTGAGAAAGCAGACCTTCTGATCTGTTCAAACTTCTCTGGTTCTGCTACTAACCACTAGAATCATAGTGCACTTTCTTTTTTCAGCTTGGTGCAGATTCAAAAGGACCAGAACATAACGTTCATCACATCATTGGTTTCAACTACTCTACAAATGTCTTCATTTTGCATTCTCTACCTTCAGATGAATTTATTGCAGTGGTTCCCAAACTTTTTCTGCAGGGCCCCCCTTTCTAAAGCTTAGAATATTTTCGAGCCCCCCCACACTGACACAAACATACAAATCCTTTGTTTCTAAACTCCACCGCGCCTTATAACATGTGGTTAATGAGAAATCTTTCTCTGAACGGTAGAATTCTGTTATCTGAAGCTGAAGGAATCTCTAGATCTGTCTATGTGTCTCTGTCTTTAGAAATGCCAAAACCCATCTGTAACCTATTAAACAAAACATTATTTGATTTTATTTGGAGGAAAAAATGTCATTACTTTAGGAAAAATGTTTTGTGTAACACCAGAAAACATGGGGGCATGGATGCATTAACCTTTGAAACTTTAAACAACTCTTTTAAAATAAAGTGGTTAAGTAATTTATTGAAAGGGGAAGACAATATCTGGAATGCATTTCCCAAATATATATTTGACACAATGGGAGGCATTAAATTCTTGCTAAAATGTAATTGTGAAATTGAAAAATTACCCACAAAACTTTTACAAAAAAGCCCTGCTGGCCTGGAAACTCCTTTATAAACATAATTTTTCTCCAACAACTTGTTTTATTTGCAATAACAGTAATGTACAATAAAAGAATAAATCACTTTTTTTCCTAGATGGTATGATAATGATATTGTTTTAATCAGACAACTTTTCAATTCTCATGGACATCTTCTGACGTATGAAGAATTTCTTTTAAAATTCGGTATTCCTGTTCCACCCAGAGAATAGGCAATAGTGTTAGATGCCGTTCCAACCAGTCTACTTCAACTGTTTAAAGGGATTTAGAACACAAGTCAAATTGAGAACCCAGACAATTTTTTTGGACAATGTGGATATTTGTGTTCATTCAGTTTCCAATAATCAAAAAGAAATCTTTTACACCACAACCTTACCTGCTGGGAGGTTTTACTGGGAATCCAAATTTGTGGACATAAAATGGACTTATGCTTGGACTATTAGCAATAAATACTGTCTAAATAACAAAATAAAAGAGTTGTCCTTCAAAATATTGCATTGTATATATCCTACCAAAAAGACTTTGAGTAGATTTGTTGTGGACATGGACCTGTTTTGTTCATTCTGTGGAACTCAGGAGGAAACTATTTATCATGTTTGTGGACTGCAGACATACAAATAAGGTTTGGATTGAAGTGGGAAACTATATTGGAAAAATAACTAAACAAACTGTTACATTTTTAGATAAAGACATTATTCTGGGTTACCTTAATGTCAAAGTAGACAAAGATTGTATCTTCATTACACAATTGTTTTTATTATTGGCAAAATTCCATATCCATAAAGCCAAATGGTCAAACTCCAAACCTAAATTCCAGCAGTTTTTGAGTTAAATCCATCAGTAATGTACCATTATCAAACATCTGCAAAACCAAAAAGCAATTCCAACTAATTTAATTTTTGAAAGATTTAAAATTTATTAAACCCCAAAGATTTTTGAAGTTATACTTTTTGTATATACTTTTTATTTCTTATATTTTTCTGCAATATGTACACATTTCAATTCCCCCTGAGACATTCACATTGTTATTGTATTATGTTGTCTGTCAATAAAGTATGAAAAAGAAAACTCCACCGCGCCCCCCCTGCAATACCTCTGCGCCCCCCCTAGGGGGCGCGCCCCCCAGTTTGGGAACCTCTGATCTATTGGATCCTCCTAAAATCTTCCAAGCATCAAAATTTGTGCAACATTTTTTTATTTAAAAAAAGGTTTAGATTTTTTGCCCAGATGGGGTTTTAAAAAAAATAAATAAATGTATAACAACAACAAACAACTGATACTGCAAGGTTCTGGCTTGTTTTCCATAGAGAATTAAAAACCGTTTACACAGTTACCATAATTTCACATTCTGAAGCAGAGAAAAGCAGCTTTGCACCAATATGCAACACTTTACAGTAGTGAAGTGTTTACGCATTTACTGTAAATCAGTTGATTCTGTCGCTGGGAAAGGTGGCTTTACGTTGTTATGCAACACAATACGATACAACAGTGCAAAGCTGATAAGAAAAGCCGCTTTTCTCCACGTCAGAATCCACTGATTCATAGAGGTGTAGGATTTACAATATAACAAAGAGCGTGTTTTATTTAGCTGTCTCCGGAGTTAAATTATTAAACCAAATATGGTCATCTTTTCCTTTTTATGTTTTGCATATTTGAAATATGAACCTGAAATGATGAAATTTGCTTCAGAAAACACGGTCAAAGTTGTGAGACAAACTTTTTTAAACCCAAACTGAAGATACTTTAGTCAGAAATAAGATGGATGAAGAATTCCAAGACTTGTTTACAATTGCAAAATAAAAATGTTTAAGAAAATGATAAGAAGAACAATTGTGATTTTATGCACTTTTTTGTGTTTTTGATTAAAGTTTGTCTAAATCAAATAAAATAAAAAAAAGGCTTAGGTGCTAGAACAAACAGAGTTTTAGTAAACAATCAACCCTGTCACGGTTCAAATCCAAATCTATGGAGGTGGAGCCAAATCTGCTTAACCCTCGGGGCGGGAAAGAATTCTGCAGTGATAATATTTACACTAATGCCCCCGTTAAAGAGTAAAGTCTGTCCAACTTTATCTGAACAACAATCAACAATCCAAAATGTGGGTCAGCGATGAGCTTGTTTCTTCTAAAATGTTTTTTGAAAAACTTAATCCAGAATAATTTACCCCCCCCCCATGCATTCTAGGTAAATAAATGAAGGAAGTGACAAGATGAATCCCTAACAGCTCATTCAAAAGCCCCATAATGTAGGTGAAAGCAGAGAAAAGCTCACTGCTGTTATTATTTAACCTGCCTGACGTGCGTTTTACGTGTTATAAAGTCTGCACTGTAAATGTTTATTTAGCTGCTGAAATATAGTTCAGTCAAAGGGTTTGGGGGTGAACTCCTGCACACTAAGGATTGACCTTTGGTCTTTTTGAATATGGTTGGCTTTTTATCTTTTAATGAATAATTAAAGAAAAACATCTGCAGAATCCACAGATTTTTTTTTAAACCTATTGATGATAATTAAGTATCTTTTTATTCCCTGTTGAGTGAAACTGCACTTCAGGCAGTAGTGAGTGAATCCACTTAAGCCACTGTTTTCCCAACACTGGTTCTTAGACTTCCCACGCATATTTGACACATTTTCACCACTCCAGCACACCTGATTTCAGTCATCGGCTCTCCACGGAGCTCAGCAGACGCCTGATAATGACAGCCATTTAAAGCCAAGTGTGCTGAAGAAGCCAAACAAGAATGATGTGTAGAGTGGAGGAGGAGCCGAGGCTGACTGAAAGAAACAGAGATCTAACAGGAGTGTTTGATTAATGTTGAAGTTTAGTGATTCATGCCGCTGAGAGGAAGGTTGCCTTTGTGTGCCCACACCAAGTGTGCGGAGGTGCAGGCATTTTTCAGTTCACCAGGGTTTGGGGAAACAATACATGTCTTTAAATAATTATAAATCATTTTTTATTATTTTAGGGTTCAGACTTTGAGTTTGTGGACACTTTTAAATACCTGGACGTTCACCTGAACAACAGACTGGACTGGACCAATAATACGGATGCTCTGTACAGGAGGGGTCAGAGTCGCCTTCACCTGCTGAGGAGACCGAGGTCGTTTGACGTGTGCAGACAGCTGCTAAGGACTTCCTATGACTGTGGGGGCCTCAGTGGTCCTTTATGCAGTTTTGTGTTGGGATGGGGGGGCAGTGCAGACAGAGACAGGAAGAGGCTCGACAAGTTGGTTAGGAAGGTCGGCTCTGTCCTTGGCTGCACACTAGAGTCCATGGAGGAGGTGGCGGACAGGAGGATGTTGGCTAAGCTGACATCCATCATGGATAACCCCTCCCACCCCCTGTACCAAACTGTAGAGGCGCTGACCAGCTCCTTCAGCACCAGACTGTTGCCCCCACAGTGCAATAAGGAGCTACTGCAGGTCATTCCTCCCCACAGCCATCAGACTGTACAACACCGTGTTACGGTGACACTCCACATACCCACGGGGGTTTTTCTTTCACTCATTTATTTGACTTACTTTTGTTGCAGTTGTTGTTTTTGTTCCTTAACGGTTGTTTGTTTTCGTGTGTACTATTTTACTTATTTATTTTTGTATATATTTACAGATGTATTTAAGAAAGAAAGTGGATCACATGTCACTTTTGCAGCTGTATTTATTTAATTTGAATGTCATTTTTGATGTCCTTTTTTGCTGTCATTTCTGAATGTTTGTTTTTGCTGCCACAGATAAGTGAATTTACCCATCGTGTGATAAATAAAGTTATCTAATCTAATCTAATCTATAGATGCTCTCAAATCCAAGTAAAAGTCAAAAGTAAAAATGATATGTTTACTTTTTTGAATAATTTTTTCCCAAATGTTGACAAAAAACAGCTGGCTTTAAATCTGGCTAAAAAAAATGACGGGCAACTGGCTGCAGGCAAGATGGCGCCTGACATCATCAGTCGGCAGCGGAAATTATACAACTTACCCTGACCGTGTGTCCAGAATTTAAACCTTTTTTTTTAATTAAAGACTAACCTCTTGAGACACTAGTTTGATATGCTTTTTTAAATTCATAGTCACAGGTTTAACTAATAAGAACCTCCATTGTGATGTCCTCCTGTGGACTCAAGAGGTTAAAACGGGGAAAAATTGTAACTGTTGGGTCTCCAGCTAGGGGAAGGTTTTTTTCAAACAATGTGGGGGGGCTTTCCATTCTGGTCGAGGACCTCCAGTTCTGGACGGTAATGTCTGCAGCCGGGTCCTCTTGAAAAAAACTGGTCACATGACTTCACCCACACCTAGACATTTACAGTCATTGCATCTGACAAAACTCTTCCCAAATCTTCCCACAAGGCTCAAATTACATTCAACCAAGCCCCCTTAAGGAAATAGCTTTAAAATGACCCAAATTAGTTGGTAACATTTACGCTTTTCTGACCCGAATCCTTTTTGATTGTCTAAACAAGGTAACTTTTGTTTTTTAATGAACTCTTTCACACAACAACAGACTGAAATGCTTCACCCAGCTGTTCCCCAACCTGCCTTCTTCCCACCTTACCTTGCTGGAGTTGTGGTGATGGAGAACGTCGCTGTAGAGGGTTCCAGTCTCCCAGTTCTTGATTTTGATGTAGCGAGGGCATTTGGACGGGCTGCCATTCTGCATCGACTTAGTGGGCGAGGTTCTGCCCTGAGCTGGAGGCTGAAGAGAGCACACAGACATTTAAACGCCAGTCACTCATTGAAGACAAACTGGGCTAACGGTTATTGACCCTCGTGTCGCTGGCGCACGTTGGTTTTTGCACCGAGAAGAAAGGCTGAAGCGTGGCAAAGGCCCCCCTGCTGCTCGGAAATAGATTTGAACACAGAAACTGGACATTGATGGGAAAGTCACAGACAAAACTGCCCCATAGCTCCTTATCTGGAGGCATTTCCAGCAGGACTTGTGTGAAAACGATGCAAACAAAGAAAATTGATCTGTCATTGTGTTTATGGAATCAGAACAATTCTTTCCTTCCTCCAATTCTGTTCTATTTTCCACTTCAGCACTGAGGCAATCTGCACTTAACAGCAGGTTGATGGTAACCCAGCTGTTGTCCCGTTGAGTTTTTCAATAAGTAGCTTTTAACTGATGAATGACGGCAGTTTAACCTGAAATGCTGGCAAATGGGGGTGTTCCTATGAAAAAGAAGAGAATCATTTTCCAGAGATGGGGAGGAGGAATCAATGGCTCACCTCGGGAAGACTTTTCATCACCTCTCATGGCATTGTTAATTATACAGCAGCGCGCCTCTCAACAATAAGAACCACAATCATCCAGCTCGCAGGGGAGGTGTAAACCAACCGTTTTTTGTCATTTCAGCCAGAAAAGAGGAAGAAATTGCATCAGATGTCACGCACAGCAAGGTGAAAGGCTTCTGCTGATGACAGTTCGACTATATTTCAATCAGGAAACCATATTCAAGCCCCCACGATGCGCCTCACTGAGCTCAATGACTGCCCCTGCAAGCACGGACAAAGACTTGAAAGGAGAATCAGCAGATTTTTTGACATCCCTAAAACACATTAGGCTCGTCTTAACAGTCTCTTGACAAAGGTTTTACCAATTACTTTTGAAAAAAAGTTGGTTTTGTTGTTGATTCTTGAGAGTTACTCCAGAATAACAGCTAGTTGGTCAGTGTTTGTTTTAAAAAAGCAGCCTGAAAAGTTTTACAAGGAGTTGGAAATTGATCATGGATAATGAGATGGTTATGATTTGCCACAGAGCACTTAGTTGACCTTTAGTTAAATGTGGACATGATTTCGAGGCAGAACATCTTAATAATGGCAAACTTTTATGCCAGTCGCTTCTTGACTAAATCCTGAGGGGGAATTAGTGCTAAAATGTGGAACCAATCTTAATTTAATCCTCGCTGCTCTTGGTTTTCTGACTAAATTTCTTTGCTGATTAGAGAAAAAGTACAGGAGCAGGCATTTTTCTGCAGCAATGTTTATGAACACACAACAGATTTAATGACAAGAGCACAAAAAGAGACCTGGTTTCTAATTCTTTCCTGCTGTTTTTCATTAATTGGGTAAAATACGCATTTGTGAATGGAAAAAATTCTAGTTCATAATTGTTTAAACAAAAAGTCCAGGACATTCAGAGAAAAATGAATCAGATGTTGGAAGAATGAATCACACAGACAGGAAGTTCATCCCCCACATTCCTAAATAAAATGCAAAATCATTGCTGACATATTGACTGTTTTTTTTTTTTGGTTCATATTTACTCAATTTTAAATAGATGTTTTCTGTTTCCACGTGTTTGCTCTCTGTAGTAAAACATTTTATGGGAAATAAGTTGGAGGCTCAAACTAATGCAAACAAATGGCTCATTCTAACTGAGCAGAAACATCCGGACTTTTCCTGTAGACTAACTCCTTAAAAGGCTTGATCTGTCTTAAGATGCTTTGGATTTTAACTTTCCGGGGAACCTCAAGGTTCTGCCTTAGGGCCCTCTTTTTTTTTTTTTTTTTTTTTTTTTTTTACGATTATCAATTATGCATGATTTTTACTCCAAAAATCTTCAATTTGTTAAACATGGGACTTGTTGTCATTTTATATTGTCCTGCAGTTTCAAAATTCGTATAAATCACCAGCTCCAACATTTATTCTAAGACTTTAAAGCCGGCTGCACAAAAAATAAAAAGATTGCCCCCATGGAGAGATGTTGGAGCTGCAGCCACCTTTTGAATTTGAATTTAATGCTAGTTTTGTGTTTATTTAGGGTATTTCTGTTTTGAATTGGCACGGTTTATTTGACCGGACTAATGTGCCCTAAAAAGTGAGTAAAATTTGTAAAACTTGGCTTCAGATGAGATTCTTTGGAGGAAGCAGAAAGGAAGAATAATTTGCTGGTACAATTTGTATTTTAAATTATGGGAAACAACCAATCCTTGAGCTCCATTTCACTGCTGAAAGGAATCAATGTCCAAAAACTGTGAGGACAATAGATAAACATTTTTGTAAGATATTGATATATCAAAATGATCAAATGAAGAAATTGGACTAACCAAGTCTGATTAATTTGATTAAGCTGAAAACAATCAAAATAATATCAGCTTGAAAGAGTTTAAGGAAGTGTCACCCAAAACTCAGACTTTGTCCTTTTGTCACATATGGCCTATATGCAGGTGGGGGGCATTGAGTGTTTCAGCAGGAGGAAGATCTGCAGCTGCTGGGAATTCTGGGGGATTTGTGTTATCACTCCATCCAGTCCGCTCCCTTTTATGACAGCTGGGAGACGTCGGAGGTGAAAAGAAAATGGGAACCATGTAGAGATTAGAACATTTATTCCCATCAAAGACTCTTAGACCTCGGACCAAAGCCGGATATAAAGGCGGCTTGCTGCTGGAGCGGACTAATTCCTGAATGATAGGATCAAAACGCAGCACAGATATGTGGGTGTAATAAGTGGCTTAAGTTACTAAAGCTTTTAGATTTGAGAAAAAAACAACTGGTTTTTCATGTTTTGACAAACACTTTCAATTTGACAGATCAGAGCAGTCATCCAGTCTAGTTTTTATCATTTGTGGATAATAAGTAGAGTCAAGCTATACCTCCCTTATGATGCCCTAGAACAAGTGATTCCTGCTTTTATCTTTTCCAGACTGGACTTGGTTAACTCAGTGTACTGTAGCACCAACCAGTTTTTGCTCCGCTGTCTTCAAAATTCAGCTCCCCGCCTTCTAACGAGGACCCTCTCCTCACCGCCTGTCTCCTTAAGATTTCACTTTTTGAAACGTTTGAATGGTCTGGCACCTCTTCATCTTTCTAAACTCTTGCATTCTCATCGTTGTTCAGAGGCTCTCAGTGGTTCCCAGGACTCGGTTTGTGACCAGGGACCCTTTTCAGCTGGAGCTCCTAAACTTTGGAATGGTCTCCCCATCGATGACTTTTACAAACTGTGGCTTTCAACTCCAGTGATCAGAATGAGGAAGCAAAGCCTGTTAGCTTTTATTGTCTCCGATTCTTTTATTGTATTTTGTTATTTAGAGTTTCATTTTTTATGGGTTACATACTTGTAGACCTTTGGTTGCTTTGGTTTTAGTAAGGGCTTAATTCATAAAGTTGATTGATTGATGGCTGTTTGCATAAACATGTGAGGCTGCGTTTGGTGTTTTTACCTTATTGTCAGCTTTGTTGGGCACCTCTTGTAACTTTTCCAGCTCTCTGTCGTTGTCTGGTGGCAGCTGGGGGACCGAGCCGTTGCCAACGCTGGGTTCCCTAGGAGAGAGAAATGAAAGTCTGTCTGGTGAAACCATTTTACTACCCCAATCCCCAAAATGACCATGAAACAGCAACCATAAGTGTATGAAAGAGGCAACAATTCTCTGATCATCTTTTGATCTATTTTCAAAGTGTTCCCAGTGGTCCTTTATTTATTATGGTGCAGTTTCTTAAGTCAAAATTCAAAAACCTGTCATTGACATGGTTTCTGCAGAGCAGCAGGAGTTCATTAGAAATTCCCCCCTGAGTTGTGTGTAGGACTGCTGGTGCAGAGCAACCCTGTCCCCACTTCCCATCATCCACCCGTTTGCACACTCTCCTACTAGCTTACATCCCCTCACATCCCCAGCCTACCATTACCGGTGTAAAATAAATGAGCAATATTGGAAATATCAAGCTGTACAGTTTTGATCCAGATTCCAGCTCAGACGAGGAACACAAAGACGTTCATGAATCCGTTTGTCTGCAGGTAGATGTACCAGAATGAAGCAGGGCACGGAGCTTTTCACCACAACGATTTGAATTAAAAAAAATCCCAGAAATTTAGTTTTGAGCTTTCTGTTCCTAATAGATTATCTTTACCGTCAGAAAAATCTCAGGTTATTAACTCTAAAAACACAATTTTCATCAGTGAGCCTTTTAACTCTCAAAAATGCTGGTGAATCCAATAACACTTTACCACTTATAAAGCTTCTGCACATTTTTCTACTTCAGACCAGAGAAAGCGATCAGTGCTGAAGCAGAACGCCTGTTCTTTTGGACATGGAGGGTCAATAAACTCTCACCTGCAAACAGACAGAACGCTCCCAGATTTAGTTGTAAACTGATCTCATTCTGATCTTTTTGAAAAGCTGATCTGTTGTCTGAACTGAAATCAAGTTCACAGCTGAGCACATGATAGATCAGGATTATGCGGTTCAAACTGTTGCCACTCAGCCCATGAAGACGAGAAGCACACGATATGAAAAGTGAGAGATCTCCCTCCGAGCTGTGATTATATTATCCCCAGAGACTAAATGAGGTGGGGGAGGTGTGTGTGTGTGTGCGTGTGTGTGTGTGTGTGTGTGTGTGTGTGTGTGTGTGTGCTGCCACCATGCTGAACCAAATACAGTAAACTCATCTCAAAGTCTGCATCGCTCCAATCAAAACCGCCCACACACACACATCTCGCCCGCTTTCACACACACTCCCACGAGCACGTGTGCCTGCTAACTGTAAATCCTCACAAGCATTTTATCTCGTTATGGCTGCAATTTGCCGGAGCATATTCCTCCCCACAGTTTGGAGGTGGAGCCTAAACATGGAGAAACAATGGGAGAAGTTGCACGTTTCGCTTGGCATCAGAGTGAAGCCGAGCGTCTTCTGCCTCAGACTGCTGAAGCAAAACTGTTTCTCCTTCAAAAACAAAGTCAATCTCTATTTTTACAATATATATAGAATATGAAAGAACAACTTTGCAAATGTGGAAAAAAAAAAACGATTTTTAAAGTGGTTTATACTTAAAAGAATTTCTCAGTGATGAATTTAGGTTTGGGAAGATTTTTCTTTCTTCACACTTTGATCACACATGCATGACTGTGCCAAAATGCAAGAGAAAAAACACCCTTTACTGAATAAAGCATGCACACTTCAGGTTTGTAAGTAGCTA
This sequence comes from Oryzias sinensis, assembly GCA_037389245.1. NCBI lineage: Eukaryota > Metazoa > Chordata > Actinopteri > Beloniformes > Adrianichthyidae > Oryzias > Oryzias sinensis. Next base: position 2,925,483 of record CM074495.1, read on the forward strand.
TGGAAGAACTGGATTTAAATTTTCGGGGCTATACCTTTTTTTTTATACCTGTTTGTTTTTCTGTTTGTTTCAACTGTTATGGGCTTTGGGCTGCTCAAAGCATGAAAAGCAGTTTGATTTATTCATGTTACACTGAACTCCTGTAGCTTAAAAAAACTGTTTAAAATCAAGAAATAAGGTGTTTCTTTTTTTATTTATTTTGATCTCTTGAACTTCAGATTATTGAATGAAAAAGAAAAAACAAGTGCAAAAACTCATTTTTCTGGTATTTTTTTACAGTTTCACCTTTAAAATAATGAAATATTTAAAAAAAAAAAGCTTATCTGTTTCATCAAATGTAAAAAGCCACAATGGCCTCCTAAAGTTTACATTTTCACATTTAAAACATTTATTTCTCCCTTAATTTACTTCAGATCAAATAAAAGTGAGGCCACTTACAAGCTAAAGCAAAAGTCCTCATTTTGCAACATCTCAGAAGGATCCATTTTTTTGTATTCCTCTATTTATTTATCCGAAAAGCAACAATTTACTCAATTTATATGAATGAATTACACAAGGATGTGCATACGTTATTCAAGGATGACAAATTTGATCTCTACAGACCGCAGCCTGGATCGCATTTCTTTTGGTTGTGGGAGTGAAATGGCAGATGGCGTTATCGACAGTGCAGAGGGTTTTAAATAAAGCTTAGGATGGAATATGGACTCCTGCTGAAAAAGCCTTGTGATTCCAGCTCCTAAAACCAGTGAAAAAAATAAATACAAGTAATCAAAGTGCAGCATTTCTAAGTCACAGGAAATACATCCTTTGTTACATCTCTGCGATGAAGCATTGAGAAACTCACACCTTTTTAATAATTTGTCAGAGACTGCTACAGCTAAAAGCAAGCTGGACCCTCCAAGCTGATGAAAGAACATATTCAGCTTTTGTAATGACTAACTGACACCGGGGCCGACATCCAGCGTTTTCCGACAGTTGGAGAAAAAAAAAAGCATCCTGGAATGAATGCAGACGTCGCGGCCTCATGCAAATGAAAACATTCTTTGACATCTTCGGTCCTAACAAGCGGCTGCAACAGTGCTGAGCTTCGTAATGAGCGTGAAAACCTGTCCGACTGTTATCAGACATTTAACTCAACTGTCAAAGCTGCTTGAGTTATTAGGGAAAAGCAGTCGACAAATTCACAAATAGTATTTTAGATTTTCCATGCAATTACAAACCACTGCATAATGAGTCAGGAATGACAGCTGGGGTGTAATGCCTGTTGCTCAGCAGATGTGTCAGGTTGTTCTGCTGGCCAGTGAAGTGAATAATTAAGCTTTAGGTCACAGGGCCAGGTGCGAGGCCCTGCAGCAGCCAATAAACTCGTTCTGGAGGGACCTGATTGTGTCTTGTTCAATTCATTGTGTCAAAATGCAGAGTAATGTGGAGATGAATTACCATGCCACTTGGATCTCTGCATCCTTTCTCATAGCTTTCCTCTGTCCCTCTCCGCTCATTTCCTTTTTGCTGTTTTTGATCAGCCGAAGCACTGGCTCAATCTCTTTAAGCAGATCGTTGTTCTCCTCCATCCCGTTGCACAGGACACCTCCACGACCCCCATCCTTGGTCAGCAGGGGGTCCTGGCCTTGCACAACTCCCTTCTGCAGGAGGGTGATGGAGGGAGAGGACAGGTTCTCGATGGCTCGAAGCTGGGACTCTTTGTTGGGCTGCTGCCCGGGGCTGTAAGCACTCAGAGGGGACCACTGATCATAGGACTTTGAGGGCGGGATGGTGGGCCGCGTGATCCTGACTGTGCGCTGGCGCCCATCTCCAGACAGGGTGGTCTCCAGGTGGGTGGTGAAGCCCTCTGGCCCGCGCAGGATGAGAACTGCATGGCTCTCTGGACACACGTTCTTCAGCGTCTCCAGGGCCCGTTCATAGGAAAGGTCCACCAGAGGCTTGTTGTTGACAGCCAGGACAATGTCGCCCACCTGCACCAGGCCACACTCCTCTGCTGCTCCACCGCGAATAAGGTCTGACACGATGACGGGTGGTTTGGATACTCTCTGCTTCACCAGAAAGCCCAAACCTCCAACCTTCCTCTTGAAAAGGCGAACTGAGATTATATTAGGCTGCAGCTGGCAGACCGTGGGCTCAGACTCTTGCATCGTGCCTGTCTGGGATTGCATGTGCTTGGATGATAGGGGGTCCTCAGGGACGTTTCTAAAACACACACAAAAAAGGAAAAGAGAGGCAATGGGACAAATCAGCACTTATAGATGTTGATGTATCATCACTCAAAACTGTCTATGAGTCATTATGAGAGTTTGGGGAGGTTATGTTACACTGAACACCATGTTCTATGGAGCTGCGGATGCAAAATGTTCTCATCCAAACCCCTTTCCCTCCATATTTGATGGCAACTGCTCCCCAGTGACTTCATTTTGTCTAACAGATAAGTATCCTCAAACATGGATATTCACAATATATTTTCCCACAAAGAAATAGTAAAACTGACAGTAAACAACTGTTAAAGATGAGTGGGTCATCAACAGCAAAACGAGCCTCATTAAAAGTACAGGATCTAAGAAAAGCTAATCTCAGATGACATTTACATTGAATTCAAGCTTCATTTAAAGGCATCTTTAAACACCAGTAGCGAAATTGCCTGACTTGATTCATAAAATATAAAACAATGGTTTCAGCGTCAGGTTAAGGAATTGTTGAGATTATTTTAAAGCTTGTTGCAGTTTTTAAAAGCAAACAAACCAACCAGAATCAAAAGGTTTGCTGTTGTTTAATTCTTACAGGTTCACAACAGCCACCAAACGGCCAAGTTAGTGCTTAAAAATCGTTACATCTGGTCGCGTGGGTGGCGCCGCGTGTCAGAAGAGCCCGCTCTGCAGGAGCGCGGCAGGAATAATTCAGCACCAAGGTCAGCGCTCAGGATTCACCACAGTGCGCACGTGCGTGTGTGGGCCACACAGAGAAAGAAATCATGTTTTGTTTTTTGTTTTTCCAAATTGAAGCTGATTTTCATGTTAGGAATGTTTGAATCTGCTTTTACAGGGCACGCGCTGATACTTGGAGTGAAATGTAACATTAAGGGGGCAGCTCTACAGTTCAGAGCTTCTGGGAAAAGCAGCAGCCATTCGGAAGTATTACGTGAACTAAGGTGCAGGAAAAGAAACTCCTCCAGGCGTCCTTCTGGAACCTGTCAATCCTCCGGGAGAAGCAGAACCGGATGCGCAAAAATGACGGAGAAGCGCCTGAAAAGCCAGGGAGATCTGCTTGTTTTCCCTGAACGAGTTAACGGTCTTCGTATGAATATTTTACATTAAAGAGCAGCAGAACCGAAAGCCAGCCTGCTTTGATAAAGGTTACAGACGATTTGCATGAGTCAAGAATCATGTTTACGCGGTCTAAAACATTATGTAATCAATAATAGACATCGGTTCTAATTAAGAACAGACGTATTTTTAATTAGAACCACATATAACTGATTAACAGACGTCACCATAAAGTTAAACTAGAACATTTACTTAACTTAAAAAAAAAAATCACAATTTTCTGTTCAACTAACCTGTTTTTGCGCACATGTTGCACAGCGTCGCCATGAAAATCAGTCATTTTCGAGCAGTTTGGCGAAATACATTTTCTCCTTAGTCTTATAGATAAAATTTGATTTTTTTCTTCTGCATCTGAAGGACTTTTCGTTGAGAGATCCAAACACGTAAGCCATCTAAACTTTATCCCTCTCCACTAGCCAAATCCATGCTTTTTGCGTTTAATAAAGGCATAAAGGTGACACACAGGTGTGTGAAATGAAATCAGCAACCTGTTTTACAAAATAAGTTTGTTTTGAAGAAATACGTTTTTACAAAATCAAAAAGAAAAGAAGGAAAATATGTTCCTTGAAAGACTGACTGGGTGTTCATTAGCTTCTGATCTCACTTTTGCTAGAATATTAGACAGCAAATTAAAAAAAAAAGCTAAAAACGACATCTATGTTTTCAATTTTGGGTGTTTTCTGACGACACTTTTCAAAATGCATCTTTTCAAAGACGCTCCATCCATCCGCTAGAGCCCAATCCTCATCCAGCGGAATGCGCAGCTTCACCATCAAGAAGCAAGCAAGCAGGAATCCAAAGCAGCACTTACCCCTGAGAACAACGGTCGCTTTCTCAACAACCTGCAGCGAAGTTGGGGCAAAACTCCTGCGCGTCTGCCTGAGATGCGCTCTCAGCAAGAAAAGCGTCTCCAAGTCGCAGCAGCGCGCTCTGCCTCTCTAGAGACGAGGCATGCGTGTGGCTCTGTGCGCGCAAGGGCGCTTTATAACCACTCGGTGATGGGATACGCCACGACTGGGAGGGAGGCGCGCGCGCGCCGATTAGATGAACTGCAGATGGATCCATTGGCTCTCGTCATCCCTCAGCACGCAGCGACAGCCTCTCCTCACATTCCTCACTGCCAGCAGAGCTTTCTGAAGGCCCTTCGAGGAAAAAGGAAATTCAGAAAGGAGTGGCAGCCTCACGCGGCAGCATCCACATGTTGAGCGTGAGATCAAACCCCAATTTTTCCGAGAGAAACGCAGACAAAGCATTCTTTGATGACAACTCCAGTCTCCGACACTGAACCCGTTCCATGTAGTTGGAATGTGAAGCGTATAACACGGAGATGTCTCTGCAGCAGCTCACATCACATGAGCAACCTGTTCTTGAGTTTCTAGAGTTAAAAAAGTAATAAAATAAAATAAAATTTCTGCTTTAACAAATTTCTACAAATTAATCCAATGTTAATTTCTACTACTTGCAAAATAAAAATTATATTATTGTAGTATTTTCCCTTTGACCTTTAGAGGTCAACAAAGCTTCCTCCATCTAAGCCTGTCTTTTGCATCCTCCACTCTAGCACCAGCTACCTTCATGTCTGGATCCATAAACCTCCTCTTAGGTCTTCCTCTAGACCTCTTGCCACAGCTCTAGATTTAGCATCCTTATACCCAGAAGGTTGCGTCAGGAAGGGCATCCGGCGTAAAACATTGCCAAGTTTACCATGCCACTTCGCTGTGGTGACCCCTGATGGGAAAAGCCGAAAGAGAAAGAAGATACCCATAGATTGGGATAGATTGGGAAATCCAAACCATCTCAGTCTGACTTAATCTCCTGTCCCTCTGCTGTCCTTATTCCTAACTTAGTCACTTAAAGAGAACCTAGGCATTTTCATCTCTGCCACCTCCAGCTCTGCTTCCTGTCTTTCCTCAGAGCACTGTTTCTAGACTGAACAGGCTGGTCTACATCTTTCCTTTCATTTGAGCTGAAAATCTTCTATCGCACGCCACACCTGAGACTTTTCTCCACCCATTCCAGCCCGCCTGCACTCGCTCCTTCACTTCTTTTCCACACTCTCCGCTTCCCTGAATTTTTGACCCTAGATCCTTTAAATCCTCCACCTTCTGTATCACTTCTCCTATTTCCTCACTTGTCCACTTTGGTCCTTCTCATTCACACACATACTCTGTCTCACTGCAGCTAACCTTCACTTTTCCCCCTTTCCGGGGCAAACCTTCACCTTTCTAGCTTCTCCTTTTTTCTCTTTATTTATTTTTCTCTGTTTTCTTTTTTTATTAAACAATTTTACAGAAAAGAAATACTTAGTTAGTCAAACTGATAAAAGCCTGAACAAGTCTCCAGTCTGTGGCAGAGCCGCACGCCATGGCTGTAACTGAAATAAACTGTTTACAGCTGATCACTTGTTGAATCCTTTCCCAGCAGTCATGTGCAGAGCATCAGCAGCTGATAAGGTTGTTGCAAATGAAATTAGAAAGTAACAAAAGACTGCAAGATGCACAAAAACAGTTTCTCAGTTGACACAAGGCAAGTGGCTAAAGGATAGTGTTGTGTATTCAATTGCTCCACCACAACACTAGAGGGCGCATTGTATGACTGACTGAGTTCTGTATGTTACATTGTGAAGAGGAAGCATTAAAGGAATATAGCGGGAAAGCATTCTGAGTCACGTCCTGATTTCTGTGCAAATCTGAGGATTACTTCTACAAGAATACAACAAATTGGCGACGACGATGGCAAATCTTGTCCCCTGCCCTGCGTTGTTTCTACAGTCCGCCGGACAACCTGCAATTCCATTCGAGATGTGGATGAAAATGTTTTCCAACTACCTGCTTGCTATCGGCGCAGAGGGGGATGAGTGGCCCGACGAGCGTAAACGCACGCTGCTTCTACATTGCCTGGGCACGGAAGGACAACCCATATTTTACACACTGAAGGCCGGAGGTGCAAGTTTTGACTCAGCCGTAGGTGATTTGAAAAAACACTTCACACCAGCAATCAACATGGTGGTGGAGCGACACATATTCAGACAGCGGCTGCAGAGACCGCATGAGACTGTTGCTGAATATGTGGGCGCACTGCATGAGCTGGTGACATGTGAGTTTGCTGAAAATACGGACGAGATGTTACGGGATCAGCTCATCGAGCATGCTAATTGTCCGAGAATACGGGAGAAATTGTTGGTGCAAACGGAGGCAACGCTTACACTGGAGATGGCAGTAAAGATGGCGTCTCAAGTGGAGTCGGCAATAGGACACGCACAGACTCTCACATCACCGCCGGAGGCTCTGGTGCACGTCATGACTGCAAAGCCAAAACACCCACCCAAAGTAAGGAGCAATAAACCAAACGAGCCCGGAGCAGCATCTAAACGGGACCGGTGTTGTTTTAGATGTGGCTCCTCAGCTCATCTTGCCAACGCTCCAGACTGCCCTGCACGCAAAGTGACCTGCCGAAACTGCTGCAAAACTGGACATTTTGCCCGTGTGTGTAAGTCCAAAGCTACAGGTGGGAGAAGTGGTTGTTCTTGAAATGAATACAGTACTGATGTTACAAGATGAGCTAGTCGATCAAAAGATTACCTGTACAGTGACCATAAGTACACAGTCAGCTTCATGGTCTGCTGCATTAGTGGTGGACACAGGTTCTGCAGTGTCTAGTATCCCTGAGCATCTCTACAGAGAGCACTTCAGTGATGTGTCACTTTCTGAGCTTTCAGCTTCAAGGCTAGTGACATGCACTAAGTCCGAAGTCCCAGTGCTAGGCTGTTTCTCAGCTACAGTGAAGCATGCTAATGCTAAAGTACCAGCTACACTGTATGTGGTGAAAACAAGCACAGCTTTGCTAGGATTGGACTTGTTTAGAGCGCTGAGGCTCATCATTGACAACAATGCAGTACTTCCTGAAGCAGCTTCTTCACCGACAGTGACTTCATCAACAGCTCCAGTAGCTGAGATTAAAACTGGAGCAGCAGCTGAAAAGCTAGGTCTTGCAAAAGGGTTTATTCATAAAGTGAAGATCAGAGAGGATGTTCAACCTGTCCAACAAAAGCTCAGAAGGCTTCCAGTCTCAGTCAGACAAGCTGTCTCTTGTGAAATTGAGAGGCTGTTGGAGATGGAAGTCATAGAGAGGATTGATGCCTCTCCCTGGGTGTCTCCCATTGTAGTGACACAAAGGAAAAATGGGAAAGTGAGAATGTGTGTGGATTATCGTGAGCCAAATAAGGCAATAGTGATGGACAGTCATCCTCTTCCATATATGGATGACATTTTTTCAAACATGTATGGAGCTACAGTTTTCTCCACTTTTGACTTGGCAAATGCTTATCATCAGGTGTTGCTGGCAGAAGAGAGCCGTGACATAACTGCGTTCATAACACATGAAGGACTGTTCAGGTTTCGTCGAGTCCCTTATGGGCTGTGTTCAGCCCCAAGTGCATTCTTCAAGCTCATGTCCCTGGTGCTGAAAGGCTTAAAAGGAGTCCAGAACTACCTGGATGAGATGATTGTTACTTTCTGCAGGACCAGCAAGAACATGACTTAACCTCCAAGCAATTTAGTTGCACTCAATGAAGCTGGTCTCCAGCTTAATATGGAGAAATGCCATTTTAACCAGAAGAGCTTGCAGTTCCTTGGGCATGTCATTTCAGCCAAAGGTTTGCTGCCTAATGAGGATCACCTGAAAGCTATTGCAAGCTCTCCAGCAATCGAGCGACGCCACTTCACGCCATTTCTGGGATCTACTGCGTGGTATATGCAAAATTCTGTGGAAAAATGATGCATCCCCAGGAGTTTTACGAGAGCATGCCTGCACACTGACACATTCAAGTGGACTTCAGAGGCACAGGCTAGTTTTGATGCAGTGAAGACTCACATCATCAACCGTACCGCATTAGCCAGTTTTGAGCACAGCCTTCCAACTATTGTGGCTACAGAAGCTTCAGATTATGGATTGGGAACTATTCTAACACAGCTTCATCCTGACAAAACAGGAGTTTAACAGTTGCTTTGGCGGCTACGCGCTTCCCTACTCCCCCGCAAGAGAAAGGAAATATTCCATTGTCGAGAAAGCAGCTCGGCTCAGGTTTAGCCTGCTGAAAAGTGAGAAATTTCTTTTTTCTGTGGGACTAGATTCACTTTTCGCACGGATCACCAAGCCCTGACCACTCTCCTAGCTACAAAAGGACTGGGACGGGCGGGGATACGCATTGCGCGATGGTCAGCTAGACTTTTGTGTTTCACATATGATGTGGAATATCGAGCTGGTGCACAAAATTATGCTGCTGACTGTCTCTCCAGATTGCCTCTTCCTTCAGTCGAGAATGCAGAACCAGTGGTGGAGCCTGAGCTGGTGGCTCTCCTGGATACAGAACTGAAAGCCTCACAGTGAAAGACTTACTAGTAGCTATGTCAGGTATGTCTAGAACTGACTGCCCTTAAGAGAGCAGATGAAGCAAGGATGGCCTAAAACAGCACAATCGTTACCTGCCATGCTCCAACCTTACTTTGCTGTTCAGATGAACTGTCCGTGGAAGAGGTCATAGTTTACAGAGGCCCTTACTGCCGGTTAGTTCCTGTAGCAGTGAGAAAGCAGATTACACCACATGAAACCCACCAGGCGTCAGTCTCGCACTGAGCAGAGGCTGTGAGACCTGTACTGGTGGCTACATATGGACTTGCGTGTGGAGGAAATCATAAAAGCATGTGTGACATGCCAGCAGAATGATAAAAGTGCCAAAATACATCCTGCACCGGGCTTCACCCACCCATTTCCAGATGCTGCCCATGGCTGAAAGGGGATTGGACATCACGTTCATTTGACCTGCAGCTGGGGACTGCCACATGCACAACACTGATCGACTACTACACCAATGGCCAGAGGTATGCTAATTCTTCCATCACAACCAGTTCAACCACCATATCCGGGTCTACAATATTTTCTCCAGGTTTGGCAATCCTACTGAACTGATTAGTGACAATGGGACACAATTTACCTCCACCGAGTTTGCAGACTTCCTAGCAGTGAGAGACATCAAACACAGGAAGGTATCTTTATATTACCCTCAAGCAAACGGAGCAATAGAGCGCTGGAACCGCGTTCTAAAAGAAACACTTCTAACAGCAGAGCAGGAGAGGAAGCAGTGGAAGCCCTTCATACAGAACTTCCTGCTCACTTACCGTGCTACTCCACACAGCACCACAGGAGTGTCACCGTATGAACTCATGTTCAACAGGAAGATGCGCACAAAAATGGACATAGGACCGCAAGTACTTCTCCTCTTCCATCAGAGAAACAACTACGAACCTGTGTTACCTCGAAACAGAGAGCATCAAAAGCCTATATACAGATTGTTAAGAGAGGAGCGCCGGGTGCCAAATCAGAGAAGCTAGGGCGCATGGTCAGAGGGAGAAAGTCTTTCATGTAAAAGTTAAGACTGTCAAAGTTTCATCATCAGCCAGAGGATGAAGAAAGCAGGTGAAACAGATGTTGTTGGAGGATGGACGACGTGGAATGCGTCTCACCTGTCTCTGGTTCCATAAAGTGCACAAGACACAGGCACTGGCGCTGCGGATGCAATCCCTGAGCCAGAGGTCACACCACCGCTGGATGATAGGATTACCAGACCCTCAAGGGTTAGAAAGAAGCCTGCGTAGCTTAATGATTATGAACATTTTACTTTTGATTTGAAATGGTTTATTTCAAGCAATCAAATAGAGTAATACACAAAAGCAATATAATTAATAGTTATACATTCATACAGTAACTAATCAAACTTAGATACTAGACATAATTAATAAAAATTGCTTGAAAGGGAGGAAAGAAGCAAACTTATATAATCCCAATCTCACATACTATAACCATTTTATTATATACGATTTATCAATATCCGGTTCCTAGGTTTTATCAGATGAATTAAGAATCATAAGGTATCAATAAAGCAATAATGCCAAAGATGAAATTACTTAAGTACTACGTCAAAATAACTTTTAAATCAATATGGCAAATGGCATCTGGAAATATATGCAAAATTATGTTACTTTAAAAGTCATTCATATGCTTTTTAAAACATAATACTATATCAGTAAAATAGACAATAACACTGTTTGTGTTACTACAAAATTTCATCAAGTATCAAAAGTTAAAAACATGTGCAAGTTATATACATTAGGAAAAGATTTTTGAATCCATTTTTATCAATTTTAGAGAGCTAGTGAAGTAATATCATCAAAAGTCAATCAATTTCTAATAATTTTCAATAAGTGATTAATTATATTTTTTTACTTTTTAAATATTCTTTTTTTTTTCTTTATTATTTTAATTTAATTAATATTTCTTATTTATTTATTTATTATTTATTTTTATGGGTCAAAGTAATGCTGTAAGGGAAAAATAAAAAGGTCCATAAACTGTCGATTGTCCAAGGTTGGTATTTCTTTTACTGATAAATAGCCATCTCCTTAAGCGAAACAGTTAATAGTTCTCTCGGCGTGCTGCAGACATTAGATTCATAGGTCCATATCCTTCTTCAGCTGATATCAGCTGGTGTGAAAGTTGAGGTCAAGTTGTCTGCAGATCAGAACTCTGGCTAAGGTTATTCAGGTGTGACGCTAGACATACAGAGAAAGTGAGATTCCAGGTGTCATATTTCTGAAATTATTGCCTTTTGATTTATTATTACTCCACGTTGTTTCAGACAAATCAGAATCAAGCACCCTCAAAAGTCCTTCATGGTGTTCAATGCATCACACCTGCTCTGTCCAGGACCGAGTGGTTTGATCGCAAATCCTGCAGCCTTTTAACCAACCTAAGTAGCCTCTCAATCTGCTTACGCTCCTGAGAAGCCGTGCATATGGAGATTTCAGCATTCCTTCTACAGATGGTTGCTCAGAGGCAAGCAGCCTAACCTTTTCAGGTTCTTCTCCTTGTTCATCAGCTAGCTTGTGCTTGCATTCACAAACCTGATGAGATCGCTGGTTTGTCCGCTCCTTTCTCCTGGGGAGCAGGTGGCAGGTTCCGATGAAGCTGAGATCCAGGAAATCCCTTAGATGTGAGAGAAATGAATGGTTTATGTCTAGCGACGATCGATCTCCGGTGAGCAAGACACTGCTAGCCACGCCGCTTAGCGCTAGCATTAGCAGTGCTAGCTCCAGCTGAATCTGAAGCCACGAGGCTTGATTGGTACTCCAGTGAGAATGACACATTATTCATCCTTACTTGCTGTTCCACATCGTCCAGTCTTTTCTCCAGAATTTAATCTGTTTCTCCTGCTCGCTTTTGGAGCCCCAAAATCTTCGAACTCTTCCATCATCTCCCCAGAGTGGCGTTAGTTTAGCCGACACTCTGATCCATAAACTTTTTCAGCTTTTCTTGAATAATGTCAAGAGATTTTTTATCAGGCTCTTCATATTCCTTGGGTTTCTTCGGGGGCATGGTCAGCTCTCTTTTTGGAGAAAATCAACTTCTGAAGTAATTTGAAGATAGAATCCGCAGAGAGCCGCGACCACGCCGCCTTGCCTTAACCCGAAAAGTTTGTTTGCTTATTAATTTGTTTATTCATTTATCGGGACAGTGCACAAATACATTAAACTTAAAAAGCAAAGATGTTTGGAAACTCAGATTGTTACCAAATAAAGCTCTTTTACATTTGTAGTCCCTTTACAAAACAGTATATTATGGCTAAACATTATAAACATATTTACAGAGTTCAGAGAGGTTTTTGAAGTGAAGTAAACACACTCCAAGAGAGAAAAAAAAACAGTTGTCGGGAAAACTGCAATGACCAGGAAATCACATGAATTTAAATTCGCCTTAGGACAAACTGTTCATTATGAAATATAAATTTGTCTATGCAAGAGACGGCCGTAAAGCTGCCCAGAATCAACACTTACAACTCACAGAGCAACTTTCAAAGCTGAACTTCAAGATCCAACAGCAGGAAGCTCTTATGAGGATGAGTCTGCTGATGGACAGGAAGAACAATAGAAAAAAATGCCATCACTTTTCAGCAGAAGAAACAGCCGGAAGATCTTAAAAGCAAGTCCAGCAAACTATCAATCAAGAGAATCGAGTTTTCCAACCTGGAAACCAAAAGGAGAAGTTTAGAGGCTGAACGCAAGTCCATTGTAGGGGGAGTACTCATACCAAAAAGAGTGAAAGAGCGACATTCAGTCTCAAACACATTGATGACGTGAAACGTATCACAGATTCCCTCACAAAGGGAAACAAATGCCCTTGGAAGAAAAGAGAGAGGCTGATATCTTAACCTCAGAATCATAAGGGTTGCTTCATGAATATCATCAAGTAATTTCCAACATTGAGGATTTGATGAAGCAAACCCAAAAATTGAACCAACAAAACCTATTGTAGAGGTCATGGAAACAAAAAGCCAAAGGTCAAGCTTGACGATGCAAAGACGGACGGAGAAGCTGCAAGGAAGGAAAATTCCGCTCTGACAGAACAGGTTTCACAACGTAGATCCAACGACCGAAGTTAGCTTGACTAAACCTAGTGTCCTGATAAGTGATAATTAAGGTTTGAAACCCAAAGTTACATTGAGGAAAACCAGCTTTTTCACAGAAGATTACTACTGCTGCGTAAAAACCCAAAGGCCTGACTAAACCTGCAGCGAGGAAGCAGATTTAATAGAACGTGTCTCAAGTCCCACTTTTCTGACAGTCACTTTTAACTATTATCATTAAATGCAAGTCGAAACTTTTAAAAGTGGAATTTAACAATAATTCAAATTTCTTTGCATGTAACATAAATCCAATTTTGCCAAAATGACTTACTTTGAAAGTAAAAGAAACAGGATCTTTAAGAGGTTAAAGCTTTTAAAAGTTAAAAATAAATAAATAATCTAGTTTCATATACACATTTCAATCCTTCCAACAAAGGCAGTTAAAGCAGCAGACACACATAAAAAGCAGCAAAAACATATAAATCAATATACAATCAGGCTAAAGGGAAGACAATTCCTCCTTGGTTTGTTCACAGAGACACAGGAAGCTCCGATTTGAGCTCATGACATGTAGACGAGTCAAAGCTGTTGGTACCTGCTCCTTAATCAGTTCATGTTGGTGCTAACCTGGCTAGGGCTAAGCACCACTCCAACATGGAGATTTCAATTTAAGCCCGAACTGTAACGGATTATCTTTTACCGCTCGATCATTCGTCTTCTGCTGAACTTTGGCCAGATGGTCAAACTGCCATTATCTTGGATGATAGCTCGGGAATTAATATTTTCGCCGAACATCAAGGGAGTGTAAGCCCCCAATATCTCTACATAGATGAATATAAGTATAGTGCATGCTTGTCACACAACTGTCTTCCCCTGACTGGCGTTCTACAGTTTGACATTTTCCGCTAGTTTAGTAATAAGACAGTAAAAGATTCCAACGTCTGAGCCAACAAAGACCAAACCCGCAGACACTCAAACAATGGGGACCTCATCGCTGGTTTCATGATGCAAACACGTAAAGTCGCGTTTTTTCTGTCTCTGTTGGCGGCGGTATCACATAGCCATTGACAGTCAGAATGAAATGACATACACTTCAAAAATCAGGTTAGATGTGAGGAAAAAAAGAATGAAGTCCAACACACGACAGGCGTGGCACAGCTCGGAGAAGGTGACTCCCCACCCACTGAAAAATTCCAGGTGAATAGGCTGAGCAGTTGGTGCTGCTTTTTATTGGTCATTCACAGGTCATCATCTTCCCTGATTACTCCAAAATGAACCTGAGCAGCCTAATTTGTTTTCTTCATTTGTGCTGATTTGTGTCATAAAAAATGTTGTTTGTGCAGCCACGGTTTTTAAAATGTTACAAGTCTTACTTGTGAGCCATGACATCATTGTCCTCCCACATTGCTCCAAAATAAACCTGACTGGTGGTCATTTTCAGTTTTTTACTAGTGTTGATTTTTGCCACTAAGATTGTCGCTTGTGCTGCTGTGGTTTCCAAAATATGACAAATTTTAGCTTGCGGGCACCCAGATGTCTTTAATCTTAATCAACACCACCATCTTTGGCAGTGGCTTTCACCAGCCACCAGCCTGCACGCGCCTTGAGTCGAATTGATTAGTACTAAATAAAGTAGACCAGTCTGGTTCATTCTGGAGCAATTTAGGGGGCAATGATGTCATCACCCCAATTTCAAACTTGTAAATCTCAGAAACCGAAACAACACAGTCATTGATTTTAACAAGAAAAACCAGCAAATCAGGTCACCACACTTTTATTAGTCCTTTGCTTGTCTCATCATTGTCACAGTTGGTTAAACTAACACAGATAACCAGTTCAAGCATGTGTCATTAATACAGGTAATGACTGGAGGACAGAGGATCCTCTTACAGAAGACGATACAGGTCTGAGAGTCAGAAGTCTTGCTTGTTTTTAAGTGACCACCAAATACTTATTTTTCCCCATGATTAGTAAATAAATTCTTTAAAAATCAGACAATGTGACTTTTTTCTCATTTTGTCTGTCATTGTCGAGGAGATACCATGATAAAAACTATAGGCCTCTTGCTCGCTTTTTGGCGGGAGAACTTGAACACTTGGTGGTTGACTAAATACTTTTTTTGCCCTGCTGTACTTTGCACTAAGTGAGGCAAGGATCACAGATTTACATTGTAAGAAATCAGCTCTGGTCTTGTTCTTACATCAGTAAAAAGTATGACATGTGCAGAGGAAGGTAGTAATGAGAAACATTTACTGTTTGTGAAAGTGGTTGGTTTACTCCTTTCTGAAACGACATTAAGGATACTTCTTAGCCACAGAAGATTATATTTTTAAATATATATATATATATATATATATATATATATATATATATCCATCCATCCATCCATCCATCCATCCATCCATCCATCCATCCATCCATCCATCCATCCATCCATCCATCCATCCTCAGAAGTTGCTGAATCCCTTTCAGGGTCAAGGGACTGCTGGAGCAAACCAAAAAGTGGGGTGCACCCTGAACAGATCCCCAGTTTATTGGAATTTTCCATCACGGATTCATTTTTTTAAACACACTCAATCCTTTACAAGGTCATGGGGTTGCTGGAGCTTATCCCAGCCCCTGTCAGGCTACACCATGAATGGTTTGCCAGTCCATCGCAGGCCCTACTACATTTTTATTTATTCTCTCTACTCTTTTTTTTAAACATCAATGCAAGCCTTTTTATTGCTGAATAAAAAGTGGTATTTTTTATATCCAATTGATTCTTAAGCAAATTGGGAATAAAAAACCTTGAAATGAAATAGAGGATAATTGAATAAAAATGACAAATTGGTTTGATGCTTTTTGAGTGGCTCTTTGGGATAAATGTTACTACATCAAATAAAGGAAACTGAATGAGATTTAGCATCCGAGTGGTTCTTTCAAACTAAACTACAACTGCAACTTATTTTTTATTAGCAACAGACTGTACTGGTGCTGTGGGTTTCTAGGCTGTCCGTGCCCGTGATGGGTCATAGCTCACAGTTGTGTCTTCTAGTTCTTTAAAGGCTCGTACAGCCACGCTAAGGGATGTCATAAAAATTGGATATACCATTGCCATGTGTGTAAAGTTTATGGTTATCCAAAGACTAATAGAAGTTGGCTAACATGACTTTCAGATCTATGGTGACACTGTCGATGTGTCCTTGCGCCACACTCTAGTCGTTAGAAAGGTCCAAGCACTGGCTCCATACTGACCGTGTGCAAATGCTGCACATATGTGGTGTGCACGTTATACGCAAGTGCCCGTAAAGATGTCCACACAAACTAGAATTTTCTCATTTCAAACAGTCACCTATCACATAGCTTTACTGGCAGACTGCTTTTTTTCATCTGTAAGGGCAGTTGGGACAAAGGTTTCACTTGCCCTGCTGTGATATTTTGGAAGAAACCATTTTGCTGGTGTCTCAAATTAGCTAGACGATGACCTTACGCTGTTTTTAATTAGAGTATAGAAAGGATTCATTCAATACAATGTGAAAACCAGCAACAGCTTTATAAAGGTGACAGGGTTTAAAAACCCATATTGATAAAATCAGGCTTCATTAATTTTAAAGTTCTCATATTATAAAAAATAGTTTGCCTCATGTTTCATTAGAAATTTGATAACTTTAACACCCATAGTAAAATAATGCCACCTATGACTACTATAAATCCCTGTAAAACAATCATGTTAATTCCGGTGGATTGTAAAGTAAAGGGTTGAAGGTTCAAAACTGCTTTTCTCTCAGTCATAACCTGAATTTGACATTGTTTGGATTTAGCGTTTTTATGTCTACATACACCCCACATCTTCAGGCAATTCAGGAACTCAGTATTCTGTAAAGTCATGAAAATGCAAAAAGTGCAATGTTTTGGCACTTTTGCCTAAATATTAAAGTAAAAAATGTATAAAATACGCGGTGTCTTGTAGGAAATGTTGATTTCATGTTCTGTAATTTTAACACTAGAACGTCCGTAGGGCAGCCATTTGGCTTTTTTACCTACAATGTCTTAAGGATGCCGAGTGGCTGGATTAGTTAAAATTCTACATGCCCAAAGAGCAGCCTTCAAATATAGTTTGGTATTATGAACAGCACAGCCATTAGGCTGTTCTTTGCATGCAAAAGCGATAGCTTTCGTTGCTGGGCGCTAGTTACCTATATTTCCTCACCTCTGTCAATTTCTAGTAAGAGGTCACTCACAGTTTGCTTTTTTGGTTGATTTATCGTTCATGCACAAGAGACACTTTTACCAAATATATACTTTGAAATGTTCATAAAAGAAACTGGCGTGGTCAAAGTCATATCTTCAACCCACCACTTGTCTGCACATACTGGTACTGCCCCCACAATCTCCTTTCTGCATTTCCATACATGGTATACTTTGTACCATCAACAAAGCCAGTGACTCTGGTATTATTGTTTTGTACTGACTATTCACTCCAAGGCTGTCTGCTTCCCTTTACAGGTATGGAGCTTGTCACCAAACACTGCATTCCTTTTCAGTCCTCAGCTCCCCGCATGTACCTGTGCGAGGTTTTTACTGATTCTGAAGCTCCCATATCTGCCTGCTGGAAAATTGGCTGCAGCCATAAAAACCCACAACATTGAGATTGCAGGAAACCTGTCGTCCCAACTTTGTTCCATGCGTAGTGCCCTTGACATCAAAGTGTAAATGCCGCATGATTTCTTTAGCGGTTTCTGACCATAGTTTTTTATCATTGATTTATTTTCATTAAATCCATCTTGCATCTTATGCTGGTATGGATGGAAGTTTTAAATCACAAGGAGTGATGGCACTAACCCCATTAGTTCCAGGGGAGGGCCAAGTGAACCAGCTGTCATCTTCTTCTGTCTGACGTTCATGCTGAACAATGACTGTCCCCTGAATTCAGCTAGCTGTTCAGAGTGAGGGAAACACAGGAAACTCCTGTAAGCGAGTCATCATACTTCTGACCAAAGCAGAGTCTTTCCTCAGCAGTAACATTCAATTGTAAAGCAGGATGGGGAGAGGCACTAAAATCTTCCCATCTGTGACCTGATTTCTGGAGGTCTGAGCAACAAAACCTTCACAGCCAGAAGACATATGTTGTTTTTTTTTTTTTTTTTTTTAATTTCTAGTTGAAACTATAAATCTCCAAACACGTCCACAGGGCTTCTTTGCCTCCCCCAGTCCAAGAAATATGGTTAAATTAAATGACTAAATTTTCATAGTGTGTGGCAGTTTGTTATTTATTCATGTGCCCAATGGATCAAGACCTATCCAGGAAACCTCCCAGTTGCTGCACCTGCCAGACTATGCTGATAAATGTTGGCATCTCTGTGTGGTTCTGACCAGGATGAGCAGGGATAGAAAAATAAATGGATAGACAACTGCTAGAATCAGCAATGAGAACAAGATGTTCAAGGAAATCTTATCAAAAGAAATAGCTCAGTCTGAGTCCAGCTAAAGGACTATCTTTTCCTCAGAGTCAAAGAATGGCTGGACTTGCTCCAGGATCATTTTCACTGTCTGCTCAGGGTAGTAAAAATAAGGCATCTTGGTTTTTCAGTTAACAAACTGGGAGTCAAAGTTTGTCAGAGCTTGGAGGCTTTTTGAAGAGAAAATCTCTCACCCTGACCTGAGTAAGAATGTGTTTAAAGAGTATGTTCTCTCATCCAGATGATCAGGTAGTTGGTGCTGCATTTACACAAATGAAAGGGTGGCTAATTGTAGGCTGATGAATTATTATTTCGAGCCACCCAGCCACAGCCTGGATGCTGTAGGAGGAAAAAATCCTGGGCGTTCTAGTGTTAAGGGTTAAAATGCTTAAAAATCTTTTATCACTATGAAGCATACTTACTACAGTCAAGTCATTTATCTCAAATTCTATTTGATTACACTTGTTTATTTCAAGTAGGACAAAATCACACAGATGTCTTAAACTCATTACATAAATAATACAACTGCATTGACAACAAAACCAAAACAAAATTTTGAAGTATTGCTGTGTGCCACAATATCCATTTGAGCGATTATTAACTTAGTCAAGTAGAGTTTGAATTATTGTTTGAGTTGGAATGAAGTCAGTTTATCCCACCCCCACAGAGTTATTTCATTGTATATGTCTGCATATAATTAAACATCACAGAGTAATATATAGATACAAAATGCAAAAAGGATTTGGACTTAAATTATTTATTTCTAAGTTTTCTTTTTTGTTCATGTATGAAGAGGGAAGAAGTTGTTTCACAGCAGAGTTCTAACTGGATAGATCAGCCTTCCAGAGAGGAGGATGCAACAGTTTGTGTCCCGGTAGACCACCTGCACGCCTCCCAAGATCCTGGAGACGCCCCATTGGTTAGATTTCTTTGAGCTTAAACAGTTTTGTTCTGCCTCACTACTTTATTTTTATTTAATTTGTTTCAATATTTTTAACACAACAAGGTTTCAGTTTGTTTCTAAAAATTCAAGATTAAGAAAAAGATATTCACTTCCCCTATTTTTAAGTTTATTTTGTTGAATTCCTAGTACATTTAACAAAAAAGAAAAAAAAAAAACACCTAATAATGCAGGTTATTTGTGTATTCTGTTTAAAATGTCCATTGCACTTGAAGTAAATATTCCAAACACAGAGAGTTTTTTATACAAAAATCAGTCTCCAGTTTTTATGGATACTCAGAATGTGAGAATTGTTGGTTTTAGTACTGAAGGCCTAATTATTGGATTATTGCATCTTCAGTAAGAAATCTCTGAAAAAGGGTTTGGCCTCAGAAAAATATTTTCATGAGTATTGTGCGAGAAACTCCAAATGGTAATGATCTTCCTTGGTTTGATCACCACTGACACAATATATTAAGCCAAACATACCTCAGGTAGGTATAGGACCAATGATTATGTAGAAAGGTATTTCTAATTATGAGGTAGCTGAAGGAAGTATTGTTGCTTTGGTAGTTGTAGAATAAATATTAGGAAATAATTATCTTTGGTACTTTTAGATGTAAAATTAAACCGCAAAGTAAAATTCCACTTGATTATTAATTTAGTTTTGATATATATATATATATATATATATATTTTACCATCATTTCGCTCAGTATCTGTACGTACTTGCTTACATTTGTGTTCTGAAACTACAGTGGCTCTGTAGCGGTTGGATGGCCCAATGATCGTAGTTGTAGTATAGATATAAAAATAAAATAAAATAAAACATGATCTTTTAGCACCTTAGGGTCCAGTCAAATCTCATCTTACACCACTACATATTCGTAATTGGTTTAATGCAGTGTGGCACCTAGTAGAGATTTTTTTGTGTTGCCCTGATTTTATAATTTTATAATCTTTGATCTATTTTCAAAGTTTTCCTAGTGGTCCTTTCATCTTGATTATGTTGTTTGTTTTTTTTTTTTTTGTTTTTTTAACTTTTCCTGTCCAACAGCTGGGCACAGATGAGAGCTGAGGGCCTTGTGTTGGACATATTTTACTTTTACAACAGGGCAATCTTTCTGGACAAAACCCCAAAGGTATGTCTGAATAAACCCTTTTGTAATCGAGAGGCCAAACTTTATTCATTTTAATTGTTTTTTAAATTTCGAAGTGGGACCGGACGGAAAGGAAAAGAAGGAAGAGAAAGAATGTTAGAAAGGGGAAAGGAGGATAATAGGAGAGGGGAGGGCAAAACCGCTGTGCTGTTAAAGCAACAAGTTACTGGATGTTTATCATTACGTAAGGTACAGATAAAATGGCAACCCCAAAGGGACGGGGCCAGTCCACACACACTCAAATGCTATAAACACACCTGTTAACTGCAAAAATGTCCACATGTCAACATGTACACAAAACACATATTGTTCACACATGCATACTTACGCCTTCAAGCCAACTAGTGGGAGATATTTCATTCATTCACGCAAACTGTTAGTGCAAAAGTGCGCTAACACCTGTGCCAGTGAGTGTTTATGTTCTTCAAATGGATGGTGGAATGTGAAAGTAGGAGGGAGAGTGCCCAGCCATCCCACAAGACCCCCTTCCCCAGCATGAAGCTCCCCAGCCACGCTGCAGCAGGCAGAGAACAACCACCCCGGTGACCACGCCCCGCCACCCAGGCCAGCCAGCAGGGCGGCCACTGAGCCCCAGAGCCAGAGAGCAGGAGATGGGGGAAAGAGAGGCCTCTGCCCAATCCAGGGGAGAGTGCCAGCCTGCAACATCAGGAGGCTAAGATACTGCAGGACCCTTAAATGGTAATAGTAAATGGCGTATACTTATATAGCGCTTTTCTACCTTCCTCGAATGCCCAAAGCATTTTACAGTCACTGTCCCATTCACTGATATACATACATCCACACACTGATGGTGGCTCTGCTGCCTGAAGACTGGTGCCCACGCTTCCAACAGGCAATGTGGAGTCTTGAAGCCTAAAGATACTTCCACATTACAAGGAAGGTGGGAATCGAACCTGTAATCTTCCGATCAGAAGTCGACTGCCCTACCAGTGCAACACGGCCGCCCTGAGTTCCCAACGCTATACGACCAGAGCTTGGATGAGAAACCAACAGAGGATGGTGTTTGTCTTTATATAGCGGAACAGGGAGCTTGTGGGTTGATAATTGTAGCTTCTTTGTCACATCTACAAGCTTTTAAACTGAGTTTTTCTTCACAACGATTAAAATGAAGAAAAACTTAATTTTCTTAATATATGTCCTCCATCATCAGAAAAATGCCATAAAAACACCAAAAACATCATTTTAATGAGAAGGAGTCTTTAGTTTGAGAGCTTCATAGCTCCTGCTAGGTTCGTGCCACTGAGGAAGAGGGTCTAGTGCATCTTTTAATGTTGGAGGGTGCAGACTCCTAAATTAATGACACACTTGAAAATGTTAAATATTGTAATTAGATTCAGTAGCACAGAACACACAGCAGACAGGGTTCAATGAGTCTAATGAGGTATGTGACAGAACTTCTTTGAAGTCTGATTTACCATTTCTTTATTAAAAGATCATCTTTTTTAAAACTTTTAACATTCAGACTGACAACTGTTCATGTGTGTCATGAAATATATCTGCCCCCACCCCTACCACACCCCCCAAACCTAGCCTGGAGAAAGACATTTCTTATTTAGCAGCAAAACAATGTTGTTGTTTTTTAACAATTCCCACTGAGGAACATGATAGACTATTTCATTTTTAACTGTTGTACAACTATTTATTATTATCTATTCTTTGAGACACAAATTCTTTAAATCCTTTTATTACAAGTTCATTAAAATATCATGCAGCCTTTTGAAGTTGAAAATTGTTGTTTTTCTATGCTCCACTTGTATTTGTGTACTACGACGGTCTGTTAGGGCCTCCATCAAAGAAAGAAGGGAAAAAAAACATGAGAATAAAGTCGCAAAATCATGAGAAAAAAGTCAACATTTTACAAGAATTAGACTTTAAGTTTATCATTAGAAAAGTCAAAATCTTAAAAGAAAAGTTTTTTTTTATATAAGTTAATATGTGATGAAAATAAAACTGAACATTTACAAAAAAATTAAGCAGATTCAGCAAGATTCTCATCTTTGTTGAAAGATAAATATAAAACTATTTTTTCTAGTTATCAATATATTTTCTAAACATTTTGAAGCAATAATTCACAACTTTACTCTCTTAAATTGAGGATTATTTTTATAATGTCACAACTAACTTCACATTAGTGTTCATACTGTATTTTTCTGCTTGCTTACAATTTTCACCTGTCACTTGGTGTCTTTGTGTCTGTGGTGGGGGTGGTGGTGGGGGGGTGTACATACATGTGCTGGCTTGCTGTAAAACAATAGACATAGCAGACATACTGTGCTGGCAGCTGAAACGCCAAATAATGCTTAAATAAGCAAAAACAGTTCATGCAGTTCTAGTGCAGAAGCTGTTCAGGAATGCTAATCTGTGAGATCAAACACCAACAGAAGAAAACATGAATTACCGCCATACAAAAAAATACTTGTTTTTTTTCTGACTAGGCCTAAAACATGCTGGGACAGAGATGGAACGTCTCCAGAATCCACCCAACACCTTCCAGATGTCGAGCAACCAAAGAGGGGCCCTCATTGTACGAGAGTCCAGAGCACCTGGACATACACAAAAAGTATGGCAGCCTGGTGATCCAACCAAATAGCACCAGCAACCCCCCCCAAAAAAACTACAGTAGAAATATGGATCAGAGGTTTTCTAGTGACTCAAGGAAGATGGAAACCCAACTGGAGCTACAAAAGTTGATAGTGCAAAACACAGGCGTCTAGTATCGACTCAATGCAGCGTGCCCCAACCTCTACCATCAGAAGCAAACACACAAATATTTTTCAGCGTTGAGTACCTGGAAGAGGCTTCATCTTAAACATTAGTGCTCCAGAATGGAAAGATGTTACCAAGAATACGCCTCAAACACCTCCTTGTCAGAGCTTTAACAATGAGCAGACTTGTACGAGCAAGATCGACCTTACACAATCAGGATTTCTGTTCTTATCAATTCCAAGAAGCTATTTTTGCCAAATGATTTTGACATGGAAGCCCGTTGAGTGTTCCTAGAATTTCCAGTTTCAAGACCGTCTGGTTTGATGTTTAACTCTTTTGGCCTTTTTTGATTAAAACACGCAACTTGATCACCAACTAATCATGAGGGTAGGGATGGATATCGTTAAGGTTTTAACGGTACTACTACTCTTATTGATACTGCTTATAACGATACTTATAACGATGCAACAATGTTTTTAACAAAACACTTTATACATTTTTCCAACTTGAAAAGTAAAATGGATGAAAAAAGAAGTTATTTAAAGAAAAATAAACAGCAATGTTTTGACATATTGCTGTCCTGATGTGAATATAAAAGAAATTAAATAAATGTGTGAGTTCAGAAGATCGTCCCAGAGAAAGTCTCTGCTTCAACTTCCACAGCGAAAGCTGCGTCTTAATCTGACGCCCGTGTTTCCATCTCTCTGACAGTTTGAAGCCAAAGCCCCTCCCCTGCCTCTCTACCTGCTTTTCCTCTTTACCTGTCCACCTGTTCACATCCTATCTGTTCACATCCCATCTCTAGCGCAGATTTCATTAATTTTACGCGCACGCTGCGCACTGTCTGACCAACAGCCCCCACCCCCAACCCCACCCCCCCGTGCACACAGATAGCCAGACTGACTTCTCTTCAGCGAGAATAGCGAAATTAATATACAAAACATTAATTAATTGACTGACTTGGTGAGTTATTTATTTATTTTTTTAACTTGTCCTGTCCAACAGCTGGGCAGGCAGATGCGGTCTCTTGTGTTGGACATATTTTACTTTAACAAGAGGGGTTATTAATCTTCAGACAAACCAAAAGTATGTCTGAATAAACCCCTTTTGTAATTGAGGCCAAACTTTATTAATTTCAATCATGGTTGAAAATCTTGGGTGTTGGACCGGACGGAAAAAGAAAGAAGGGAAGAAGAGAGAGGGATGTTAGAGAAAGGTGGTGGGGGGGGGGTAAGAGGGCGATAATAGGAGGGGGGGGGGGATAAGACCATGAAGCAGCAAAGAGCAGACAGGTTTACTGGTTGTTTATCATTACGGTAAGGTTCAAATGTAAAAAAGGGCGGGGCCTGTCCACACACACACTGAAATGTTCTCAACACACCTGCTAGCTGCATATATGTCCACATGTCAACATGTACACAAAACAGATAGTGTTCACACACGCATACTTATGCCTTAAAACTAACTAGTGTGAAATCTTTTATTCATTCAATCATGCAAACTATTAATGTAAAGGTGAGCTAACACCTGTGCTCAGGTGAGTGTTTATGTTCTTCTAAAATGGACGGTGGAATGTGAAATGAAGGAGGGGGAGCGCCCAGCCACCCCCACACCAAGACCCCCGCCGCAGCAGCAGCAGCAGCGACTTGGTGAGTTAAATATGACAGATCACATTTATATTTTGTGGGACACAAAAAAGGTGACTTCTCCAGTACCGATAGCAGAACCGTAGAGGTCAGATCTTAACGATACTGCGGTCTTGAATGTTGCCCCGGGGCTCGTTCAATACCGGGGCTCGGTATCCATCCATACATGAGGGGGTGTTTTATAATATAAATATGTCAATTTCAATGCGGGAACCTCCCAAATGGATAAATAAAGTTGTCTATCTATCTATCTATCTATCTATCTATCTATCTATCTATCTATCTATCTATCTATCTATCTATCTATCTATAATCACTCAAAGGTGTGTTTTCTAACTATTTACATAAGAAGGGAAACTATCGAGTGAAACATAAAACCGCACTTTTCTTCTCAAATGATTCAAGGCCTTTACAAGTATGTGAGCGACTGTACTTTCCCCTCTTTTTTATTTGTCCTGTTTTATCTGTCGGTCTCGTTACTGTTGGTACCAACGGTGCGTCATCAGATTTTTTTCCCTATCAACGAAAAAAGAATCATGCAAAAAGTCACTCAGAAAGCTTTAAAATGGTTTGTATTTTTCTCTTGATTACAATTGCACTTCAACACTTAACTGGTTTATTCAATTCTGCACCAAAACACTGGCTGGAACAGGTTACATCTGGTTCATTTTAATGCATTCACTCAGTGCTAACAAATCAAGTCTCCTCCCCAAATGTCAACAGATCAAGTAAACAAAGACGTGCAGGAAATAACATGACATAAGTTTCCAGGTTACTCCATTGTGACTGCCTGGAAGGAAACAGGACTGAAGTGATGCTTTTCAAGGAATTGCAATGTTTTGTCGTTGTTTCTTAGAAACACCTTTTACTGAAATTCTTTTTCCTTGAAAATCACAGAAAGTATAGCTGCAGTTTCCTTCTGGCTAAATGCCTCTGGCAGGAGGGTGAGAACAGTTCAGTCTTAAGATTAGTTTGGGGTCAAAGTCGTTGGTGGAGTATGTGTTCTGTAGCTTTTGAACCTTTAATTGGATAAAAACAGGTGCCACCTCTTGTTGCAGTGTGTATGGTTACTAAACACACAGCCTAAGTCACATGCACCCCTGGGGAATTTACCTTAACGGGTGCTGCAGGTTTGAGGGTTGTCTGGACCCTCTGAGAGGCAGTTCCTTACTCGTAAGACTCGTACGGCCACCTCATTAAAGTGTAATGAAACCTGAACGTACCATTGTCGTGCACGTGATAAGTGTGTGGTGAAGTATTTGTCCAGCTAATTTAAGTTGCAGGCATTTGTGATGTACTGGTGATGCTTTTATACATCGACGTTAAGCCAAAATCTAGTTGCTTGTGAGATACAAGTTTTGGACCTGCTGCCTGTCATTATTTTGAAGGGAGTGTTGAAGGTTTTTGTTGTTTATGTGCACGTTTCCAGGAAAAGGTAGAGAGTAAAATTCTTGAAACCTCCAGTTATAGTGTCCTGCAGCAGAATGCTGGTTATTCAGGAATTTAAAGAATTTTTCCAGAGGTAGACCGCAGATTCCAAACAACTGTCCAGTGTTTACCAGCTGAGCTGCTTTTAGTGCAAAACTCACCTGATCCATGTGATCAGCAACAGCTAAGACTCTTAAAAACTCTGGTCCTTCTGCCCGACACTCCTGATTGGAGGAGTTGCTCTGATGTTTGATACGTAGTGAGTTGATAAACCACAGGCAGCAGCTGCATGCACACATAGAAGGTATGGATTGTTGGATGAGATGCAACAGGACTGAAAATATGATAATATCATCCTGACTATCAGCAATGCAAATGTCTCCTCTGTAGAGGACATTTCTGAACCTGAATATTTCCCAACCCCTGCATAGTACTGAATGAACTCCTATGAGTCTATATAGAGGACATTTGTGGGTGGGCACTGCAGCGATGTTCCTATGGCCGACCTGACTCCTGGTATGAAAAGTTTCCCAAATACTGTTTCCTCACATCAGAGCCAAAACTTAAGTTTTTTTTTAGAAGTTTTATCAGTTTTTTTTTTTTTGTGTGGAGTCTTGGGACGTATGTTTTAATGTAGGGGAGTGTGAAGGGTGGTATGAGTTTTTACTGTAATATTGTGGTTTTTCTGTTTTTGAATGTTTTGTTCGAAATGTTAAAGTGCTTCGAGTTGCGCAATGTATGAGAAGCGCTTTTTTATTATTAAAGTTCAATATGATTTACGATGATAATAGATGTGAAAGGGTGGGGCTCTGGGAATTGTAGTTTTTGGTGGATTTAAAAATGATTTGGATTGGAAACATTTCTTTTTCTTTTTTTCAGGAGTATATTTTTCATTTTTTACGTCTTTAATCCACTTGTGAGTGTTTTCAAAAAGTTGAACCAACTGTTGTCAAGCAGATTGGAGTCCTTTAGGCCTGAAGTCAACATTTAGCAGTGGAAGCATGAAAATATTTAGCTTTAGCGAGGATCTGTCAACACGCATGTGAGTACTTTAAGGAGGCAAAATTTGTATAAACAGAACTTGTGGCTCATTGAGCTGATGACTTCAATCCATCACATGATGTTCTGAAGCATTGGCATGGCTGTTTTAACTCAAACATGAGCAGGGGATAAAAACAAACTGGTTTCACTGGCAGGGAATCGCATCAGTGAACAATGTAAATTTAACAGAAATGAATCCAAGAAATGTCAAAAAGATCATTAAATCATTTATGACTTTTACAGTGCTGTGGAAAAGAAATCCAAACCTTATGACCCCTTTCCTTTTGGGTTTCTTAAATATATAGCTTTTTATTATAATTCTGCCATGGTATTTTATTATATACATTTTAATTTACATTATAAGTTTATCCATAAAAAAATATTTTATGTTCAGTTTGAACTTTTTTACTTTCATTTTAATACTTTCCTTATTAAAAACTCAATTACAGTGCATGATGGTGTGAAATCGATTTAGAACAATCATACAGACGAACGTGACCGCATACGAAACCTTAAGTCTGTTTTGAATATTGGTACTGCTTTGTGATCCAGTCAAATGTTAAAGTTTGTGACCATTTTACGTTAATTCTTGTTGGTTCTTCTGCCTAGTTTGCATACAAAGGAGTTACTTTCAATTTGTGTGTGTGTGCATCAGCGTTTCCCTTAGCAAAAAGTAGTTATCTTGAAGTTTATTTTATTAAGCAGACTTGAGTACAAGAATAACAAGTATACTATAGACCAACGAGTTACATCACTAGAGGAGACATCACGTGGTTCCTCATGGGAGGAGAGCACCGCCATCTTAGTGAGGTCAAGTCACTGCTGCAGTGAATGCATGTGAACACATTTTTTCCAAAATTCCAGTTCATTGTGCGGGTTTCAACTGCCAAAATCAGAGAAATAAGTCCACGAAGGAGGAAGGCATCAGATTTCACAGGTTAGTACAATAATTTATTATTTTTATGCTGCAGGGGCTTCATTAATCGTACACATGTTGACATGCATGATGCTGCAGGGCTATTTTCAACATGCTGCATGTAATTTGCTGTGGACATAAATGTACATTTTATTTTTTAAACCTATATACAGTATACTAGGACTAGGCTATTATAGTAATATAGATCAGTGTTTTTCAACCTTTTTTGAGCCACGGCACACAGTTTACAATCTAGATAATATATAGAAACTAAACGCCAAGTATACTGCCACTTTAAGTATAGTCCAAGTATAATAGTACACTTAAATAGACTCCTTTTTCTAGTGGTAAATTAGATTGTTGCAATAGATTTTATTCTAAGCCACCTTATTTGATTTTATTATTATTTTTTACAATTATAAAGAAATAAAGAAATGATGGGACTTAATTCTGACTTGGGGTTTAGAATTCAGCGCGACTGTTTTGTTGAGCGTAAACATGTTTATTTTGACGGATGCTGGTGCGAAATGCATTGTTTTTAAGGAAATAAGATCATTAAATGAGACCAGAGAATGCAGATTCCATGCGGGGGGGGGGGGGGGTCCCATAGCTGGGGCTTGAACCTTCTTGCTGTGAGGCAAGATTGCTACCCACTGCACCATTGTGCAGCCTCCATTCATAGTAGATTTGGCAATTATCCAAAAAAAAAAAGAATCTCACAGTCTTAGCTGCCTATCCTGCTCCTTATGCAGGGCAACAGGTGAAAACAGAGATCATCTCATCCTTACATTAAAATAAAACGTCAAAATCTTGATAATTTCAGATAACGATAAATAATTTTTAAGTTACTTGGCACCCAACTCTCCCACCGGACAAGGAAACAAGACAGGGAGAAGGAAAGTGAGCGGCAGTCGTTAAAAGGAAAACAACATCCCATTACAATAGTGCAAGGGGCCCCCTTAACATTTTTTCCCTGGCCCCAAATGAAATCGGATCACATGCCTGTTCGTTTGTTGCTCCTCTACTTTTTAATCAGTCACTACCATCCCTGTCATCCACAAGCTTTTCCATCAATTTCAGACATATGGCTTCACACAAATGACAAGTTAAAAAAATAAGAAATCAGTGCACGAATATACTTAAAAAAACAGTTCTGCCCTTGCTTCACACACACATCCACACGTTCCACAGTCGTCCTTGTCATTATGTCGATCACTTCCTGCTTGAGTGGTACCATCTGCCCTCTTAAAGCCACACACCATGTGGATCAGTGTGCAAAGCCCCGCTTAGCCCCGTCCTTCTGTGCATCACCCAGAGTTAAGACTCCCTTCCTAAAATGACATTTGTTTCCTGTCATGCATCCGCTCCTCTTCTTGTTTGTCCCTGGACCATCCCTTTTTGCCTGCATTTACATGGAGCTTAAGATCTGATTTAAAGGTTAGGAGTTCATGGTTTTTGTTGTTGTTTTTTCCTTAAAAACTCCTGAGATAATATTAGAAAATTTAAGGAATTTTGTCTGCAGAAAATAAATCTGTTTCCTTTAAACTGAACAATAGCAAGAAGTGAATCATACCTACCTGACTGAGTGTGTCCACAGGCTGCAGTATCAGGTGTCCTGCATCAACTGATGAGCCTCTAGTGCCGGTCAAAGGGTTAGGGAGGGCTGAGAGACAGGTTCATGCAAAATATTGCTTGATACTGGCCTTTTTTAATGGAGAGCCTTTTTACTGTGTGTTTAACAAGTTTGACCTGTTTCTAGTGGGCACAAACTTTAAATTTTTCCGTCAGAACCAGGAGATTCAGGCTGCAGGCTTACAGGGCCCAGCTTGTGTGTCTTCCAGATGTTTCTCAGTAACACATGGCAGATATACTTGGATCCACTGTGCTTTCTGTGAAGAAGCCGCAAAGGCAGAAACCAGAATATGAATGTCTTTACAGAAAGATTAAAGCCGCCACCATATCAGAACAAAAACAGTAGGTGAAAAATACAAGTGAAAGTAAAATTAAGTAAAAATGCATATTGCAGATCAAAATTACTTAACACAACATTTGGTTCTAGACACAATTTAAAAAGTAAATTATATAAGAGCTTGGATTTATTATTGCAAAGAGATGAACCCACTGGCTGGATCACTGGATACACCCAGGAAGCTCAGCGGTGGCTATGGAAACGCTTGTGTTTCCCACATCCTCCAGCTTATGCAAAAACAGCTGTTTTATTTAAAAGTTCTGCAGGTGGGATACAGTTACTCACCTTCTGAACATCGCCATGAACATGAAGGATGTTTCTATTAAAAGAAAAAAAAAAAAAACTTGTAAATTTTTAAATAAATGAAGATGTTTTTCCAGGGTTTCTTCTATTCTTTTGACTTGCTAATCTGATTTAAATCTGACTCTCACATAAGAACATTCCAAATAGGTCCTTGTGATGAACAAAATGTCTTCCAACAGCCTTTTCTGACCAAAAGCGGATGATCTTAACGCTGACCACCCTGTGTTTGTGTGTTCCCGTAAATGTTAAACAACAAAATACAGACACTAGAAGGACAGATGGCATCTTTATTGTAAATCTGCCTTTTAACTAATCGCATGACTTAGACTTTAGCTGTTTTTCTAAAAAACATGCGAGGAGTGGCTGGAAATAGCCCCGAAGTGCACCAACAGTTCATGGGTTGTGAGTTTGGCTGGAGTAACAGAGCCTTGCAGATGCACAAGTGACAGTGAAATTAAAGTGAAAAGTCTGAAACTTGTGTTTGATTTCAGGCTTCATAAACGGCATTTGTGAGTATGTTGGCTTAAAATGTGGCCTAATTTGAAGGAAATTGAAACTAAAAAACATACAAGTCTAAATTTTTTCCGAATTTTTGTTTTGTTCTTTTAAGGATGCCTCACTTTCCGGTTGCCTCATCATTTATAAAATAAGTTTGTTTGTAAAGTCACTCCATTCACTTGCTTTTAGGGATTTAAATAAGCTCTAAAAGTCAGTGATGCTATTCATTTACTTGACAAACTTCAGAAACAAAACATTCCATTTAAAAATATGTATATAAATATAAATATTTTAATAATTTATTTACAATGACATTTTAATTTTATTAATTTCATTTCATAAAAAATTGATGTAGTTAAAAAAACTATACCTAAATCCACATTTAAGTATACATTTTATTCAATATAAAAAATATGTTTCTGACAAAAATAGAAGAATGACTCTAATAATCTTTTTACTCTTAGAAACCTGTCAAAATGATAAAAGAAAAAAAAAACGAGACGGAAGTTTAATAACATGGTAGCACAATTTTCTCAAGGACAACAGACCACTTTTAGTACAGTAATACTATACTGTAGCTAGATAGTACAAAATTGGCACATATAGATATTCTGCAAAATAACTGGGAAAAACAGTTCATAAAATCACATTTAAACACAAGGACATGAAAAATCTATGAAAGTTGTTCAAATTCCAAAAACGCATGTGTCTATTTTTTTTATACACTGTAATTATCCCACGAAGGGAAATTCTTTCTCCGCATTTGACCCATCCCCTTTGGGAGTGGTGAACTGCAGCGGAAACCGCGCTCGGGAGGCGGTAGCGTTAAGGGTCTTGCCTAAGGACCCTCACTGGGTGATGTTAATTGCTCGCCATTGATATGGTAATTGCCCCCAGTACCATTGCTCATTCCCCTCCGGGAATCGAACCCTGGTTTCCCGCCTTACCAACTGAGCTACCCAGCCGTCTACCTCATCTAACTCAGGGCGGCCCAACCCCGGTCCTCAACAGTCACCACCCTGCCTGTTTTCTGGCTCTCCCTGACGAGCTTGCTGCTAATCAACTGACTAGAAAAACAAGCAGGGTTGTAGTTCTTGAGTACCAGAGTTGACAAGCCCTGATAAACATGTCCTTAACAAGGACATCACATGTTTGGTACTTACAATCCAATAAAACAAGCGGCATCTTGTCCATGTTGGCATATTCCTGTGCAGCTGCATGTGGGCGGAGTTGTGATCTCGTAATTTTGCCTACAGCTGGGACACATGCTAGCTGGGAGTAATGATGAAGAACATGGAATAATCAAAGAAATCAGATGTTTATTGTCTTATCATTCACTGACAAGCAAAAATTGCCACAGGGGAGGAAATGACAATATAAGCAAGCAGCTGCTGGTTAATGCACAGCTTGGCACACAATCTATCAGACGGTTTTATATGTATATTCATCAGTTTATGGATGAGTGGATGTGATGCATCGTCTATGTGACTGCGGAGGGCAAGAAGGGGAGCTTTAGGAGCCTCAGTCGAGTTGTGCCACTTGATTGAGGGTTTAATGACCCGTTCTTTTCAATAAACAAACAAACATAACAAAAAAAGTTTTATTAAGGTAGCAAAAAAATCTATTACTGATCAGCTGATCTCCATTTTTGAAACACATTTCATTGGTACAGAATTGTTTCATACACAGAAAACTGCATCCACCACTTCCTGCATGCTCCTATTAGATCAGAGGTGCCCCGAAGGAAGTGTGTGTTTATATCAGGGGCCAAGAAAAGTAAATAAAATAAAAAAAATGTTTTAATTGTTCTCAGCCAATCATCCTCCTCGCCCTGAGGCACATCACATTCCTTTTCCTAAACTTCAAAACGGTGTAAGTGTTCAGCATCACACTCCCAACCGTGGGTGTAGCTGCTGATGTGTTTTATTTTTCTCGACTGTCGCCATAGAGACGACGACTCAGAGGGACTCGGACCAATCACTGGAGGTAAGGCTTTTTCTATGGGTGACGTCACACCTCGATTCGTCCATTGTTTTTACAGTGTACGGTCTTTGCAGAAAGACTATATGTGCTAAATTATGACAACCTTTTCTCAGGAGGAGAGAAAAATACTTTGCAGTCTCATTTGTAATCAATTTTGAGCTTCAAGCTCTGATATCCATTTTCAGCCACTGATTTAAAATATTCCAACAGTACAAGGTTTGTGCAAAGTCTTTACAAGCACTTTTTCTCCAAGTTAGACCACTCAAGACTCACTTTCTAACCACTTCAAGGTAGATTTTAGTGACATTTGCCATAAATTTCCAGTTGGTAGAGAGGAAGAGGAAATTTCTGACACCCGACCAACAATATTCTTCACAGCATGAATGAAAGTCAGAAGTTGCGAGCCTCGCTGCTACTTTAGAAGCGCCTCTGAGGTCAAATTGCAGGTCAAATTAAAAAAAAGAAAAACACGATAAGAGCAAGAAGGACTTAACATGTGCAAGATTATGCTGTTCCCTAAAGCTTTGATGTTGGGAAGTGTTTTCCTTTTGATGTGATTCGCATCAAAAATCCGAGTTGATTCTCTTTTACTTCTGGGCCAAACCTGAAAATCTGCGAGGACCTGTGGGCCACCGTGAGGCAGGAACTCCCTCGGGACGTTTCATGCTCTCACTTGAAAAGAAAACACCCACTCTTTGTTGGCGCTGAGATTATCTTGTAACAGAGCAAGTAAAAGGGTCAGAGCTGCAGAGACGGGGGATTTCAGAGAGCCACGGGCAATGCAGCACATGGAAATGGGCTGTTTGCACACGGTGGAGGTCATCTGCAAAACCATTATCTGCACAGAAAAAGCCCCTTTTGCTTTCTTGTTTGACAGATTTTATGACAGACTGTTGAGAACGATAACAGTAGTTTGGGCTGAGCTCCAAAACGCCTGTGGGGGCAATGAAAATGCGATTAAGTGCAGGTTCCTATATCCTTATTTCAATACAACTGTGGTCTTTAAATCACTCTATTTGCTCTAAGAAATACCAGTTCAAACAATGGCAATCTCATTTTTATTTATTGTTGCTGATGTTTTAACAAAGACCCTAACATTTTTTCTAAGAACGATGAGTGTTTTTCTGTCTTTTTCTCTAAACAAATAAACTGTTAAAAATTCAAATACACAACCTAAAAAAGGCTCTTAGAGCTGAACAAAGTAACACAAAGAAACAGACAGTTTTAGGGGATGCTAGGGTGGGCCTGAAGTACAAATCAAAACAATGAGCCACTTAAAGATCACAGCAACACTAAAAAATAAATAAATAAATAAATAAAAAGATTCCATTTTAGAGATCAAAATAAAATTCTAGAAACCAAAACATAAAAAGATCCCATGCCACTTCCTGTTGAACAAACATCATCATCCATCAGTGATTTCCCACATTACCCACCTTATTCAGTTTGTTATATTGTTTCACTGTTCAATATATATTTTTGATTTCCAGGAATTATATAATTTCAAAATGCTTCCTTTTTGATTTGGTTTCATTCATTTCTAATTATGTTATGTTTTCTATCATTTAGTTTGGATTTTTAAAATGTAATTTATTTATTATTATTTATTTCTCTTTTCTTATTGTTGTTGTGATATTTGATATTTTTTTTGTATTCAGTAATTTGATATGATTTGGACTTCAGGGACACTGTAGGATGAATGGTAGAAAAGGAAAAAACCTTATGTTGTTTTGTTATATATAAAAAAAAAACTATATGGCCTATTTTATGGTTGTGAATCTGAGTTTTGGATGCCACTATCATAATATTCATGATATTCATGATAAAAATATCATGAATTATTCTATATTGCTAGTTATTCAAGTTAGGAACTGACCAGTCAGCTGCCTCATTGAAAGCATGTGGTGCCCACTGGCGCCCACCTCCTACATTTCATCGACAGATTCTCCTGAACTGAAGCTTTCAATGGAAGGGATGTGGATATCCAACAAGTTCACTCATGAAACGCGACTCGGACCGACTCATTTCGCTTCATTTCACTGCAGCTGGAGGTAAGGCTTTGTCAATGGGTGACGTCACACCTGGCTTTGTCCATTTCCCTACAGTCTATGGTGTCAAGCAGCCACATCAACACCGGAGATGTTGCTGGCAACATTAAAGTAAAACATCCTAGCTGAATTAGCAAAACTTTTTCACCATTCACATGATCAACGAAATTCCATTGGGTTCTGACGTGTTTCATATCAGCACAAAGCAGGTGAGTAGAGAGGCTTTGCTTTCCTTAGTAGTGTTATGGCTGTGGAGGAGTGCGCTGGAGCGGCTTGTCCTGTTGGTTGGTTGTGGTCAGAAGGGTTGGAGACGTGGCGTGGCTGGAGGTTGAGTCCTTTAGATGAACCAGACGGAGGCTGCGAAGCGCGGGAGATACGTGGCAGCGGCAAACGTTCTGTGATGAGTGGGAATCAGGTCAGCACATATGATGGAAGATCCTAAAGACGTGAATATACAGAAAACTTGACATAGGTGAGGCAATATTGCATAAATTAAAGTGAACATGAGGTCAAGTACTGCACCAGAGAAGGCTAACGAACTGGCGGCAAATACTGGAGCAGGTACAGCCTAAGTAGACATCCAGGAAAGCAGAGCTGAGGAGATAAGTGCCGACAGCTAAGTCCAATCAGGAGGAGCCACACTCGGGGGCACCAGGACAAGCAGTCTGCAACATTTAACAGCAATGCACCTCAATATGTGACAAACGTTGTGACGAAAACCGACCAAACACAAAATTAAAACAGCTTTTGTCAAGTCGTAAGGATGCTGTCATGTTTGACGGCCAGCCAGCGAGTTCCAGCATCTTCCTGACTTTTGAATCCTCCTCTGGAGACGGCCACAAATGAACACAACACAGAAATGATGGTTCACTTGAGGCTGCTTGACCGATAAACAGTTTAGGACTTTATTACAATTGGTGTCTGAATCAGTGTGATGGTGCAGGTAATGTGCTTTACGGGAACGATAGACATTTTCAAAGTCACAGTCTATAAGTGAGATGAAGAAAGCCCAGTGGGGGCCATTGATCTCTACAAACGTTTATTTATTTATTTTTTTAATGTCTCCCAGTGAGCATCGGCTATGTTTGTACGCAGATATGGTTAGATGGTTCGTGCATGTGTGAAATGGGAAGAATCCCACAGGAGAAACAAGGATGTGATGAGAAAATGCTTTTG
Source organism: Oryzias sinensis (assembly GCA_037389245.1). Classification (NCBI taxonomy): domain Eukaryota; kingdom Metazoa; phylum Chordata; class Actinopteri; order Beloniformes; family Adrianichthyidae; genus Oryzias; species Oryzias sinensis. Next base: position 2,961,548 of record CM074495.1, read on the forward strand.
TCGTTACGCAATCACAGCTTAAAACCGCCATTATTAGCTGAATCCAATTGAATCCCATTTCTTGATTGCCGTTGAAGGGCCACTTTCCCTTTCATGCTCGCTGCATCAATTAAGATGGAGGTCCGCCGCAATACTCATACTTTTTAGTCCTAACGGTTTCCTAAAGTTGTCTCCTTTCAGATTTCACATGCCTCATTCCTGAACTTGTTTTTGAGCTATTAGATGTGTTCGGTGAAAAAGGAGACATAAATCAAAGTAATCCCGTTACATCCCAGTCTACAGGATTCTAAATGAATGTAACAAATGGATGAAATAAATGACTAAATAACTCAAAAACTCTAACAAAACCCCAGGAATAAAAGTAATCTGGTATTTATTTACAAACATCGATGGTCCAAAGTCTATATAATTAGAGAACTCTCAGCTATTTACTTTATAGCTATAGCTATATTTTTTGGAAAAAGTCTGAACAACAGCTTTAAACCATATAGTCACATGCACCCAAACGGGGGGCTGACCAGCACCAGTAAGATGGTTTTTGACTGGGTTTTGGGGCTGTCCAGGTCTTTGGAGGGTCGTAGATAGGAGCTGCCGCATCTTAAGGGGAGCTGTGTCTTGCAGCTCCCTTGAGACTTGTACAGCCACCTCAAGGGATGTCATGGAAAATTGAAAATGGTCATGCATGAACTGTATCCTGAATATAATCAAAGAGTATTACATGTCTGTTACATGGTGTGGGATTCACTTTATTTTTTAATGAAATCAGGAATTAATGCTTTCTGGAGGTGATCAATAATCATTAAGCACTTGATTTTGTTTTTCGAAAAATCTGCACTTTATCTGATTAGAACCGGATTATGAAAACTATGTAAAACTATAAAATGAGTTAACTCAGCAAATTTGCTTCTTCCCACTCCTTTTAAAGCAATAAATCAAGCTCGTCATGGCTTTAGTTATTGATCACTATATTTAATGAATCAAATGTGACTTAAGTTTTGTTTGTTTGTTTTTTATCCGTGCATTTGATCTGTTCTGTATCGGGTTTGATAAATCAGTGCAATTACTTTTTTTTTTATTGTATGGACTACAATTAAAGCTTGAAAATAACAAACCAAAACAAACCAACGTGGTCGGTGTTTCATAAACTATTCGTAACGATAATAAGCTCAGGTAAAGTTAGCACCTATACTTATGACGTATGGGTGATGCTGTGTCCCCGTGCCCTTACGCTACATTCTAGTTGTTGGGAAGGTGCGAGTACCGGCTCCTGAATGATCACAGCATGTCCATGGTAAAAATGTGCTTGAACTTTTTCTCTTTACAGGCTCACTGAGTGGTCTATGACCTTGATATTTTGTGATGGCCATTTTTGTGCCCTGTACAGGTCTGCCTCCCCCCCCCCCTTTTTTTTGCCCTGCACAACCCATACCCAGTAATAAGAACAGTTGTGACTGGCTTAACCCTCGTGCTATCCTTTGACCCCACCCTTATATTGATGTGTCATCCCTACCAGGACAAAGGTGGATAAAGGTGGAAAGATTTCATGTAATCCATGGACACCAGTGAAGATCACAAATCATTGAAGAAAAAAGTTCAGCACACTGTCTAGTGGGGTCTAGATGACCCAACTCCCAATGTTAAAGTGCCTAGGATAGCACAAGGGTTAAGTTGATGCATAAAGCTTTCTCAATGATCAGCCTCAATGCTGCTGACGGACCATCAGAAAAACATAAAAAGTATCCCAGAAAAACAGACTTTTTTGTCCGTCTCATTATGCTTGCTATGAGTCAGACCTTTCATCATATTTCCTCATCTTCTGTTTATCCACTGTGTATGTAAACATTCATAATGCATCAGCACCAAGGCCATGTGGCACAACCATATGTTTCAAGTGCTCCTGCAAATGTCACAACTATTGTCAGAAAGAAAACAACTTTTTCTGTTTGTTTTTTCTTTTTTTTTACTTCAGTTTACTTTGGATGTTCTACAACAATACCATCCCATGGAGGCTTGATAAACACAAGGTCAGTGCAAGGTGAGCCAAAACAGCTGCAATTACCTGTAATGAATTGTATTTAAGCGTGCAGCAGGAGAGAAAATCAACACTAATCAGTGTCAAGAACAAGAGCTGCCAGTTTCCAGTCTTTGGGTTTTGGCAGCCAAAATGCTGATGCAAAACCAACCAACAAACAAACAAACGACTAAAAGAAAATTGAAGGGAAAAGCTAATTATTTCATGTGTTTTGCAAAAGCGGAATATCCATCACAATAGTCACCTAATCTCTCCACACAGGTAATAACCAGGAGACATGAAGTGTCCCTTTATAGTTTGTCCTCACGCGCAGAAACACAAAGGTTTGTGATTTTACTCAGCTGCAATTATTCAATCCTTTCAATTTATGGGTTTTTATTCTGTTTGGAAACAGTTTAGGCCCAATATCCACTTCACTTTATTCGTTTGCTGTAATGGAGATGACAGGAAATAAACAGAAACTGTTGATGTACAGAGTTACAGCACACAAAAACACACACAACTAACAACAATGTGAAAATACATTTGTAGCTTGTATATTACCATGGAGCATTAAGGCCCCTTTACAAACCAATTGGGTCTTAAAGAGTTGTAACTGTTAAATTACGAGAATAAAGTTCTTTATTTACGGCTTTAAAAGGCAACATTCATTACTTTTTTAGTGTAAATTTGACTTTTTTCTCTTAAATGAACGTGTTTTAAAGTTGTAAATGTATTGCTTTAAAACATGAAAATTTATGAGAAAAAAAGTTAAAGATATGTGAGAAAATTGCTTTCTATCTGTAAATTTTTCTTAAATTTTTTTAATGTTACATTTTTCTTTTGGGTGGCCCTAAAACTCAATTGTAGAATATAGCTTAAAATGAAGGCCAACATTTAGTACCAACATTGTGGTTCCTAAAAAAAATGACATTGTTAATTGTTAACACCAACTTAACTATGTGAGATATTCCAAAATAAAACTAGCTATGAACAATTGGAGTGAGACAGAAAAAGACTTGATTTGCATCGCTACCTTTTAAAGATGAAGCTGATGTTCTCCTTCTTTGTCCTCCTCTCCTTCCAAAGATGATCTGTTGTTTTTCTCATCCGTCCAATCCTCCACATTTCTTCTTGTCAGTTTGCTTTCTTGTTCCGTCTGACTTCAGTTTGATCTTAACGCAGCTGTAATCACTTTGATTACTCTCAGTCTACGGGGTCTGTTTGCTCTTGGATCTTTTGTGCTTTTGATGTACCAAAGAAAATCTCCAACTTTCCATGTAAACCTGGGTCTTTAAACATTCACAAAAAGATTATGATGAAATCACGTCTGGTCAAAATCATAGCCTCACTTTATGTAAAAAACAATGTTCTTTCAATTTTTCAAAGAGCATTCTAATTCTTTGTAATTTGTTCTGTTTTTCTTTTAAGTGGAAGTCTGACACTATTTATGTTTTATGTTTTTATTTATGTTTGTCCATGTTTCACAGTTTTTGGTGCCAAAGCTGAGCTGAATTTGTGAAGAACTCCCTTAACAAAAAACTTTATTTTACTAAGTACACTTGAGTATAAGTATATCAAGTATATACAATGTTCGTGTGGTGTGGCAAAATAGGGATGTCCCGATCACATGATGGGAAATTGGCCCAGAACACGTACTTTTAGTCTCCATCTATCCATCTGTAACAGATGTTGTGTCCCGATCAGTGATTGGAGATTTTTTTTATCATTTTAATAAGCAGCAAATATTTCAAACCTATTTCAAATAAACGCCCTAGTAGAAGTTTGCACATGATGAACGGATTCCGATATTTTACTGCCTGCCGTAAAGAGCACAAGAACATGGCACAGTGAGGCGCACAAAAACAATTTGGTAAAATTCAAACTGACGGCTTTAATAACTCTTTTAGGGCGTTTCAGCAGTTAAAGCAGACGGCTGGATTCAAATGCAGCGGGTTTATTAGCTCAGCTAAAAGTCAACAAAACCAAATCAGAGTCAGGCAGGCAGGAGTCAGTAACAGGCATGAGATTATCAGAGGGGAGACGGGGTAGTCAGGATCCAGTCGAGGTAGAAGATATACCACTCAGTAAGGAAGGCAGTATGGCACAAACAATACTTCACACTTAGTGAAGCTCCGTGCAGCTCAACTATGTTGTGGTTGATGAATGAATGAGAGTGAGGTGTGCAGCCTCCAGGAAGTGTGTGCTGGGGTTGCTGGGAGAAGTCAGACAGAGCTCGGACTTCTGACAAATGGTTACAGTGATTTAAGCTACCAGTAGTCAAGAATACGTCATATTCATGCTACAACAATGATTTTGGAAGAAAGTCATTGTTTTTTTGTTTTTTTAATGGAGATATGAATCACATGTGATCAAAGATGTTCAATGGTTCTGAAGATACTAAAGCTACAGGCACCAAACTTTCTCTCACAACTAATCATTACTTGTTTTCACAAGTTAATAGTTAACTATCTTTTCTGTTTTTACTTGATTGTTCGAGCTACTTCACAGAAGTGCTCTGTCAAAACTCTATTTATTACATTTTTATTCTTTTTTTTAATGTTTGCTTAAACACAAATGACGCAGAATCGGATCAGGGCCAAAAGATTCTGAACGGAACATCCCCAGTACAAAGTATACCAACTGAAAACTTCTATAACATATTTGTAGAATATAAAAAGTAAAGTTTACTGCCTCACTTTTAGTGTAGACTTAGTTACTTGCAGTATGCTTAAATAAGTGCTACCAAACATTAAAATTAAAGTTGTTGATGAGACAATGATGCAGCCCCCCTCCCCCTCCCAATGGTCAACAAAGCAAAACTCCATGTTTCCATAAAATCAGCTGAAAGAAGTCGAGACAACACGTCTTTGATTCACGGGAAAAGGACAATAAACGGACTCAAATTTTAATCTGAAGGTGAGAAGATCCACATGAAGAAACCTTAAAGATGTGTCTGGATTTTCTCACCGAAGTTATTCATGGTGAGGCGTTATAAAGGCTATTGAGGAGGACGTTAATGGAGTGAGACTTTTTAAAAGAGGCGACAGAGACGTTTTTGCGGCTCCCTGATCGCAAACTTCAGACACAACACAAAGGTCCATCTCTTCTGATTTTATTGAACTTTATTTCTCCTCCCTGGACGGTAGAACAAACCCAAGTGTTGCACAAAAAACACAAACCTTTATAACAATGCTTGCAAATTTGAATTCATTGACATTCAGTGGAACAACAGAAATTAAATCATTTCTGGAAGGGTAGAAAACGTTATAAACTTTTGCTGTACAAATTATACAAATGAAGATCCGTCACAAGCTTGAATGATGTGAGTGGGTAAGGGCAGTGTTGTGTTCAGCTGATTTAAAACAAGGATTCTGATGATGATGATGATGACGACGAGGAGGAAGGGGTTAGTCACAATCCTAGTCAGTGAAAAAAGGCAACAAAAAGAGGCAAAAAGAAAAGAATTTGGACGGAAAGTTGCTTGAATTTGCAAGATTAGCAGAAAGGAGGTTAGAGAGAAAATTCAGACTTGACATCATCCCATACATTCTCAAGTTTGACTCGTTTTTATGACAAAAACAATCAGCGAGGGATAAAAAAAATTGTTTTCAAATATTTCATTGCACAATGAAATCATATTACAGGTTTTCTCTGCAGAAAAATAGACATCTTCTCGTCCACAAGTGACATCTTGTTTAACTTAAAAATATCTTTTCCAGGGAATAAGTCAAGAAGGAGATCAGAGAGTGTGGGGTTTTGCAGAGTGCTGCAGCCCTTGTTCATCTGAAAATGTTTTTCTTCTCATCATTTTTGATGCCCTGCCTGCGTGTTTGATCTCCGCAGGGCCGCGTTAACCAGGAGCATGTAGGATGGTTGAAAGGAATCGGGGGAAAATTGATCTAATGGTGTTTGCAGTCGGCCCACACAGCCAGAGAGGACGCTAGTGAGAAACCATCAACCAGTTCTTTTCAATAAAAAAGTACTTTTCTTTGAGGCTGAACGCCACACAGCAACGGTGCAAGTCGCTGAAAGACCAATTAGGATCATCTTTTTAGCTATTTTCAAAGCATTCCGAGTAGTCTTAATTAGAATTATGACATTTTTTGCCCAAAAAACAAAACAGTCTTGTTTGGTTGTTTTGGATGGGGCCACTGATGCGGAGCAACCCCGGCCTCTCCCCCTCCCTGTTACCCTCCATCATCAGAAAAATCCATAAGAACATGTTAATAACAGTTTTCATCAGAAGGTCTTTAAAGTGGTATCTCACTGGACTGTAATCATTGAGAACGAATTGCATGTAAGGACCTGAGGGGGAGTTTCCAATACCTCTTGAGTCATTATTGCTGTACAAGCAGAATGTATACCTTTGTAGAGTGTTGGATTGTTGCTGTTTAGGTTGACTGATAGGCAAGTGACACATTCAGATAGTCGTTTTTACAAAATTTAAAGGTTTCAAACTTCCCCTTTAAAGTGCATGTCAGAACATGGTAAGAAGATTTAAAGACCCCCTCCAATGAAAAGTGTTGTTTTTGGTGTTTTAAACATGTTGCTTTTTTCAGATGATGGAGGACAAGATCAAAATTGCATTTCAGAGTTGCCACAGAGGTTTGGGCTCATTCCTGAACTATCGTCAGTTAAGTGTTTTTTTTTTAGTCAAAGAGAAACAGAGAACGTGTAGTGTGTTTGGACAATTAATTTCATTTCAATTTCACTTTGCTATGCATCTTCTAAAAGGTGAGCTCTGGAGAAATTTAACCTGGAGAACCCAAGAACACTTTTCTTTTTTACTTTTAAAGTTTGTTTGTGCATTTTGAGAGGCCGCAATTAAAAGGAGCCCAGTAAAAGGAAAAAAATAGAAATAGAATTTAAATTAAAGCATATGGTGGGGCTTGCGAGAACAAATTTTGTAGGTGGCGCTATGGAGCCATTTTTGTGTAACCATGCCGGTCTACCATAAAATACGAAATTTTCCGTGACTCTTGATCCGTGTGCGAAATTTGGTGAGTTTTCAGGTATGTTAAAGGCCTCAAAAAGACAACTTTTTTGTCTGAATAATAATAATAAACATTACAAATACAATAGGGTCCTTGCACTACGTGATCGGGCCTAATGAAGAACACAAGAAAAAATCAGCAGTCAAATTTTACCTGGTCAGTTCTCTAGAGTTAATGATCATGCTTGGATCTGTTTTAAAAGCTCTCCCAGTGGTCTTTTTATGATTACAAATTTGCCTCTGAGTTGTGGGCGGAGCAACCCTGCTCCCCCTTTTTTCCTTCCAGTTGCTGAGAGTTCTCTGTTTTTACATGCTAGCTTACAGCTTCACAGACCCCCAACCTAACAACAAAAATGGCAAGCAGTAATGGAGCTATCCAGCCGTGCACTTTCGATCCAGATTCCAGCTCAGACGAGGAAAACAAAGACGTTCATGGATCCATTTGTCTCCAAGTGGATTCAGCGCAGCAGGGAGCTTGTAGCGCGTCCGGCGTATTTCCTACACCAATGAGTTCTTTTTTAAACAAATTTTTTTTGTTTGCTCCAGATGCACAGCATTTCAAATAAGAAATACAGAGAAATGCAATTTTAATCTTACTTTTCTTGTCCTCCTTTGTCGTGTTTTTAACAAGATCATGTTAAAAACACCAAAATCATCTTTTTCATCAGAGTGGGTCTTTAAATTTAGATTTTTCGAGAGACTTTCTTGCTGTAAAAATCCAATTGAGATATGACTGTCACCTTTACTGACAGGCTGGGAAAGAAGTGATTTGTCAAGTGACGAAACGCAAACCAGGAGTGCATCACTGAGAAGAGCGCTCCTTCCTGATGTCGGTAAAGGGCCAGGTGGAGCAAACACTTGCCATGTTTTCCTTTTGCATGTTCAGTGAGGTGAGGCAGCAATCTGACAGTCCATTATTCAATCCAAATGGAGAAAAAAAAACAACTTTGAAAAAGCAACATTGATTTTAGGTCACGTCAGAGTGGACTTCCGTTGTAGTTATACGCTTGTAAGAGCAGCTGTTAGAAAACATATGCAGCAAAACCAAATTCTTTCAATGCTTGCAAAAGCTGAACTGTGCTCTTTGTGGTTTCTGCAGGTCTGAAAGGATTCAGCATCTTTGGGATGTAGAAGAAGTTGCAGATTTAAAAGAGGGAATGTGAAGAGCTAATAGGTGACACAATGCCCCAAACTAAAAAGAAAAAATGCTATGTTGCTTAAAACGGCCACTTTCAATTCAGTACATCAGTAGAGAACTGAGCTATGCAGCCATTACACAGATACTCGTGTGGGGATTTGAACCTTTAGCTGGCTCTATGTATGTGAATACAAAAATACACATCCTGTCCTGTTAGCTGGACCCTTGTGCTTTCTGAGTTGATCTGCATTTTGAAGGAAAATCAACATTTTTGAAGCAACTCCTCTCAAAAAAAGAACAAAAAAAATGAAAAACCTTTCTTTGGATTTTGACAAAGATGTTTTAAGATTCCTGAAGAGGCTTTCAGAGGTTTAGAATTCACTCTGCTTCCCCTCTCTTGGAGGAAATTCATAATCTTCTCCAGACAAACATGTGTGTCTATTTGGGAGCTGTTAGACCATGCAAAAGAATCAATTTCACTCAGATACTCGCAGTGGTTATATCAGATTTCCTCCGTGCTGATAGGAGTCAATCTTTTTTTTGGAAGCAAGGAGTTGCTTGGGGTTTGCCTGGTGAATCCATTCAGTGTGAAAAGAGATTCCTCTCAGTCTACAATCTGTAAAAGTTATTTAAAAAAAAGACAGACAAAAAGCCCTTTTCAGTCAGACTTCCTCACTGATGTGTGCTTTCATGTGAATCCAGTGAATATTTGGCACCCACAATAAAACAAAGTGTGACCTTTTCCTGTTTAAAGTCCTGCTGCTGAATGGCCTCTCAACAAGGTCCTTAACCTTCAGCTGCACAGATGAGGCTGCTAACCCAGATAGCAGACACAGTTGTACCTAAATGGGTTATTTTTGGCGCTTTTTGCCCTTCCAAGTTTTATGTGAGCGCAGGTCATAAACAAGGCCAAACAGGGTCACCTCATCTTTTGGTTGGACCAGAAAGGGCCCAAATGTCATGGACCAGATTCCACACAAATGCCGAGAGCCAGGGTTAGACCACAGAGAGTGTTGACGTCAATGCTTTGCAGGGGGATAGCAGGGATCCCCAACCCCTATAGGGTGCCACCGCTACTGGTCTAAGTGGCAGTTGGTGCTCTAGAGAATAAAAAACACAACCTACATTTTTCTGTTTAACCTGATTCTGAAGGAGGTTTTATTTAGGAAAACGAGTGGATTCTCTCCACCATATCGGACGCATTTTTCTGACGCTCATGTGGCGAAAATCCACCCCATCTATCCTCAAGCTAGCGAAGTTAGCTAGAAACAAACGCACTTGGAAAGTTTGCTTTGGCAGATGAGGAAGCAGAAGAACAGCTTTCAACATCAAACTAAAAAAAGCTGCATTTAACTGACAAGATTAAGAAGTCCAAAAATGGATTTATGGTGACCTACCATGCATCATAATAATAATGCATAATATATTCAGCAACCATCTGTTTTATGTTATGAAGAGGCTGCTAATGAAGTCGTTCAAATGATGGATTCATGTTTATTATTATTATTATTATTATTATATTTAAAAATACCAGTTTTTGTAACTAATTTTTTGTGTTTATCCTTCATACCTTAAAAGTCAGACGAGGCTGAAGTTGGTTCCTATGTGAAATCTAGCATAGAATTAAAGTTTAAAGCACCTGCAAATATTTTACAGTGGATAAAGATAAACTTTACCCTCAAATGTTAAGGGAAACTGGAGATCCAAATAAAATCGGAAACCCACTTCAGCCTAGTACAGGCCAGTCTGTGACAATATGGTGTGACATTAAATTAATCTGTGGCCTGAAAAAGGTTGGGGACCACTGCTTGATGTTGCACCCCTGGTGGAGCCTTGGTTGCTGTCCAGAAGATGGCCAAATCTGGGCCAAAGAGTGTTTTTTTATTTGCTTTCTAGGCAGTAACCCCTAGCAGTGCTTCAAAATATGTGCAGTCTTTGTCATAAAACTGTGCTTTACTAGATCAAAGTGTTATTTAGGACTTGCCTTGTAGAAATGGAAATGCTGCGCTTTTAAACCAAATTCTAACCTGAACCAAATGTCCTGCTTTGGTTTCTGTTTCGAGCTGTTTTTTGCCTGAGTGAAAGAAAAGAACTTTGTGTCTTAAAGAACCACATGCTATATTTCTAAGATTTTACCCCTAGTGAAAAATTCTAAATCATACCAGGTAGCATTTTATTCATAAAGAATGACCAGCATTAAGAAATCAATCCAAAATATTATTTACTTGAATAAGCAAAACTAACTGTTAACAGAATAAAAACCCAAGTCTAATTAAAACAAGAACATTCACCAGTATCTTATTCTGCCTGTGGAGAACTTCTCCGTATTTCAAATGAGAGTTTATTCATTTTGAGTTTGTATTTACTGAAAAAAATTCATTTTGTCCGCACAGATTCGTAATACTGTTTACCAGGCTTGGTAAAATTGTTCTCGCTTATGGATTTAAGGTAAACTTCCATGGGATGCTATTCCTGCAGAGCTGGACTGCAGAACATTTGCAGCCATGCGGGGCTTTGGGGTCAGGAACAGGAGTTCAACTGTGTCAAACTGAGCCTAATCTGTAAAACGTCTTTTTTTTCTTTTGTTCTTTAGCTTTCACTTCTGGTGAGAAGACTCCAAATTTAGCCTCGGACAGATTTTGTTTCCATACCTGATGGAATGTCTCTGCTCCACTCAAACTCACAAACACATCAGTAATGAAAGAAGCCACTGACGGAAAATGAGCCATTTCAAACTTGTACCAGATTTCCTGAGCCGTGACGCAAAGTTGAGCAGAGGACTTCTGAGTCCGATGCTCCTGCATGCTGGCTGAGAATTCATGAGGGAATGCCGAGAACATGCAAACACATCGATGACATTCACAGGCATGAAACCGCTACCTTTCCTCTTCCCAACTGTTCATGTAAAAATTGAGCATATTTCAACCAAACATACGGGCTGAGGGGACTCACTTTAGGTCAATTGTGTGATAGTTCCTTCTTTTAACGTTTTGATCTGAACCAGGACTTTCCTTCAGTGTGATAAAGGATCTTCAAGAAAGTTGATGGAAATTGTAAAATTTGCAGAAAAAGAAGGAAAACCTTGTGAATCAAAATTCCTTTGATTTAACCATTATTGCAGACGGTTTATGAAAGACACCATGAGTGATGTGAAGTCCTCAGAACGATGAGCAACCCAACTGCCAACGACGTGGCAAGTCATCTTAGTTTAGCTGGATAAACCTTTAAAAAAATAATAGTTCAAGTTCATTTGACAGTCATAATGCAGAATATTTGCAGCCAAAGATGAATTGCGACAAAATGAATGAATGATTGTTAAAGTATGTCAGAATTCCTCAATTAAAAATAGAAAGAAATGCTGTTTTAGGAAAATCTTCAGGCATAGCGTGGAGAAAGGCCTCTCTGAATGTCTTGTCCCTCATTCTGGCAAAGTTGGCCTAGGTTGCCCAATAAAGGGTCCAGTCAAGCATGGAGACAAAACATGTTTGTGTCAGAGCTTTGGCGACAAGGCGGAGCAGGAAAGGTGGAGGTTGTGGAAGCATGGTGGGGCAAGAGCGGGTGGATGGCAGAGCAGGCAGGTGGAGCAGATGTGATCAGAGCGGAGGATGAGCTTCAGGCTGAGACACAGTCCCATCGACGCCTCCGCTACAGCCTAGAGCGGGAAGGGAGACAGAAACAGTAATCAATTGGAAGATTTCTTAACACAGAGCCTTGTAGGACACCATACAAACAGACAGAAAAGTACTACATCTGCCAAAAGTTTAACCTTTATTTTGGTAGATTATGAAATTTCCACAGAGGATACACTTCTTAACCCATAATATGTTCTCTTTTTATAAAACACAATTGTCATTAAAGGAAAGTGAGAGATTTAAAGTCAAGTTCTCAATCTATTTTTTCTTAGCTTTTTTAACAGGTATGTGAATTTGTATATAAAAAAGATGTCGATTCTGCATTCGGCAAATGTTGCAACAACAGGCTATAATGAACGTTTGCTACTCTAAAGACGCGTTTACACTGAATGGGATTCGTCCGTCAGGGTCATCCAGTTTTAATATTTTGTCAATGTAAAGACTCAATCAGAGATCCTGCACTCCGTTTTGAGCATTGGGTACGTTTTGACCCAAAAAGTTATTACGATTATGGTAAGTTTGATTGTTGCCTTTTGTTCACCTAAACTTTATGATATTTCTCCTATGTGTATTGAGATGATAATAAAAAATAATAATCTAATTTTATTCTTCTTTTTTACCCTCCTTGAACTAATAGCCCCCAGACTCTGGAATGCCCTCCCTCTGTCCCTTCGTGTGGCCGACACCGTCGATTCTTTTAAAAGTCAACTGAAGACACTTTTATTCAAAAATGCTTTTAGCTGACTGGTTTTATTGTTACTTTTATTCTATGTTTATTTTTCTTCAATTTAGTTTTGCTTACATTATATTTAATTGATTGTTTTTCTGCTTTTACTGGGTTGTACATTGTTTATTGTTCAGCGCTTTGTGATTTTATCTGTGAAAGGCGCTATATAAATAAAACTTACTTACTTACTTACTAATGCAGGACAGCGGAAGTTGCGCTAAAAGCGGCGTCATCGTTAACCTCACAGTACTGGTAGACTGATCTCATGAACCCAGACATGGAGTCTGGATTACCTATGATTTTGTAGAGTCCTTTAAAATAAATAGACTTGACCTCTCAACATCATCCGTGTCTTCCATGGACTGTAAATGAGATGTACAGTCAAGGCTTCCATATATCTATCAGGCTAAAAACCTTTGATGGTAGCTCCTCCCACACGGATCACGAGCATCAAGTCTATGAACACATTTTCGGACAGAGAGTCAATCGGCCCAAATTTGACTCCTGAATGGCAATCGGTGTGAACACAACTGAATTTGTCACTGTATTTGTATATTAAAATTTTAGATGATCATAACTGCAGTTAAAGAATTTAGAATTTATTAGCTCAGTAATTTGAACAAAAAATTTTTTTTCTTTTTACTCATCATCGTTATTATTAGGTAATTCCCCCGTTGTGGGATCAATAAAGTTTTATTCACCAATTTATTAATATTGTATTACCGGTAGTTACACTAAACACATATGAAATGCTATTTAAGATATTAGTTTTTTCACAATAATTGAGTTTTTCAGTAAGTTTTATTTTAAGTGTCTTCATGACAGAAGAACAGGACGTTGATGATAATCAGTAAATAGCAAACCTAAAAGTATAGTTTGCCACTGTTAACCTTTTCTCTGGTCCAAAAAAAAAAAACATATAATTCCATTTAAAAATATATATTGCATTTTTTGTTTGGTTGTGAGTATACAGTTTTAAAGGTAAACCACTATCACTATAATAAAATGTTTATTTTTTTTTTATTTCAGGCCGGTTGGGTTTATAGAGACAATAAAAACAATATAAAAAAACTCAAATACATATAATTATGTTCAGCTGGAACAATTTTATTTGACCTGTTTGTTTCTAAACTAGAAGAACTAATTGTTTAACATTCTGTTTGCATATTACTGTCTGGTGTTCTGGTCCCACATGGCCTAACCCTTGTGTTATCTTAGATGACCCCACCCTTCCATTGAGGTGTTCTCCCTACCATGACAAAGGTGGATAAAGGTGGAAAGATTTCATGTAATCCATGGACACCAGTGACGATCACAAATCATTGAAGAAAAAAGGTTCAGAGCTCTGTCTAGTGGGTCTAGATGACCCAACTCCCAATGTTAAAGTGCCCAGGATAGCACAAGGGTTGCGCTGCTCGCACAGAGTCTCAACAACACAGAAGCATCAGTGACTCATTCATTAAACACACATCACCAAACATCCAAATTACTTGAAGGACCCGAGACGAAAAAAGTCAGAGGGGTTCAGCTGCAAAAATTAGAATAAGTCCTACTTTTTTAAATGCATTTATTCTGCGCATACGATACATGAAAGCACTGAATGGTGGCTCTTAATGAGTCAAAGGGGCTCTGTTGTTGCACATTGTCTGCCAGATGGGCAAACACAGGGCCTGCTGGAGGGAATGACAGGGTCACATCCTCTCACATTATGTAAGATTTATTTTTGGGTTGTACAGTTTGAACCATTGTGGTTTACCAAATGGTTGTAGCACTTAGGCTCTTAAGCGTAATGTGAAAAACCCCAAAGGTTGACTGCTAGAAGTCTTTACCCAAATGCGTCAGACAGACTTCCTCTGGTTCTGCTCAGTCTGGGAGGCTTTTCTAGTATTTATAGCATTAGCATTACATTTGTTTTGTTCTCTAAATTGGGCCAAGAACTGCGTGGGATTTGCTGCGACGAACGCACAGGTGATGTCAACATGTTTCCTGGCTTCAAGGCTAAGCAAGCGTCTCCTAACTGGCACAGCTCAGTAAAGCAGAACCTTGAGTGCATCGTTTGTGGCTCGCTTCGCAGGGCTTCTTCTGCCTCCCTGTTATTTTTTTTCCCATTTTTTTATCCGTCTTCCAAAGCTCTGCTCTAATGAAACACATGTCCTGCATAATAAGCCACGTGGGTGTCTTTAAATGAATAAGAGAACGCTGCAGTCCTCGGAGGCTTGACTGCTAATCAGCCTCCCCAAATTCGCTGCTTTGACATGTCTGTGTGGTCTTTTTGCAGACCTAGATTATGCTTATGAAGGTAAGCATAGAGTTGTCATAATTAGTCTAATCAATATAATAATAGCCCGATTATTGGGCGGTTTTGATGTCATTTTCTCTTCAGTTTAACATCATAACTTATACTGTTGCCATGAATTTAAGGGATTAAATGCTCAGCCACATTTTTAAACATTTCATAACCATTTGAGGACACAAAGCTTTGGGAAAATGAACGTTATGTTGGATAACATTTTGTTATCTCCACCACTGTCTAAGTATTTCCATTACTTAGTACTTGCCTTAAGTTTCCTCCTGTCACAGTACTGTCGGGCTCTTCCCTTTTTGGCTTTGCCTCTATGTGCAAAAACAAACAACCAAATCTGATTTTCAAATTTTTAATTTATCCTCCAGTTTATGATTATTCTTTAACTTGTGATTATACTATCATGTCTATCTCAATACAGGAAACTTTCTTTATTTCTACAATTTTTTCCCCTCAGTAGTCTTTAGTTGGAAAACTGCCCTTGATTTTAGAAGTACAGTAATTTATCGTTTTGTCAATTCTCCCTAATAAAGTTAAGATTATTCTCACATTTATTTCATAAAGAACATCAACTGTAAAAAATAGATTATTTGACTACAACGAATTAAGAAATGACTTACTTTTTAAAGGATTTAATGTCTTTCTGCTTATCCAGAGAACATAGATATATTGTATTTATTTTCATCTGGACACCATTTAGATTCAAGTCGATATTTCACCCTAAGTTGTATTTTCATCTCACGACTTTAATATTGCTTTAATATTGCTTGAGCTCTGACGACTAAGAGAGTTGAAAGATGACCAAAAAATAGCTGGTTAAGGGCAAAAAAATAATAAAATCTCAAATGCCAAATGAAAAAATAAAGATAAACATGAAGAAATAACCTTCCCTTTTCCTGTACTCGATCTTTTTTTAGGTTTTTATTTCTCAATATATATATATATAAACTGAATATTTATGTTCTTTATATAGCGTAAAATGAAATGCATTGAACCACGTCAGGTCCCAACACTTTAAAGAATATCCAGAGAAACCAAACATTCTTGCTCTGATGAGCTTCAGCCGGCTGCAGATTGGGTCGGGTGGATTTTTTACGCTTCAGAACTCCAGAGGTGGAGGTGAAGGAGGACTGGTTTGAGCAGAAGAGTGAAGCTCTATCTATTTATCAAGCCTTTCATTTTCTGTACCTCGGCCTCAGTGAGTCAGCCTCTCTCTGCAGTCGGAGAGTCACAGGTCAGACACTGAAGGACACAGACACAAACAGACTCACACACAGGTGTGTGCACACTAATGTCATCCTGCAAGACTTCCAACCAGTGAATGAGAGAACAGCTCCGCTGATGTTAACTGCAGCTGACACTCAGAAACTTTCAAGAGTTATCAGTAATTTTTTATTTTCATTTGGTGGAACAGTCGATCTATGTTCAACGAGTTTTGGATTGTGATGCAAATTCAGGATGGTGTGAATCAAAGCAGCGCTGTCTGACATAAAGAAGATTTGCCGCGGGATCTGTCTTTTGGGTTCATCTTTAAAAGAAAAGAACTAGGAATTGATTTAGCTGTGAGAGTTTGAAACAAATCAGAGGTTTAAACAAAGTCTTAAATGTTCTGAATTTCCTGGAAAGCCTTTTTGGTGCCGCTAAAATGTTTAATCTGTTAGCCAAATGTTTGGATTTTACATGAGTCTAAAAGCTCAACCATTTGCACAGTTAACGTTATTTCAGGGAATTCTGCAGTGAAGAAAAGAGGCGTAATGCCAATATGTAACACTTTACATTCATCATGTGTTGCCTATAGATTCAAAGCTGAAATGAAAACTTCTTTTTCTCCAGCTGATTCATGTTGATTGCATAAACGATTAGAGAGTTATGGAATGTCAAATGTGTTATTTAGGGGTGCTGCCAGCAACCGCTCTGGTGTTAAAGGGTTCATTACTTGATGTGTTTTGAAGGTTAGCAGAAGATGCAACCTCTGCAAACATGTTTGCCTTTTAGTCAAAGGAACCTCTAGTGGTGACAAAATTCTAATCAAGGAGATTTAATCATTTGTTTTTAAAAAATAAATCCTAATTTTCACTAATTAACTGCAATAAACAAAACTACCCAAAAAAAAAAAAACTATAGAAAAAGAGCAAACCTTTGCTGTATTTAAACATTTGTCTTAATAAGTCGAGCTTCATCATACCTGAAGGAACACATGTAGAGGTTGCAAACATGTTTTAAATCAGTTTTGAACAGACAAAAGTAAGTCCTAGCTTAATTTTTTTTAAATAGAAAAGCATCAGTTTAAGTTTGCTGGCAAGTTTTTATACAATTTATTTATTTCTTCATTAGTTTTAAATTATTTTATACTGAAGATACTGAAATAAGCAGGAAAAACCTGTATTCTTCATATAATTTACATTTGTTTTACTTGGATATGTACGGTGGACGAGAGGTGCATAACACGTTTGCATTTAGGATAAGATGACAACAAATCCCGGTACAAACTTATAATTCCTGAAGCACTAAAAACAATCTCGATACAAATTCACAAATACTGAAACGCAACAGCAAATCACGGAACAAATTACAGAGTCCTGAAACACAAAAGCAATCCAGGTGCAAATGACCCAATCCAGAAACACAACAACGAAAGCAGTTTTAGAAATTGGCAAAGGAAGGTTTTTGCGTCAGTTCTGGTAATAAGAAAATGTATTCCCTTAAAACTGGCCGGCAAGTCCAAAACAGAACAGCAAAAGACAAAGAGAAAAAATGAACAAAAGCAAGCAGCTGCTAACGGAAAGGAATACCCTTAATACCGGACATGACGCAAAAACTTTACCTTGATAAACAATGTTGTCATTCATTGTAGTAATACAATTTTAAAAAAAAAACAGTTTTTGGACTGGTTCATGTATTTAAAATGTCCACATAAAAAAAAATCTGTAATAAATACATTTGAAAAATCATACATGATTAGTTTTATATTGCGTCACTTCCAGGATTCAGGACGTTTCCTTTCCTTTAGAAGCCGTGTCTCTGCTGTCGTCGCCGTGTTTCTGGATTTGGTAATTTGTACTTTTAGTACTTCAGGATTTGTTGGTCTGTACAGGGATTTATTGTTGCATCTTAAATGTACATGTGTCTTGCACCTCTCAGCCACCATAGATATTAAAACCTAAACCCAGTGGGATTTTGATGATTAAAAACCAGAAAAAGGAGAAAAACCACATTAAACAGTGATGGCATCGAGGCAGAAATCTCCACCATCTTTGCTTCATGAAGCTACAACAAAAGTAAAATATGGACAGAGATCGACTGGAATAAAAGATGACATAAAGGAAACAGAAAGCATTCAAAATGAAAACATCTTTTTATTGTTATACACTTTTTAAAGGATGAGTGCAAATAAAAGAGCTCATGATCAAAATCTAGTCATCACTAAAGCATAGACGATAAGGCATCGTTAAAGACATGCTTTTTTGGAGCTTTACATCTACAATACAGGGACGGGATCAAAGGAACAAAACAACACATTATCAATGCAATCAGAACAGAAATGGAGGAGAAGGAAACTTAAATGAACAAAAGCAAACCAAAGGCAACAAATAAAATAAACTCAATTTTGTACATAAATGAAAAGAAATCACAGAGTAATAATATTACGGCAAAGTGACGATAAAACATATTCTACAATCTTTTATGTACACTTGGCGCTAATTTGTTGTTGTGTCGTGTTTTCTATTCACAGTTATTTTATTTAAATGCTAGTCTGGTCCTAAATATTACGGTAAAAGACTGAAATATTTGTCTCTCAAACAAAACGGCTGAAAGGTTTTGCAGAGAAGAGTGTGAGATCAAATTCCCCTAATGGACAGAAAAATGTTTATATATATATATATATATATATATATATAAATATATATATATACTTATTTGTGAAGGGTTCTTATTCTTTTTTATTACATATTTAAACCTGTCATGCACTTGAAAGTTGTAAACAGTACAAATATAAATGACTTACAATATCTGAATCCCAGCAATTCCAAAACTGACAAATTCCCAATGAGATTAAAAACAAAAACACACAGCAGCAGAGTGTTTGTATGCACTTTCCAGCACTGGCAGATGCGTCTGAATGAGGTGGAAAATGGTTATCTCACATGGCGGGATTGTCTCCATCTATCCAACGTGGCTGGAAATAATAAAAGCAGTATACAGCTCAAATATACTAAAGCATGAATCATGTCTACTCTTTCCATGTTTAAAACTGACTTTGATATAAAGCATGAAGTACAAAACATGCCAAAAGGTTGTACTTTACCATCATGATATGTTTTATTTTTTCTGATATGTTGGACAGATCTGACAGATTTCAGCTTCTGGTTATTTATGTCATGGTTTTCCATGAAAAGTCAATTTCACAAATATATGAGAGTCAACTTTAGTATTTAGCAGTGCGGCACTAGAGAGTGAGTCGATGTTTAGAAGTTATATGAAAATTATACGTCAAGAGAGAATGTCTTAGGCTCTACATCGTTTTTCCAGACTGATTTGAGGTATCACTCTCAGGCCTGAGTCACACCAGTCCATCCCATAAACTGCATTTATGGGATGGACTTTTTTGTTCAATATGGATTATCTGGTGTGACTGAGTCTTCTAAGGCTTTTATCCAAGTTTAATATTTAACAATATTTGTTAAATGGCTTTCCAGTCTATAAACTATTTTAATTGTCATAACTTAAGTAGGAATGTTAAAACAGTTTCTTGATATAAGATATGGTTTGTCACACTACAGATAAAACATTTTGAAGTCTTTGAATTTGCCACTATAGATTTTACTGTTCAAACATCAAATGGTTCCTGTCAACTGATGCTAAATCAGCTTTGCTGTCTATTTATTTAGAAAGAAAATCAAAAACATTTACCATACATAACTGTAGACAGGTGAAATTGAATAAATGACATAATGGCTTAATCCTCAAATTATTTTTAAGGGAAGTCTACAATAAATTTTTATTTTTAACAGATTTATCTCATGAAAAAATAGCAAAGAGCTTTTTTTTTAAACATTTTTAAAATGAAGTTCTGTGATTGTGCTTGTTGTTTTATTGTCTTTGTAGTTCTCATTTCCATCAACCGCATAGAGCAAGTTTGAAGAAAAAAAAGCTTTTATTTTTTTAACTCAATTGAAGGTTACATTTATTAGAAATTTGCAGTTTCATATTTCTTCACAGATTGCCCAATTGCAAAGCTGCAGGTGTTGAAGTTACTGACATGCTCTCAAAACATTATCCATTAATTACAGCTGCTTCAAACATTTATAGCTTCTACTGTAATTGTATTTGGCTGAAAAGGATTTTTATCATATTTATCTAAATTTTTCTCTCCCAAAAACATTTAATACAATCCTTATGAAATCTACAAGAATATATTTGTGTTGATATATATTCAAACTGTGCAACGCTTCATTCTCAGTCACTCCAGCACCGCTCCGAGTTTTTACAGCCAGGAAGAAATCTGAAAGTCAGTCACAGTTTTCAAGCTGCCGTTTGTAAAACCCTCTCATTTCCTGCATCATTTGAAAAGTTTTCATGACGATGAGGTTTAATTGACACACTGACAGCATGGCAGCAAGCTTTAGACCTGTGTTTACATTTAATTACCTGTGAAAAATCAGTCAATTCTGAAGGCTCTGCTAAAGCTGAGATACATTTCAAGTGTCGAGAAGCAAAGTCCTGGTCTGACGGCTCAAACCAGGTGTTCAAACATTTTATGTTTGGTGTCCGAAGCACGGGACGATCTGAGAGCGGCCTCGCCCCCACACACAAACAGTTCCTGTTTGTGTGTGGGGGCTTATTCACATTCGAACGGTTCAGTGCTCAAAGACGAGGAAGATGAACCTGAACACATGAGACACAAGGATCAAAAAAGAACACAGCGACATGGCAGGACAGTATGAAAAAACTCACAGAATATGATGTACAGCAGTTACATTCAATGGTTAAAAACAAGACATGGAAAAAAAAAACAAAAAAAACATTTTCCTCAAACATCTAGTTTCGTTCACCCAGGATGATGGGTTTGAAATTTACAAGCAAGAAAAGTCCAAGAAACAAATCATATATAATGACGAGAAGAAAAGTAAATCATCCAGTATGGGTAAAATCAAACCAAAGAGAAGGTGGGTCCCGATTACTTTGGACGGTCAGCTTTATCTGTACACGCGCTCGCCAGCGTTCCATGAAAAGAAACAGCACGGGCAGTTTTTTTATCTGGATTCAGTGCATTCTCTTAAAGTGGAGGCTTATTTATGTGGAGTTGCGGCGGCTGCTGTTTATGTCTCTTAACTCATTTGACATACTCAGCTGACTTCCAGAAGTGCCCTGGGTGGGAAAGGCGGCGGTTCCTTTTTGGCAACTTTTCCAATAAGTCCACCAGCTTGGAGAAGCTGGGCCGCTCCTCCTGCTTGTACGCCCAACACAGGAGCAGAATGTCCTGAAAGACACCAAAGGCAGTGGTTTCATCAGTCAAAACTGTCTTGAGAAAGGCTGCAAATGCCACAAATGTTCAACATGAATTAACAATTCTGACACACATGGTTTCTCATAAAAAACAAAACAAGAATTTCTTGAATTTCAAGAATTTTCACAGGCAAAGCACGTACATAACCTCAGTTTGTAACTGGATCAGATAACAGGAAAAAAGCAGTTTTTTTTAATTTACTCGAGCCAGCATCATTTTTTTTTTCTAGGTAACTCCAATATTTGAATGTTTTGAAGTCATAAAGACTTTTGGAGTTGCACTGTTGCCTCATGCTTTATTCCTTGATTTATTTTCAAAGCGCTCCCAGTGGTCTTTTAATCATAATTATGATGTTTTTGGCCTAAATCAAAGGCAGTCCCATTTTCTAGAACATATCCTCTGCAGAGCAGCAGGTGTTTGTTGGTTGTGGGCGGGACTTTTGCCGCAAAGTAAGCCCATCCACCTTCCCGTCACTCATCTGTTTTCTCCTAGTTTACAGCTCCTCATATTCCCAACCTAACTTTAAAAAAGAAAAAGGAAAGAGTGGTCTTTTAATTATTATTGTCATTTTTAGCCAAATCAAAAAACCTGTGATGTTTTCTAGGACAGTTTCTGCAGAGCAGCAGGAGTTCATTAAATATTCACAGCTGAGTTGTGGGCAGGACTGTTGCCTCGGAGTGAACCCACCCTGTCTTCCTTTCATCCATTTACAGGCTCTGCCGCTAGCTTACAGCCCCTCACACTCCCAACCAAACATTACCGCTGCAACAAAAATGGCGAGCAATATCAGAGCTACAGTTTAAAGCCAAACTCCAGCTCAGAAAGGGAAAAGAAAAGACGTACATGAATGTTTGTCTGCAAGTGGATGCATCAGAATGGTGCTTGTGACCAGCCCTGTGTATTTTCTACATCACAACTACAAGCTTTTTCAAACTGACTTTTTTTATGTGCTCCTGATTCACAACAATTTGGATAAAGAAATACAGATAAATGTACAATTACATTACATACATAAATGTCCTCCATCATGAGAATAAATACCCCTAGAACATGTTTAAACACCAAAAATACAATTTTCATTGGAGTGGGTCTTTAAGCCATTCATATAGTTTGCAAAATTAATAGTTTATTTTTTTGTGTTTTTTACAATGAAACCTTTTTCTTTAAAAAGACTTTACATCCAAATATACTGTGAGATTTCATATAAACCTTCTTCAGACACGTGAGCAGGTAACATAATCTAGGTTCAGAATGAGAAAAACACGCGTTTGTATTGACATGAAAAAAGAAACCAGTGTTGGCAACCATGAACACATCAGAGGAGACAGTTGGCGAGGAAATGGGAGTTTGGTTTTATTAGGTAACACTCTCTTTTGTCTGTCAGAAACATTCCTCAAACATGAATAATCTCTTACAGAGCGCGTATCAACAATAAGACGTATCATCTGACTGCACCACAATATTAAGCTCTACCTTTGTGAATGATACCAGCATATGACTAAGGTTAAGAAGCTTATGGCACGCTATAAAACCAGGTTATGAAAAAATAGAGGCACTTGACAAATAAAAGCATAATCATCAATGCAGTCAGCAGAAATTAAAACATTGAAGTTCATTGAATGGTCCACAGATAAGGCTGTTGCATAACCTGCTACAGAATTAATGAACATCAGAAAAAGAAGAATCAGGAGATACGAGAAAATGTGATTTTGTTTTTCGTTTTTTTTTAGAAATATTCATCAAATGTGACCAGTCCCTGCAGCAAAGAAGTATTTGAACACCCTATGATTTTGCAAGTCATCCCACTTAAAAATCATGGAGGGGTCTGACATTTTCATCTCAGGTGCATGTCCACTGTGAGAGACATAATCGAGAAACAAAATCTGCAAATGACATTGCATAATTTTTTAAACATGTATGCTACCGCTGCAAATAAGTATTTGAAGGTAGGTGAAGGTAACACCCTCAAAGTCCTGTCAGTCTACCTTTAAATAGCCCACCTCCACTCCACTCGCCATCTTAAATTAGAAGCACTGGTTTGAGGCGTTTGGCTGCATCAAGATTCCCATCCACCCCATTCAATCAGTAAGACTCTAACTACTAACGTGGCCAAGACCGAAGGTCTGTCCAAAGCAGCCCAGAAACTAAAGGAAATATGTGTGGAGGAGTGGGCTAAAATCCATCCTGCAAGTCTATGCAAACCTGGGGAAAATCTACAGGAAACGTTTAACCTGTATTATCGCAAACGAAGGCTTCTGTACCAGATACAGACATTGATTTGCTCAGGTGTACGAATACTTATTTAAACCAGTAGCATACAAATAAATAAATAAATAAAACATTTAATGTGATTTCCAGGTTTCTTTTAGATTATGTCTCTCACAGTGGACACGCACCCAAGAGGAAAATGCCACAAACCCATCCATGATTTCTAAGTGGGAGAACTTGTAAAGTTCCAGGTGTTCAAATATTTTGTTGCCTCACTTTATGTCCATGTTTTGGACCTAAACTCTAGAACTAAAGTTGTTTTTTGTTTTGAGTGTTGGAGTTTTAATGTAAAGATTTGACCTCCATTCCTGTTGGTATGCCTAATTTTGTCATGGACAGGGATGGGTACTGAAACTCTGTGCCAGGTTAATGCAGATACTGTTTTACTGCTACCTTTTAAAAACACAGATTTCAGTACTTCCTTTTGGAAATGTCAACCCCGTATAGTCTTTTCAGTTTTGCTGGAAGACTCTTCCTTTCCAACGGTTGTGGGCAGGCTCCTAAAGGAATGGGCGTGACCATGAGGGAGCACAGACCTTCAGTCAAAATGCAGAAGACGTAGCGATAAAAATTGTGTCCGTATTTCATAGCTGAAGATTCTAATTCAGCGACCTGATGGATAACAATGCGTATGGAAATACGTGTTTACTCCAATGTGTTTGAAAACAAAAAGATGCAGTGCTGCAGTGCAGTCTGTCAAAAAGAATGAAATAAAGCATCTTAGGTACATTCAAACACTTTCCTTCGCCCTGTCACGCTGCTTCATCACACTTTTTTTTGTTGCTACTAAAACTTAATTTCCCTATGGGAATAACAGTTCATCTTAATCTTAATCTTGTGGAAATAAATTGGTGAGTTTTTTCATTTTTGGAGCATTGGTTTCAAGCATAGTTTAGGCACCAGAACCATTTCAAAAGTACCGGTTCTGCACTGGGACCCAAAGAAATCCAAATGGTACCCATCCCTAGTCATGCAACATAATCTTTAAAGTTGATCCCTTATTTTAGAGTCAAATTTCACAGACATTTACAGGGACAATATGGATTTTATGTAGGTTTTGAAGTTAGACTGGACCTAATTTGTCTCTCTTAACCTCTGTCATTTCAAATGCAGGACAGATATTTGTTGACTCCTCCTATTGGATTTTGCCAAAAATATTGAGCAAAAAGTTGGCACACTGGCAGGAGTTCACAACCCCTACCATGAGCAAAAACTGAAACTGAACTTAATGGCTCCACAACTCAGGATAGACGGGAAAAACAGTCCTAAATGACCTGCTATGGAAAAAAGAATCTTTGGGCTTTTTGACCAAACCCAAGCAGAATTTTACTAGTTCTGAGCTGAACAAATCTGTCGCGTTTACTCCACTGGCGTGAACTTTATTTTCCAATAAGAGAGCAGGTTGGCTGCATTTTGATGATAATACACCCACATGGGACTCCATGGGACTTTATATTCAACAGAAAATACCAAAGGTCAGAGCGCGATTGATTGATTTTTGTCTATGTCAGCTTGTTTTGTTGGCTCAGACCTGATTCAGGTAAGCATACATAGAGATTCTGAGGTGACAGTGACATCACAAATCCATGTTGTTGTTTACTTTCATATGAATTTTGGAGTTTGATGGAGGGATTTAGGAAGTCAGATTTATTATGCGTCTTCTAAGAATGCTAGAGCTAAAATAAATTTTATAAGGTGGAATTCAAGACAAAAATGTTTTAGTAGTTATAACAGCCTTCAGGGCGAGGTTTCCTTCGGACTTTTTTGGATGTTTGTCAGTATGTCTGGAAGTTTACAAGTGTGTTTACGCATAAATGAACAGTTTCACCCCCAAAACACTGTGTACTGGATGATAGAACAGAACTTTGGGAAATGTGATAAAAACTGTTTTTTTTTTTTTGGTGGTGTTTTTTTTTAACATGCTCTTGTGGAATTTATCTGATGACAGAGGACATTTATTAAGCTCAAAATATTTGAATTGAGTAATTCTTTATTCAAGTTGTTGTGCATTAGAATCCGACGGAAAAAAAAGCCGTTCCTCGTCTGAGCCAGCATTTGGCTCAACACTGTACAGCTGGATAGTTCCAATATTATTCCCCATTTTGTTGCAACATTTATGTTAGGTTGGGGGTGTGAGAGGCTGTAAGCTAGCGGGAGAATACGTAAAAAGAACGGACACAAAAGGGGAGGGGGCTGCAACAATGGTCCCACCCACTACTTAGAGGTGAATTTGTTTTATTACTACTGCTCTGCAGAAGCTATGTCCTTGAAAACAATGTACGGTAATTAAAAGCTCATTCAGAGATGATTGGTGTGGGTCTATGATGAAATAAGTGAGCGTTTCCCCCTTTGATGGTGCATGTAAACATTAAATCTGGCTGGAAATCCCTTCAGCGTTTGAAGAATCATATCTGTTTTGTTCCGTTTACATGTCCCACTTAGCTATCGGCTCTGATAGAGCACCAGTTTACTCAAAAGTAAACTTTCTGATGCAAAGATGCTGCGACGCCTTTAAAATTCCATCAGTATAAAAAGAATTGAGAGACAAAAAAAAAAAAAAAACGAATAAAGAAAGTCCTTACCAGTATCTCCTTCCCCATGCCAGTTTGGGCAAGGTTAGGCTTCATTCCACTGCCAATCTGCCATATGATCACCTCTGCTGGCTGACTCTTGTAAGGCCACTCACGTGCGTGTAACTCGTACCAGATGGTGCTGTGAAGAAAAGGGAGCAGAGCAGATCAGTGCTGTGGGGTGTTTTTTTTTAATCAAAATTGTCTTTAAAGGAGTTCACACGCATGGTAGATTAAACAGAAACAATGAAGCAATAAGGTCTCAGTGACGTGGTTTCTGCAGAAGCACAGAGGAGTTTGTTAAACAGACTCTAAAACAATTTGCCGCAGACATCGTTGTCTTCATTCTGCTGCTGCAAGTCAAGTTTGAGTGGAATAAAAATAGCTCTCAGCCTGAAGGAAAGCAAAACATTGATGGCTGAACGTGGATGAATATTCATGAGAGCCAAAGGGGTCACCTATAGGTAAGACCGACCAAGCATCTGCTCTGACAAAGGCCAGCAGAGCAGCTGGACATTGTGCACCAGCGCCGCGCTCTTTTTCCCTTTAGAATAAAATCAGGACGAAACCTCCATATGGGGCGCCATCTGAAAACGCAATTGTGTTAGGAGTTGACAGAGCGGGGTCCTCCCCCGCAAATGAAGCAGCAGAACTGGAGCCATGGGGATTTCTAATCAACTTAGAGCAAATTTAAAATTGAGCTTCAAAGGAGGAGATGGAAGACACTTTGGTGAGACATTCGACCCCCCCCCCCAAGAAACGCTATGATGCCAAAAGTGTGTGTGCGTTTTTTTTTTCTCTCCCGAGGGTTTAATTTCCTTTTTATCCAGAGAAGAAAAGGTAAGAATTTCCAGAGGATAAAGATGTGAAGCCTGATGACAGATGACTTTCTTCATTATTGGTGTTGGAAAATACAGACATTGGTGGGTCTGACCATTAAATCGCAAAACTTGGCTGACTTATGAGTCAAGTGGGTCGCAGGGTGTCAGTGTGCAGGTGACTTGCCGAGGCGATGGCGAATCCTGTTTGGATGAGTAATAACCGTCTTCTGTGCCTCCAGTAACTTACACCCACCGGCAGAGCTGCAGTAATTCATAATAAAGCTGAGCAGAAGGTCATCTTCACCATTATTGATAAATTATGAATGCACTTTAAAGCTTCACAAACACAACTTTTAAATCAAGATATTAACTATAAGACAAGGAGCTAAAGCAGTTAAAACATATCAAAAGCTCAACCCCATGCTTTAAGCTAAAATCCAAAACTGATGAGAAAAGATCCAGCTTTGCTCCTGAGATCCATCATCCACACGTAAAAAAGCAAATAAAAGCCTTCATAGGAACGAGCGACAGGAAAAGTCCAAGAAGAAACCCAATTAAAAAAGGCAATAAAACGTGTCACAACTTCACTTGCATAATCAAAAATGTAACAGAACATTAAAAAAGTGAAATTAAAACTCCACAAAAGTCACACAAAATACAAATTAATATTAATATTACACACATTGCTGTTTAAAAGGGTGTAACTAGCAATCAATTTCTAACATGTTTTAAATCAGAGTGAGGATAAATCCAAAAAATGAAGCAAAATAAATGTTTCGGAAAATGAAAGTAATTTCCAGACATCAAAATGACTAAATAGGAAACCAGAAAAGGTAGGAATTATGGGACATATCTGGAATATTTGGAATTATGGGACATTTTAATTAGATGGTGGAGTTTGTTCACCTTTTCAATAGGTTTCTTATTGTCATGGCGGAGCTACCAGGGGGCAAGGGGGACCCCCCCCCCCATTTTTGAGTCAATATTAGTGTTGTTATTGACAGTCATCAATAAAATTGCATTGTATTGATGCAATACAAAATCCCATTGCAAAAGTTTGGTCTTGGTGTGAACTCTTGACATCCTTCTGCTTTCTTTCTTCTTCAAAACCTCATCACCCAATCAGTGATGTCCCTCTAAAACTTGCCTGATGTTGTTTCATTTTTTAACATTTCTGTAAATTTCCAAAATGACATATTTTCTTTATGTTTTATTTTCTGAAAATTTTAGTGTTTTAATTTGTTTTGCTTTTTTAATGGTTTTGATCTTTCATATGTTTCTGCATTGAGTGGTTGATCTTATTTGTACTTCAGGGCCACCATACTAATGTCCGTATTGCCAACATTTTTTTTAAACCATAAATCCATCATTGTATGAGTTCATTAAGAGTGTGGGGTCCACAACAGCATCTTCATACTTTTGCAGTTTTATTTTGCTGCTCTACAGAAATCCTTTCCTCAAAGGAACATTAGCGTGTGTTTGCATTGGCGCTGTCTGGATTCACTGACAGTCGCCAGACTTTGCTGTACACATCCACACTCACACTTCAGGGGGGCATCAGTGGAGGACACTCACCCGAAAGCAAAGACGTCTGACTGTTTGGAGAAAGGCAGCTTGTCCTCCTCTGTGTCTGGGGAGAGCTGCTGGATGATTTCTGGAGCCAGGTGACACAGCCATCCGCTGGGGATCCTCAGCTTGTCTTCTCTCCGGCTGCACCAACATAAGATGAGGACATGGACGTACGTCAGGAGACGTCTTTTCTGTCTTTTTGCACACACACTCATTACGGGTCCATTGTAAAGTTTGCATTTGCATCGCGGGACTGTTGCTGTACTCACATCCAATTTTCAAAAACATCATCTACTGTGGTAAAGTTAAAGATCTGACATCGTGTTTAATTGTTCATTAAATTAGCTGTCCCACCATGACAAGTTTACAAGTTCAGCCTCAGGACTTCGGATGAAGCCGCATCCGTCTGCAGAAAAATGTTGACGGCGGTTTGAAAATACATGCAAGATGCTGAAATGAAAATTGCTGGATTGCAATACGGGGGAAAAAAAACACACATCATCTCCATCATCGGTTATGAATACAACTAAACATTATAAAGAGGCAAGCACCCACCATCAGAACAACAAAAGAAAAAAAATGTCAATCTGGTCCAACAGAAAGTCAGAAAGCTGTGTATGAAAGGAACAGGACAAAGGAAAACAGATTTTATTTAAACAAGAACAAACCACTGATTTGTTTTTGATGGTAAAATTAAAGGGTGAAACTTACACCTAGACGCATATGCTTTAATTGATTATGATGACTGGCAGCTAAAGCCTTTGAATGGCCCGTCAGTGGGTCTTTCTCCAGAGGAGGATGGCTGACCCTCTGGGACGTTGTTAAAGTGCTGTGTCCAAAACCTTCACGGAAACATAATTTGGTAGAAAACCTGTTCAAGAATGAAGATAACAGCAGCTTTGAGAGGTTTTTGACAGAACCCCATTTTAGAGCTTAATGATTGACAAAGAGTGGACATCTACTGGACTCAAAGCTTCAAGATTGAAGCAGGACATGGACTTTTTTGAACCAGGGAAACCTTATGCATCTACCTGGGATAAGGACCACACACATGTGAACTATAGTTCATCTTTAAGATGAAAGTCAACTTTGCATTTTTGTTCAAATTAAAGTCCCAAAGTCTGGAAGAAGAGAAGTGCAGAATCTAGGAAGGTTTGATTGAGGTCAGATAAAAGGTGTTTCTTTCCTGTATTTGATTGTTAAGGTTCCATCTCATTTACTAGTTTTAATCCCCTGATTTTTTTTGTGTGTCTGAGGTCACAGCTGATCTCTATCAAGACACATTTCAGGCTTTCTCCAAGGGTCAGCTTTCATTCTTCAGCAGGACCGCACAGATGCCCAAAAGCACCAATTTCTGGTTTAAGAGCATTAGTGCTCACGCCACAGATTGGCTTATGACCCAAGCCCAAAAGAGAATCTATGGTGAATTGTGAGAAGGACAATGGCGGAGACCAAAGACCAACAACACAATAAAAATAGTCATCTGAACTCCTTTTTTGGCCTACAGTGCTGCAGGTACTGCTGTAGTTCACCCTAGTAACATTTGATATGCATGTTCATAGTCTTCTGTTTTGTTTCTTCTTCTGCTTTCTTAAGAAACGTTTTATGAGAAGTTTCTTTTGAATCCCAAGTTATACTTTTAACCAACATGCAGAAACTATTGAACTTTTTGAAGAAGTTATAATTTCATTTGTTTTTATTACAGTCTAAACAGCTCTAAACACGTTTTAGTGGAAGTGTAAATAAATGAGGCCTATTCTAATATTTTCCAAAGTTTCCACACTGGTTTCGTGAACAAAGCACAGCTGGATCGTGCTGAAGGTTGATTACCTGCCAGCCTGCAGAACACCTGATATGGTGAAGAGCCCGAAATCCGTGATGACCACTTTGCCGTTGTCGTAAAACACATTCTTGGATTTCATGTCTTTGTGCAGGATGCCTTTTGCGTGAAGATAACCCATCCCCTGAGGACGGAGAGAAGCGGAGCTGTGAGCACGATGGGACATGATCATGGGAATCTGTGCCGAGCTGGTTTACCTTGACCATCTCTTGTGCGATCTGTCGGGTCTTGTTAACATCAAGGGCGACTTTGGCATCCCGCACCACTGAGTAGAGCGTCCGGCCTTTACACAAACTGACAGAGGAAGGAGATCAGCAGGTGAAACTTAAAAAAAATAATAATAATAATTATTAACTCTGCAAGAAGGATTTAATTGGAACCACATTGCATTTGGACTTATTTCATATCGACCTCCTGTGGATGATTAAAATCACAGGTTTCAAACCCCATCAAGGTTGTTTTGAATCTTCATCTCCCCTTTTCCCGTCCTTTTCGCTTCAGGACCGTTCTGCAGGGGAGCCACCACAGGCGTGTCTTAATAGACAGCTGCATGACCCCCCACTGCCTCACAATTGAAACCCTCAACTCCAACTGCGCCCCACAGGTGAGCAGCAAAGTACTGGGGGCCACCGGTTCATGCATATTCATTTGTTGCAACAAGCTAACAGCAGCCACATTTTCTAGTCGCTCCCTTCCTTCGTCCTTTTCTCTAAATGCAGGAATGCGGCTACATGTCTAAAGATGATGAAAAGCTAATGAGGCCACCTCAACGCGCCGAAGGTCACCTCTGCACTTTTAAATGAAGTAATTATGCTATATGCATGCACAAAACTCCAGAAATAACAGCAGATGACGTCAAAGTCCTGAAACGTGTTCTGCATGCTATAAAAAGAAAAATCAATTTACTGTCTGTCGCAAAGGGGAAACAATCGAAGACGATTAAGAAAAAAATCAAACTCAATATTTATGTTTCCACAAATGTAAATAAAAATCAATGCACTTCTATTGATGAGTTGAGCTGCGGTTAAGCCGGGGAAAAAAGCAAGAAAAGCTGCATTTGAATAAACTCTTTTCTTTTTTTTTTCTCCCGTCAGTGTGACGTCTGAGGCAGCGTATTATTGGATGACTGGGCCACCTGTTGCTCTGACATTTGCAGGTATTTTCAACCATCAGCTCGCTTGTTCTTTTATACTTTTCATCTGTAAATCTAGTTAAACAGCTGCCACTAAAGAAACAATGTTTTAAAAATACTTCTTTGCTTTCACGAGGTAAAAAAAAGACTGTGGAAGCTTTCAAAGCTAAAAGAAAACACAAAATAGAAAGGACAAGGATTTTACTTGTCTTTTGTTCAGTCTAAGTGGATAACAGAGGAAATGAGGCAAACGTCTAAACAACTTTTTTCAACATAATTAGCTAATTAAATGAAGGAGAGGATTTCCTGTGATGTTCCCAATGAGCAAAGTTGCCTTTCCGTTTCGACAAAACGTGAAAGCCATTCCCTGAAATAATTAAGCGTGTTACCTCGGGCAGGGAATTTCTTCAGTTCACTTACAGTTAGCTACGTTTGCATTGTCTGCTGCCAGACTGTCAAGGCGAAAGCAACGCTGCTGCTGCTGCTGTGAGGTGTGGGTGGTACATCTACTCAGCAACAGTGGCAGCCTGTTCTAATCATAACGCCTGCATGTTTCTCTGTCAGACGCTCACAGCAGAGCAGACCTGAACCAGCGCTGAAGACCTTTTCCGGCTCACAGCCAGCAAAGAGCATTGGTTCAATCTCGTTTTTATTAGTTTTTCCTCCGTTCAGTCTTTGTGCAATGATAGGATTGCAGTTCTGACAGAAGGTGGACTGTAGTCGTCTTTTATCACTGTTTCTACCATCTCTAATTAACCGTGCGAAACCTTTAATCACAACTGCTCTGACGGGTGGATACGGGTGGTCTGCAGATTAAAAATGGGCAAACCTGTACTTGCCCAAGGAGCAAAGATGTTTGTTCAGCTTTCTCCTACGGGCCTCCTGCAGCAGGTCGTGGTGAACAAGAGGTAAGTAATAGTGAAGTAGGTGAGTTGCAGGCGTGTCAAACTGATTTTTTTTTCTTTTAAGCCTCTAAATCCTGGAGACTGTACAAGGAGCCCATAAGTGCTGCCTGCATACAGCCTGACTGTTAGAAATGAGGAAATGAGACGATCAGAGTATAATTTGTGTGAAGATGGGCATGTATGCATCACCTGCACACCTTGTGCGTGCAGCATTCACGTGCAGTCATTACTTACACCTTACTACTGACTACAGTGTGCAGGGCACTGTTCGACCACATCACCTGTACATCATAAGTGTGGGTAACTTCCTCTTTACCACACATATAACAATGGTATGTTCCATTTTCACGATGTCCCATAAGGGGAGCGCACATCCATGCTGCCCTTAAGATGTGGCCGCTCCTCTCTAAGACCTTCCATAGACCTGGACAACCCAAAAAGCTGCAGCATCAACCCTCGTACAGGTGCATGTGGCTAAGGCTTAAAATTCACATCGTAAAACAGCACAGAGACACAAGTTTTTTTGTTTTTTGAAAGTCTTTAGAAAATCAGTACTTTTGAGCAAGGAAAGGCAAAGTCCTATTGGTTGTCAAACAACTGGGTGCGTGAAATTTGCTCTCCACATTTGACTGATTCTCTGCAGGGCGGGGGGGGGGGGGGGGGGCAGCAGACACCCACAGTCAGGAACCATTTGGTGGTTTGACCTCCGCAATTCCACCCCTTATGGTTGAGTGTGATACCAAACAGCACATGTAAGTAAAGGAAAACCAAAAATGTGATCCAAAAACAAAAGGTGACCAGAAAACCACAGGCTTGAGTGAATAATTGAGATAACGAGAATCAAGAAGAAACTGATAATTAGAAACTTAATCTGAATGTCAACAAGAGCCGGAACAGAAACCAAAAACAGGCTTCCTGACAGGATTTTCAGAAATTTAGGATTAAATAGTATTCACAACTAAATTTAATCAAAAAGACTAAACTAAAGAAAATACAAATTCAGTTTTCCTGTCACTTTTAATGGACTCTCATTCAACCTGTGATACCAGAAAATGTGTAACTGAATGAAAGAAAAAGAAATATTGTTGTCTTTCAGAAACCATCAAAATTTATGAAGGTTACCATCCATCTAACATCAACATAAAGAAGTTTATGATTCAATAGTTTTTCTTAAAAATCTCATACTGATTGAATCTAATGGTTGTTGTTTTTTCCATTGTGAATATGGGACCTTATCTGCAATTTTTAGGACAAAATATTGATTTCATTTGTTTTTATCTTCAAGGAGTCAGGCACATTCTATTTGACTAATGTTTAATTCAATTTGATTACTTGTTTAATTAGATTTGATTACATGTTTGACTAAAAAAAGTGAATAAAATCTAGGCCTGCACAATATACCGCAAATTTATCGTTATCGCGACATCAAGCTGTGCAACATGCATACCGCAAAAGACGGCGAAAATCACAATTAATGGTTACCTTAAATGTGCTAAAACAATCTCATGGCAGCTTGAAATATTGAACAAATGACATAAATCCCTTTATGCATTTAACCAATCGGAAGGACCCGTTTACGTTTTTGATCAATCAGATGAGCCCTTTTATGTTTGATGTTTGCCTCCTACGTTGACGAGGGTCATTTGGAGTATAATTTTGAAACTGTTGCAGTGAAATGGAAATGATGTTTTTGGTTGTTTTGCTGTTTGTTTATATACCGCGAATTATATCGTTATCGCAATATTAATCACCAATATCGCATATCGCGAGTTTTCGTCATATCGTGCAGCCCTAATAAAATCTAATCTAACTTGAAATGAGGTTTTGCAGATCACGATGTCATGCAGTACTTGACCTCCTGAATCTTACCTGGTGATTATGGCCAGGTGTGGCGGGCTCATGCACGCCCCCATGAAGAGCACCACGTTCTCATGGCGCGTGTTGCGGTAGGCCATGACCTCGCGCTTGAAGGCTTTAAGCTGGTCCTCGTTGTCCCGCTCGATGTCGATCAGGCGGATGGCGACCTCGCCGTGCCACCGTCCGTGGTAAACTCTTCCGAAGCGGCCTTTGCCGATCATCTCTCCGATCTCCAGCTGCTCGAAGGGGATGTCCCACTCCTGCAGGAAGATGCTGGTCTGGCTGGCCTTGCGCGGGAAGTTACGAGCCGACAGCAGAGACAGGTTCATCTCCTCGAATTCGTCGCCGGAGTCCTCAACGTTACCGTCCTCATTCTATGGTAAGGCAAAACACAACTGTTGTTTTTGTGCCAGAATGAATAATTACATTAAAATCTTGAAGGGAAATGAAGTTATTTGAACCTCCAGCAGACATTTGGTCAATCTATTTCATTGCAAGTCCTACAACCAAAAAAGCAAGAATCTTTCATTTTTAGGCTACACCTGGTTCAAGTATTTACTCCAACTACTTCGAGCAAAGAGTAAAAAAAAATAAAATAAAAGAGCTTAAAAAGGGTGAAAGCCAACAGATTTCATAAATTGCAATAGTATGTAAGTGCGTCCACCATTCCAGTGCATCGTATCCTTTAAATTTTTAAAGTGGCTGCAGTAATGAGCATCAAAGGTCCCCCAGAGTTACCTGGAGGCTCCTCAGAGAGCTCACTCTGATAATGCTGAACAAGCGGACGACAAGCAACTGAAGCGCAGATGGTGGTGACTGCATTTGTTTCCATACTGATGTACATACGTGGACTAAACAGATGTGTGAAAGATCACAGTCCATGCTTAAAAAACTTACGTCCGATGTTGGTTCAACTTCGATCTGAAGTAAATGGTTGTCCTCATTGCTGAGAAAGAAACAAAAAGCAGGAAAATTGTTAGGTTCTTCTTAATTAAAGGGAGAGAAAAAAATCCTGCACTCTAAGGGAGAGCAGAAATAGTTTGTGAACTTTTTTGACTGCTTAGGAGCTACAAAGAATAAAAGCTGCCATGTTTAAAATTGTCTTCAAGAAACATTTAACAGAGTACTAGCATGACAAAAGATTTGTGCGCATGGAAGTGGAAAGAGCCTTCAGGAGAAGAAAGTGCGTGCACTCTGCCTCTGATCGCTGATTAACTGCATCCTGTGTGGGACAAGCTGTTAATAACTCCAACGGAACCCAGAAGCTGTGAGCTTAAACAGAAAGCGTCGCCTTCAGTGATGCTCTTTGTGCACCAGAGCACAAATTCAACCAATGTGCTGCAAAGAGAAATGTGAACTCAGCTGCTGGGCTGGATGCAGAAGCTGCCTGATGCCCGTAACCTTTTCAGGGATCTTCCTGCAGGACGCCAAGACCAGGCTCCTCACTTATGTCATTGCTATGTTGGCTGCATTTCAATAACCACCAAAAATACACAAAATCTGTACTACATTACACTCGAGAGGCTCTTTTATACAAGGGCTGTTTGTTTTGTTTTTGTAACATTCAATAGAATGCTTGCAAAGATCACGGGAAATGTGGGACAGACATTTCATTTTTAAAATAGTAATTTCAATACTTGGAGGGATAATATGATGATTTGTGTTTATAATCCATGTTTTTTAGCAAACTCTATAGTCCACAGAAAAAAAAAAAACAAGGAAAAAAACTCTCAGAAGTGGTAGTGTAATGTATGGAGGCTTTTTTACGTGGCACATAAAAGTGTAAAGAACATTTTCTAAAATAAATAAAAAATCTGTTATGTACTGTTTTGGGAGAAAAATGAAAGAATGAATGAATGAATGAATGAATGAATGAATGAATGAATGAATGAATGAATGAATGAATGAATGAATGAATGAATGAATGAATGAATGAATGAATGAATGAATGAAACTATTTGGCAAATTTTTCCTGTGGCATTTTAAAACTATTTCATATTTGATTTATTTAGACAAAAACCTTCTCCTGTATTTTTATCAGCAGATATTTATCCACAGAGCTGGAGACTGAGGTCATGCACCAATGCTGAAACATTCTCCTTCAGGATTTTTGTGTTTTTTTGGCTCTTTCATTTAATAAAAAGAATAATCACTCAGGTCCAGAAGATGCAAAACAGCCCCCAACCATCACACTCCCACCACCATGCTTGACTAATACTATTTTTCTAAGAAAGTTTGTCCAAATAATATTGAGAACTATTTTTAATCCAGATGTTTTTACCAAAAGCAAGACCTTTTTTTTCCCAGCAATACTAAG
This sequence comes from Oryzias sinensis, assembly GCA_037389245.1. Classification (NCBI taxonomy): domain Eukaryota; kingdom Metazoa; phylum Chordata; class Actinopteri; order Beloniformes; family Adrianichthyidae; genus Oryzias; species Oryzias sinensis. Next base: position 2,998,141 of record CM074495.1, read on the forward strand.
GTTGTCTTACTTTTAAATATAAAATATTTCCCCAACCAGCAGGCCACGGACCGGTGCTGATCCATGGGACAGTTATGGACACAAGGAAAAGTAACACAATAGACAATTTTTTCTGGATTCTCTCCACTTACTTATTCATGATGCATGTAATGTCGCTCTGTCACATGTTGAAAATCCATCCACTACTTTTGTAAAGTGGCTGCAACAACCACTAAATTTAAATTCCTAAGCTAGCAAAGTTTACAAAAAATAAATGCATTTGTAAAGTTTGTTTTAGCAGAAAAGAAAAAAGGCTTTCGAATTCAAAATAAAAGAAATCTGCATTTAACAGACAAAAACCAGGAGTTTTCACTCCAAATATGGATTTATTGTGACAGTTTTTCCCACAGACCATAAAAATAATGCAAAATATTCAGCAACAAGCTATGTTATGAGGAAGTTGCTAATAAAAGTTGCTCACATTTATTATTACATTTAGAAAAAAGCAGTTTTAGTGACTGCTTTTTTCATGTGTTCCACCTTAAAAGTTGGACGAGGAAGAAGTTGGCGTCAGATTTTTTTGGCTTTGACTTTGGCGTTAAGGAAAAATAGATCACGAAATTTAGTTTACAAAATTTAGAGCCGCTGCAGATATTTCACAATTAAAGATAAACTTTACCCTTAAAAGTTAAGGAAAACTGAGGATGGAAAAAATGTTTTGAAAAAAAAAAAATCACTTCATCCTCGTACAGGCCGGTTCGTGAAGATGTCATCTGACATTATACCTGTCCATGGAATAAAAGTTGAGGACTACTGCATTAGTTAACTTGTTGTTGGGCTGGTTTGTTTGGACAGTTTCACAATTTCTAAACTTTTTTTTGGCTGACAGTAAAAAGAAATGGATCACCGATCATTTGTGAAAAAACCAAAACAGGAGTGTTTTTTCCTTTTAATAAACGTAAAACAATTCAAAACTATGTTCGGAATTTATTTAGGTTACAGATATTTGTGTACCTTTAAAATAATAATAGTATTTGCACTGTGCAAATTTTTAATCTCTAACTCGAACTCTGAGTTTGATGCTTACAGACACTCTGGGTTACAGAGACACACCCCACAGAGACCTCTGTCCTCCGTTAGCCAGTCTGCCTCCGCCCACTTCTGATGATGAGTAGCAGCGATGTGCATCTGCACGCACTTGTTCACTGAGCCACCCCAGACTCTGGGGGAAAAGCCACAGGTGAGACAGCTTAGAAAATAATGTGATTCCTGTGGCGTCGAGGGCTCCTACCACTGCTTCGATTTAGTCTCTAATGAGGGAATCCTGCGGGGCGTTCAGGTCTGAAACAGGCCCTCATTAACCCTGGGATGAGGCCATTACAGCCAGAAAAACCTGCCGGCTGCCTCTGCAAAGGCTCACAAAGATGTGGGCAAGAATGGACAATAGCAATAATAAAACTCAGCATAATAAGGCTTTTGTAAACACGCACCTATTTTCTGTTTTAAATTGGACTTAAAAAGCATAAAAAAGTTGTCAGGGCAAATAGCAAAAAGAGGAATTTTTGAGAATCATTTTTAATGGCTTCCGTTTTATAACTTCTGAGCACTCATTGAAATAATAAAGTCTTTCCTCAGCACCAAGAGACGCCGAGGTAGTGCTTTAATTATCCCAGAGGAGGTATTAATAATTTTGCAGGTCAGACTGCAGAGTGATCTCAAGCTTTTTCATTAACTTTTCTAATTTTTTTCCAAGTTAGCCGCACCACACATGTCTAACTTTGCTAACATGGTTACTCTAATCTTAAAGAATCAGATTGTACTTAAGTTGCCACTCAAACATTAAGCATGAAGCTTTCATCCAGGTGTGAGCGAAGAACAATGTCAACTCTAGCCGTCTGCAACAGAAGTGGATGAATGTACACAAAAGTGCGCACTGTGTGTTTATCCGGAGCATATTGGCCGCGTTCTAAAAGTAGAAAGCCATCATGTGAGTAACGTGTTTGCTAACATGAGGGGAGGATGCACATCCGCCCTGAATGACTTAGCCGGAGACAGACAGACCGACCGACCGACCGACAGACCGACCGACCCTTTAATAATGCCTGAGGAAATTTAAATTTAAAGAAGTGAATGTACTTGTAACTTCATGAGTGTTAACTTTAGATGTCATTTCTTTTCAGGTGACTTCTGCTCGGAGAATCTAAATTGATTTTAAGGACCTATACGAGCCTTTTAGAAGCAGTTTTCAAAGCGTTCCCAGTGTTTTTTATTTTTAGTCAAGATCATGCCATTTTTAGCCAAAATCTAAAAACTTGTATCGTTTTCTAGGACAGTTTATGCACAGCGGCAGTAGTTCATTAAAAATTTGCTTCTGAGTTTTGGGCGGGACCTTTGGCGCTGAGCAACCCCGCCCCACTTTCCCTCCCTGTTACTGAGAGTTTGGAACACGTTCAGAGCTTAATTTTGTTTTAAATACGTGTCCTCCACCATCAGAAATATGTCACAAAAACGTCAGAGTGGGTCTTTAAGCCTCACATGCAGATCCATGCTGAGCCTGTTTTGGGCCAGATTCTCCATCGAAAAGACAAAAACTCTAGACAGTTCAGGATTTGGCCTCGACAAATACAGATAACAATTCTGAAGCTCTGAACCCTAAATAATCACAATGGCAGACACGTAGAGTCTACTTTGATGTATGCGCTGGTTTTATTTCCATACATTTTGTTATCTCAAAGCCGACAGCTGCTGTTTTATTGTGAACGCAGCTCGTTTTTTCTCTAGCTGGAATCGGCACAACGCAGCGCTTTACACTATACTTCCATTCATTCTCATTATTGGACTTGCTCCGATTTGGAGACACGGATAAAAGTTAAAAATAAAATTAGCAGCGATTCTGCAACCGAGACACCTCCGTGTTCCATCATGACGGACCGTATCGATGGGAGCTCTCCTGACCCGCTTCTCCAGATGGATTGTGATGCTAATCTAATTTACATCAGGGTCAAAAGGCTTCTCATCCTTTATTCTCCTCTTCCGGATATTTTCCCTGACCACTGACTTCTTCAAAGACTCAGTGGAAATCCACTTGGCATCGTAAGTGTAGCGTGAACTAAAGGCCAAGCTAATGTTAGTCTGTAAGTAATCGCCATATTTTCCCTCACATTAAAATTGGCACCCAAATATCTTTGCTCCAATAAGCTCGGCTTGGCCTTTGACCTGAGGCCACAGAGACTGAAAGACACGAGGGAGGAGGAGGAGGAGGAGGAGGAGGGATGCTGGAATTACATGGAAGCAGACGGAGAGGTCTTTACAATGTTGCACTCACCCTGGTTCAGAGAGGACGGGATGCAAAATGACCTGGGGGGCTCTGCTGGGGGGCACCTCTGGAGTAACATCTGCAGAACAAAACAAAAACATCCTGATCTGAGTTAAGGTTCTCAACATCTGCATCATTATCCAGCTGTCTTTGTCCAGATCGTCCTGATCAGCAGCAGATGCAGGTTCTGATGATGAAACCACCTGATCCAGGTAATCAGCAGTGAGCTGGAAAACAAGCAGGGTGACGGATCCTTTTGACCAGAGATTGGGAAGGACATAGTGATCCAAACAATAAGGTTTAAAACTATAAGTTCAACCAATTTAGAATAATGTAGAGATGAAGAAAGCGACTCCCTCCTTTAAGAGAAGACAAGATCATTTGCATAGTTATTAGAAGATGAGATATTTAATTTGTAAAACTGATAAAACGGGCAGAAACACCTAAAGTAGCCTGTAAATGACAGCCTTTAGTTATGCAGCTACGAGCAAAGACTGCTGGTGTTATGGTCTTGTGTTTTGGTCTCTGGGTTCTCTTTTGATTTGTTCTGTGAAGGTAAGCTGTCGGACTTCCCCTGGATGTCGTGCCCCCATCCGTCACCCTGTTTGTTTTTCAGTTGTCTCTGCCTAATTCATAGAGGAAGGTGGTTCTTAAAAACCCGGACTGAGAGGCCTGGTCTAAACTCACCAATTCAACTCAATTTTGTTTATATAGCCCAATATTTACAACAATAATCATCTTAATGGACTTCCAATCGGTAGTTGTGTAATAAACATCAATCAGAAAAAAAATAAGTCATAGAATACAATAGTTGATGGCTAAACTAAACTGGGCATCCCTGCCCTCAGACCCTCCTTCCCGGTAAGAAAAAACACAGACGAGCCAGAGGTAAGGTCCACTCCCAAGTACAGGAGCACCAATGCTTTAAGATAATGGAGTCCTTCTTTTTTAAGGTGACTTTCTTTCCTGACACACCAAGACTCTTAAGCATGTTTTCATTCTTTGTTTTTTTCAGTCCGCTTGTGTTCATGTCTTTGTTTTGACCGTGCAACTGCAACAACATGAAAAGGTTGCAGAGCTATTCCAAATCGTGCTTGTGTTTTTCACAATAACAGTTTCCAGAGGAGGATGAGGAGAACTTGACATTTCATTTCCTTCCTCAGGTGTATGATGGACTAAAACCCTGTCAAGTTGCAAACTCGGATGCAGCAGCAGCTCCGATAGCCACAAAAGTTTGTCGCAGAGGTGGTAAATGCTGATTTCCACGTGGCATTATTATCTCAGCCATGGAAGCGATGCAACAAAAAGTCCTCTTTGTCACAAAGCACTGTACCCACTCTGTGGATGGACAGTCCTCCACTTTTGTGGAAAGAGCTCACACATCACTGATGCCATTATCACCAGATTTTTTTAATCCCTCATCTGACACTTCTAAGCTCTGGCAAATAACAAAATCTTTGTCTGTCTCCAAATTTGGATTTCATATTTCATAAAGCTTGAGCTGGGACCTTGGAAAGATCTGTTCATGTCTGATATATTCAGTGTTTTAATCATGTTGAAGCCTCGTCAGTTTGGCTGAAGGCGGGTGAAGTATCCAAAAATGGTTCAAATTGAAGTAAAAAGTAGTCGTCCAAATAATTACCTGACTATAAATAAAAAAGTACAAAAGAGTTGAGTAATAGTATGAACTTCTTTATGGTCTACTTTTTGCAATTGTCAAAAATAACATTTTTAATTAACTGAGAAAAAAAGGAAGTTCCTCTTATCACATGTGGGGTAATAGCTGACATGAAAGAAAAAAAAGTCTTCCTTCATAGGAGAAAAACCCTCAGACATCGCAACAATCATTACAAACAAAACAGATTTTTCTCTGAGAATTCTACCTCCCTCCACCTCCCTACAACGATAAAGGTTTTTGCCTTGATGGGTATGGCTGGGTATCACCAGTTATTTACAGATTCCATTCGATTCGATTCATCAGAGCCTTGATCAATTCGGCTTTGTTTTTTCAATCATAAGCTAGCAGACTTTTACTTCACTGCTGTTTTGGGCTAGTTCACCGGAAAAAGAAATGCCTAAAAGATTGATCTCTACTTTTCTGGATCAATAATTGATTTATTGAGCTGGATCAATTCAGATCAATTAATCGATTTTATCAACCCAGCCCTACTAATGGGTTCAAACCTCTGACTGTACTTGAGAACTGGACTGAGTGACCCCTCCCCTCCGTCGTTCCAAACAGGAAGTACCAGCTGGCTCCAAGAAGCCAGAGTCCCGTTAATTTCTGTTGAGAAATAAAAAGCTATTACCATTGCTATTATTTCTATTAGTGAGAGTAGGCATTCTTGCTTTGATACCTTTTTTATGGTGTTTTTGTTAATGCTATTTTTTTTAAATATTTTTTTCTGTAGTTCTAGTTATAAAAGTTAGAAACTAACCAATCACATGCCTCAATAAAGGTAGCTGGTGCCTGCTCGCCCCCACGTCCAACATTCAAAACATTTGATTTTGTGTAGCCTGCTTTCAAGTGGTAGAAGTCTGGACTTCCAACAAGCTCACTCCTGATTGGAGAGAGTGGTTGCCATAGAAACATTGACTCAGACTAAGCAACAACTGCTTTCTGACGATGTCTGGCTCCAACATGGCGGTGCCCATCTCACGAAAAATAGCGACCAAATTGACTTCATTGGATTGGAGAGGGAAGTAAACCATTTTCAAAGGGGGACCTCACACTCAGTCCAGTTCTTACATACAGTCAATGGTTCAGTGTGGCCGCACAGTCAAAGCTAAACATCTCTTCAATAGCTAAAGTCAATGTTTAGCTTTTAATGTAATGATATGCCACCTGTAGTGTTGTGCACGGAATAAGTGGAGCAAAAGTTTAACAATTAAAACATGACCAATGTACCTTAGAAAAAGTTATTTTTCACTAGGAGAAAAAGTAAAAAGTATGACGCAAAAATGTACTCTGTGAAGTGCAGCTTTAATAAAACTTAACTAACTCGTAACGTTATGTCGAAGTCACTTTTTGCCACCAACCTCTGAAGATGACACTTAGTACACCATCTTCCAATTCAAAACGATTGTTTGCAAATGTTTAATCAGAAAGTGTGATCTAATTAAAAGACAAATGGGCTTCCCGCAGTCACTCCTGCTGCCTCACTGTATATTAACGAAGCAAACACTGTTATAATACAATAACTTCAATTAACCTAAGCAGTGTTTGCTTAACTAGGATCTGCTCGTCCTCCTATGCTAGAAAATTCATCTTTTGCTGTGTTATCCTCCTGATCTGTGAAAAAGTAAAGATTTTCCGTTCAGAATTAAGACAATCTGTAATGCTGCAGGTGTAAATATTAGCACAATTTTTGCTTCATTCTTTTGTACTTCAAGACCTAAAAATAAGTGAAGTGATAAAGGTTCTAAGTTGGCGTCAGTACTCCAGAATTACAACACTGCAGATGGAAATGTTTTAACTGTTAAAAGTTTTAATCAAATACAGCTTCCGAGAAGCACATGAAGTTTACACTTGAATGTTATCATTGAATTGTTGTTGTTGCATGACTTTTTTAAAGTTATAAAACAAATTTTTTGTATCTTCCTAGCGCTGGCAGCTACGTGCTAACGTAGATGACTGCCGACTACTGATTGTGTCATCAAGCAGCAGTAACGTCCAAATTTGATTCAATTTTTTCCATATCTCTCGGCTTGGAGGGATAAATATAGGAAGCTGTAGGGGTAAAGAAGCAATTCAGATTCAGCCTAACAGGGAAAAACACAGTACATATAAAAATTTGCAGATCACAACAAGAATTTGTAAATAAAGATTTTTCTGATAGGCAAGGCAAGGCAAGTTTATTTGTAGAGCACAATTCGTACACAAAGTAATTCAAGGTGCTTCACAAAACAGAGAAATGCATTAAAATCACAATACATCATAGAAATAATCAACGTAAAATTTACTTTAAAAGAAAAGAAAAAATTTGAAAATTGATTTAAAAATAAGGGAAGGAAAGGAAAGAAAAGTGCAGATAGGACCTTTCAGTCATATACACGGCTAAACAGAAATGTTTTAAGTCTAGATTTGAACATGAACACAGAAGAGGCCTGTCTTACGCCTTCAGGGAGGCTGTTCCAGATTTTAGCTGCAGAATATTGAAACGCTGATTCCCCTTGTTTAGTTCTGACTCTGGGAATCAACAGGAGGCCGGTCCCTGAGGTCCTCAGAGTACAAGATGGTTCATATGGCACTAACATGTCAGAGATGTACTTTGGTGCTCGGCCATGGAGAGACTTGTACACAAGCAGAGCTGCTTTGAAGTCTATTCTTTGAGGTACAGGGAGCCGTGCAGAGACCTGAGCACAGGACTAATGTGATCATACTTCCTGGTTCTGGTCAGGACTCCAGCAGCAGCATTCTGGATGTACTGAAGCTGTTTTACAGCTCGTTTGGAGAGGCCGGTGAGCAGGCCGTTACAGTAGTCTAACCTACTGGAGACAAATGCATGAAGAAGTATCTCCAGGTCTGGCTTTGACACTATGTTTTTGATTTTGGCAATGTTTTTCAGATGGTAAAATGCCGCTGATGTTACTGACTTGATATGGCTGTTAAAGTTCATGTCAGAGTCCATGATTACCCCTAGATTTCTGACTTGATTTGAGGGTTTAAGAGACAGAGAATGAAGGTAGCTGCTGACACTCTTTGTTTCTGTGGGCCAAAAATAATAACTTCGGTCTTGTTTGAGTTTAGCTGGAGAAAGTTGTTCTGCATCCACGCACTGATCTGTTGGAGGCAGTGGCTGAGTGAATCCACCGGCCCATATGTAAGGGTCATTTGTTAGTCTGTTGTGTTTTGTTTTATTAAAGTTGGTTAAGTTATGAGAAGTTTATTTTGAAGGTAATTTTATTTTGAAAATACCGGAAGTGCTTACCATGCTTAGCGCACATTGTACGGACAGAGAAGAGAGACGCTGGAAGCAGGAGCACCACGTTTGTATGCAAAGAATACCAGATGTGGATGAGAGGACATTAACAGTAACTCCCATCTCGGCATGCAGCCAACGAGGTGATTTATTTATTTGTTTTAACTGTCTGTCCACAAAGAAGTTTCTATTATGTTTGTATGTGCAGTTTTCACGGTGGATTTGGAGAGACCAAATAAACCCGTTATGAGAACCATTTGCGTCTGTAAATGCCTGGGGTGGAGAAACAGTGAAAACTCGACTGCTCCTCGACGTGAGTGGAGAAGAAAAAGAGCGCAAGATTGACCACGCAGCCAGCACGCGCCTGCAGCATGACATCAAAGGACAGTCAGATGAGTGGTTAAAAGAGATCGCAAAAGTTTGAAGCTACTCTGACTTGCATATTTGGTGCGTCGGACTGAAGCATGACAAAGATATTTACATCTGGATTTCATTTTTTGAACTTAAAGTGTGTTTTGAAATGAGAGAAATGTGCATACTGTTTCATACTCAAGTGAAGTGTTCTAGTGAGTTAAGTGTTTTAAGTTAAGAGTTTGAAATTTACATGGTTAAGGTTTAAGAATTTTTATTCTACAAAGATAAGTGTTTGAAAAAAATATACCAAACTTGGGTTTAAGATATTGATGTTTCTGATTTCAACTAAGTATTTTTGATTGAAAAGTAATCATTTCTAAAATGTCACAAAAGGGTGATTTTGATGTTCATAATCAAGGGGAATCAAATTCTGAAGAAAAATCCCCCAAATTAGCTGAAGAGTTGCTACCTAGACGAAGTCAGAGAGCTAGAACACTAACAGAGAAAGGGAAAGAACTGCAAGATGAAAAGTTAAAGTCTCTTCAGCAAAGATTTAACTACATATACTCAAAATGGAAATCTCATGTTAAGTTTTCTAAGCAGTCCTTATCACAGTCTGCAGTTTCACCTTCAGACGAGCTGCTAAAAGATATTATTGGTGATATCACAGGTCTTTCTGCAGAGGTTCAGCTTGTTTATGAAGAACTGCATAACATTTCAGTACCATATCAGGACACAAGACGAAGAGTAGACCAGTGTGTAGAGGTCTCAAAGTTTGTTGTAAAAAGAGCTTCAAGTCAACTAGGTGGTTTATTGCCAGCTGAAGAAGAGCAAGAGTGGCCAGAAGCAGGTTCTCTTTTTGACTCTAGCACCTCAAAATCTGGTTCAATTTTGTCTTTCTTGAAAAGCGCTTCACATATTTCAAAGAACTTGTCTTGTAAACAACAAGAAGTTGCTGCTGAAGTTGCTGCAAATCAAGCTGTTCTGAAAGTGTTAGAAGAACAAGAAAAAGAGCAGTCAGATATACAGAATCTGGAAGCAGTCGTGAAGAAGAAAATTGCAGAACATGAAGCAGCTGTTGTGAGACGTCGTTTGGAACGAGAAGCAGAAGAGGTTAGGCACAGGATCCAGAGAGAAGAGGAAGAAATTAAAATGAAAGCTCAATTAGAAGAGGAGCATACATTTCTGCAAAGGACTCTTGAAGAAAAACGAAGAAGAATAAAACATTTGGAAGCAGTTAAAGATCTGAGTGTAGCAAAAGCAAAGTTGCAGGTGTATCAAGGTCAAGTTTTGGAAGAAGACAGAAATGAAGTTGCAAACAAAGTTGCACTGACAGATGATAAAGAACAAGAACCCCCAAATCCCTCATTCATGCAAACAGCTACACAGCAGTCTTCCTCTGCTTCTGCCAGTGAAGGGACAGCAGAACTCGTCAAGATGCTAGCAAGCGCTTTAAGTGCAAACAGAATTCCTGTCCCCGAACCAACAATGTTCAATGGCGACCCCTTGAAGTACAATGATTGGAAACTTTCTTTCCAAACCTTAATTGATCAATAGAGCATTCAAGATAAAGAAAAACTCTATTACCTTCGCCGATATGTTGGTGGTCAAGTCAGACAAGCTCTAGATGGTTTTTTCCTTCTTGGAACTGAATCTGCTTATGTTGCACCATGGGTGATGTTAGAAGAAAGATATGGAAATCCGTTTGTGATTGCAAAGGCATACAGAGACAAACTGCAAGCATGGCCAAAAATTGGATCCAAAGACAGTTTTGAGTTAAGAGAGTTTGTTGATTTTCTTCATAGTTGTGAAACAGCTATGGCTCAAATCAAGACATTGGATATCTTAAATGACTGCAATGAAAACAGAAAAATCTTGTCAAAGTTGCCAGACTGGTTGACAGCAAGATGGAACAGAAAAGTCATTGAAATAGAGGAAGAGAGTAATCGCTTTCCATCATTCAGTGAGTTTATTAAGTTTTTAACAAGAGAAGCTAAAATTGCATGCAATCCCATCACTTCATTGCATTCAATAAAACAAGGTGAAGTTGAAAAACAGAAAACACAGAAGCATTCCAGTTTTGTAGCTAAATCACTGAACACAAAATCCACTGAAAGACCGCTGGCTACATGCATGTTTTGCAAAAGGACTGGACACACTTTACATAAATGTCAAAACTTCATGGAGAAAGATCTCAAGGATAGAGTCAAATATGTTCAGTCTGAGAGATTATGCTTTGGATGTCTACAGTTTGGTCATCATTCGAAAAGCTGCAGTAATAGGAGCACCTGTGACATGTGCAAAAGACGACATCCTACTTGCCTGCATGAAGAGAGAGACAAAGAAAAGCAAAGGTCTTCACAAAACAATCAACATCTTTCTAGAACAGACTCTAACACAATGCAAGTGAACAACCAAGAATGTTCACCTAATCCTCACCCCGAAATAATTCCATCTGTAATTTCAAACAGAGTGGTCCATGATGGGTCCACAACACAAACAGCTGCAGTTGTTCCTGTATGGCTTTCATCGTGAACCCATCCAACCAAAGAAGTCCTCGTATATGCACTTCTAGATTCTCAGAGTGACACAACGTTTGTTCTCAAGGACGTGGCAGACACTTTGGACATCAGCAAGGAAGCAGTCAAACTCAAACTCTCAACAATGGCATCAAAGAACACAGTGATAAACTGTCAAAGAGTAAATCATTTACAATGCCGTGGTTTTTCCAGCACTAAGAAAGTTTCTTTACCCCCAGCGTTCACACGTGAGTTCATTCCAGCCAATAGGACTCACATACCAACAAACGAAAAGGCTAAAGCTTGGTCCCACTTGGAACATCTTCAAGATGAGATTCCAGCTCTGCAAAACTGCAAAGTCGGTTTACTCATTGGCTATAACTGTTCTCAAGCTTTACTGCCAAGAGAAGTTGTGTCTGGCAAAGAAAATGAGCCTTATGCTCAACGCACAGACCTTGGGTGGAGCATTGTCGGCCATGGAAACCCTCATGTTGATTTTAGTGATGCTATAGGCTTAAGTCATTGCATAATAGTGCAGCAAGTGACACCGATGGTTAAACCTTATGTCAACCTCAAAACTAAAGTGAACTTCGTCAACAGAACAAAAGTGAAAGAAATAACTCAAGAAAAAGTTGAGGAAGAGAATTTTGTGTCTCAAGAAGATCTCACTTTCATGACAACATTAAAGGACAACATCACACAAAATGAAACAGGTCATTATGAAATGCCCTTACCATTCAAAGTTCCAAGACCAAACTTACCTAACAACAAAGTAAGTGCTTTACATCGCCTAAAGTCTCTTGAAAGAAGATTAAGGAAGGATAAAGGATATTATGAAGACTATGTGAATTTTAAGACTGACATTATTTCACGCGGAGAAGCAGAAAAGGTCCCTGAAGAAGAAACAACCAACCCAACAGACGCTTCTCAAGGTTTGAGGGTGAAACAACTCAAGAACTCTAATTGTTTCACAGGTCCAATGTTTCTCTGGCAAAGTACTTTACCTGTGAAAGAGTCCATGGTGGGAGAAATTAAGGACCCCGAACTCCGAAGAATAGTGTGTAACACGACGACACAGAAAACGCCATCATTCGTAGATCATTTTCAGAAATGTTCTCATTGGACAAGACTGGAAGGAGCAAATGCCAGATTGAAGCGATTTAACAAAGAATTAAAAGAAAGGAAGCAAAGAACAACAAGCAATAATCTGGAAGTTAGAAGAAATGCAGAAAACACAATCATAAGACTAGTTAAAAATGAAGCATTCTGTAAAGATATCAAGACTTTGAAGTCAAAGAAAACAATCACAAAGGCTACGGACAGTAATCTGTGGAAGTTAAGTCCATTCTTAGATGATAAAGGCATTCTGAGAGTAGGAGGACGCTTAAGTCAATCTACACTACATCCAACCATTAAGCATCCAGTTATACTACCCAAGAACAGTCATCTTTCAAGGTTGCTTATTAAACATTTCCATGAAAGAGTGCATCATCAAGGAAGAGGAATGACAACAAATCAACTGCGAGCGAATGGCTGGTGGATCCTTGGGAGCAGCAGTGCCGTCTCATCATACATTTATAAGTGTGTTAAGTGCAGAAAATACAGGAAATGTACTGACGAACAAAAAATGAGTGATTTACTTCAAGACAGAACAGAACCGTCACCACCTTTCACTTACGTTGGGATGGACTGCTTTGGACCTTTCCTTGTCAAAGATGGAAGAAAGGTTTTCAAAAGATATGGCCTTTTGTTTACGTGTTTATGCTCCAGAGCCATACACGTTGAACTGCTTGAAGATATGACGACTGATGCGTTTCTCAATGCCTTGAGAGCATTTATTGCTATCAGAGGAAATGTGCGTCAACTAAGAACCGACAGAGGTACTAATTTTGTGGGTGCAAGGAGAGAACTTGAACAACTAATGAAAGGGATGGATCAAGAAAAAATAAAGGTTCTTGGCTGTGAGTTTCTTTTGAATACTCCATCTTCGAGTCACATGGGTGGGGTTTGGGAAAGACAGATAAGAACAATAAGAAGTGTTCTTACTGCAATTCTTGACCAGTCTGCACAAAGACTAGTGCCTCCTTACGGACCTTTTTCTATGAGGTCATGGCAGTTGTTAACAGTAGACCACTCACTATTGAACATCTCAACGATCCGAATGCACTGGAACCTCTGACTCCTAACCACATTCTGACAATGAAGTCTACGATTCTCATGCCTCCTCCTGGAGAATTTGTCAAGGAAGATTTGTACCTACAAAAAAGATGGCGTCGAGTACAGTATTTAGCCAATCAGTTTTGGACTAGATGGAGGAAAGAATATTTGTTGAACCTTCAACAAAGACAGAAGTGGTACAAGAACAGGAGGAATTATAAAATCAATGACATTGTTCTTCTTCATGATGATTCAGCACCACGCAATCAATGGAGGTTAGCCAGAGTCAGTGAGGTTTATTCAGGATCAGATGGCAGAGTAAGAAAGCTAAGGTTGCAAGTTAGCGATAGCACACTTGACAGAGGTGGAAAATCCATGATTGGAACAGTATTTCTTGAAAGACCAGTTCATAAGGTTGTAACTTTGATTGAGGCAGACTAATAATACTTATAAAGTGTTGTTAAAGACAAAGTACAGGACCTTAGAAAAATCCCACATTAAGATTAGTGTGATTTGGTGGGAGTGTAACGGTCATTTGTTAGTCTGGTGTGTTTTGTTTTATTAATGTTGGTTAAGTTATGAGAAGTTTATTTTGAAGGTAATTTTATTTTGAAAATACCGGAAGTGCTTACCATGCTTAGCGCACATTGTACGGACAGAGAAGAGAGACGCTGGAAGCAGGAGCACCACGTTTGTATGCAAAGAATACCAGATGTGGATGAGAGGAAATTAACAGTAACTCCCATCTCGGCATGCAGCCAACGAGGTGATTTATTTATTTGTTTTAACTGTCTGTCCACAAAGAAGTTTCTATTATATTTGTATGTGCAGTTTTCACGGTGGATTTGGAGAGACCAAATAAACCCGTTATGAGAACCATTTGCGTCTGTGAATGCCTGGTGTGGAGAAACACCATATTCACCTGTTGTCAGTGACACATAGATCTGAGTATCATCTGCATAGTTGTGATAAGATATGTTATTACTACGTATTAACTGCCCTAGTGGCAGCATGTAGAGGTTGAACAGAAGGGGTCCCAGGATCGATCCCTGGGGCACACCACAAGTCAGCTCAAAGTTAGCTTATTTGTTTTGTATTTATTTTTTTATTGTTTTTGTATGAGTTTACTATTTAAAAAAATCAATTTCCTCAATTAAAGTACTATTTATCTAAAGACAATTATTAAATTCAATTGGCTAGCAGGCTTTCTACTTTGCTACTTTGTACTTTGCTTGACAGGAAAGAATCCTTCAACAGATAATAGGGGAACCCTCCTAACCAAATGTCTGCACACTTTTTATCAATTAATTGTTTTATCCTTGTAGAAACTTCCTTTAGGTGCATAATAACGTAAAATGTATTCAAAGTTAGTCTGTTTTGCAGATTTGCAGCAGATTTGATTTGAATCTTCTTCCAAAGAACAACAAGAGAAAAAAACCAAACAAACTAAGGACATGTTTTCCCTGCATCATCTACAGGTGAAACACAGCAAGCCCTGCTTTTGTGTTGCTTTCATCTCCAAAAACAACACTATCACAAACATGGCCCGTGTTGACTCACCATGACAATTTGTGACACAAAGTGCGAGCGTCAAAAAGCAGTCTCCCTGGAGCGCATTAGAAGCTGGCAGCAGCACCTGACAGTGTTTTTCTTTTCTGTGTGAAGCCCGTCTGAGTGTTTGTGTGGATTCACTCCAACGAGCTGCGAGCCAGGACGACTGAAAGCTCTCAATGACCAATTTAAACATTCAGAACCTGCTCAGAGCACGTGACACAATCACAGCGTTTGCTCCTGGAAACGCCTTCAAAATTAATGTGTTAAGTGGAGTTTTTCTCCATCATCCTGGAACTGCAAAAAGAGGACTATGGCTAAAATATGTTTTAATATACAGTTCAAAGACTAGTTTGGGCACAATAATAAACTTTGACCATATTTTTGTTCAGTTGTTTCTTTGTAATGAGGAGAAGCTGCTTCTACCTGCTGCAAAGCATATTTGTGCGTTTCCAAACACCTGCCACTGTGCTACTCTTCACTCTTTTCCTCGCACAATTCTTCACCGTCCGGGCTGTAATAAGCGACCAAATGAGCAAGCACTGTGCAGCGCCGGAGTGGACAAAAGAAGTCTGGGCATCGACAAACCATTAGGAAGCCCAAATGAGGCGAGCAGGAGCGAGTGTGGAGGCAGAGAGTCGACAAGTAGCCAAAGAAGGAAAATGACCACATGCATCAAAACATCCGCCCGGTCTTTGGCCGACAGCATTAGGAGAGAGCGGAAAGGATCTCACTTACCTGGGAAGATAAACTGCTGCTTGTATTTGAAATAACTGGATGCTGCAAAGAAAGAAAAACGTGGTTTGTTTTCAGTAAGTTTAACCAAAAAGTTATCTTATATTTTACTTCGATTAAACATTTTTTAGGAGGAGAGTGACAATTCATCAATAATCATCAACAGATATGTACCACTTTGAGTTTAAACTCTGCAAATATTGTAATTTTTTTCATTTTGGATATTTTAAACCAAGAAAACCCCCGATAAAATTCATAGCTGGTATTGGATTACCTCCAGTGGAGTGCTTCCTTTTTCTATTTAGTCTAAAAAAAAACAAAATAAAAATGTTAACCTTTCCTTAATCTTTTTGTAAAATGTTTTACGCCAGTGTTATTTCTTGATTAACCATTTTAATATTAATTTTTTTATATTCATCCAAATGAATATTAAGAAAAGTCTGAGTGTTGAAAAGATTTTGGAAAATTGGGTGTAAGCAAATCAATATTATTGATAGATTGCAATCTTTAAATGCTTTCTTAAACATTCAGTAATGGATTGAAAAAGAGAACTAATGGAGAAGCAACATTATATTTACAAGTTTTACTGACATGTTCATCTTAATTTCTGTATGTGTAGATGTTGGAAGTAAAATCAATATGTCAATAAAATAGGAAACATATAATATGATCGTATTTTCCGGACTATAAGTCGGCCTTTTTTTCATAGTTTGGCAAGGGGTGCGACTTATACTCCGCAGCCACTTATATTAGAAATAAACTGAAATAAATACATTGTTAACCCTCCTGTTATGTTCATTTGTGAGGAACAGAGATGATGGTCCTGGGTCAATGTGATGTATGAGGTCTGTTGACTGTTAAGAGTATGTTAAGTGACTCAGAGAATCAGCAAACTTTTTTTACTTTAACATCTTGAAGGCTAAAAACATAATATTTTATTTTCCAATGATTTCATAGATTCAGAAATGCAATAAAAATGACAACTGTTTCTACAAATACAGGATGAAAACAGTGTATTAGTTGGCCAATGATGCTTCATGAAAGGAATAAATAAATAAGTATGAGAAAGAATTACTGTGAAATTATGAGATAAACAGTCTGCTATGATTGTGTCATATGAGGTTGTGCAAGTTATAAGTTGGTCTTGGTCTCAGATTTTGTCAAATAAATTTCCCGTCAAAATGCGACTTATAGTCCAGTGCGATTTATCTGTGTTTTTTTCTACTTTATAATGCATTTTTGGGCTGGTGCGACTTATACTCAAGAGGGAATTATAGTCCGGAAAATACGGTAGTAAAAAAATTATTTATCATGTCGGCTCACTTGAAGTTTAAGAGAAAATGGGTATTTAAGGTATTTCTTAGTTTCAAATAATTTATTTCCTCCATTCATTTTCTAAATTTGCCTCATTTCAGTTGGGGGTCACAGAGTTGCAGTTTATTCTGTTAATAAAGTGCAAAGGCAAGGTTCACACTGAACAGTTCACCTGTCCATCACTGGGCTTAAGGATTTTTCTTTAGTAAATGATTTCATTTTTCAAAATTATTATTATTATTACTATTATTATTGTTTTTCAAACATGTCACAAAAACAACAAGAGATAAATTAATACACCCAACTAATAACAATAATCATGCATTCAGCCATGTAATTCTTTTCAGTAAAGGAGGAAAATATTTGTCCAAAAAAAGGTCCTAAAAAGGCTAAAAGTGAATTTAAGCATATGAAAAATGACTGATCAGAATATTTTTTTAAAGAAAATGACTTGAACAAATTGTCCATTTTGTAGCTTAAAGTACTGCAGGGAAACTTTCTCTCCAGTTAGATGCTTCATGCATTGTTAGCTTTTTTGGCTCATGTTTTTAATTTTATTCACTTTTATTTAACCAGGGTTAATGAAAAAAAACGTATTGAGATTAAAAATCTTTTTTGCAAGAGCGTTCTTGCAAATACCATGTGACAAATAAGATAACTTCACTTAACTTTTTCTTTTCTTCCCTAATTTAAATTAATAGTGTAAAACTTTGTTCCCAAAGTAGGGCCCGTTCCTCCATGAATGACAGTCATTCTTTTAAAAAAAATGTTGGGATTTTTTTAAACATTTCGGATTGAAATGAGAAAAAGTCCCTCGTACCTGTTAGGTTGAACTGTTTCTGTTGTCGTGCCGACTGCGGGGAGGGATGCAGTGGCGACGGGGGCGTGGCGCTGCTGGGCAAAGGCGGAGCCGGAGAGGATGGAGTTGATGAGGTGGTGGATGATGGATTACTGCTGGAGTCTGGCTGGTATGGAACCGAGATGTGATCCTGAAAGGAGACCAAAAAAAGAATTGATGTCAGAATTTGTGGCGTTTCGGCTTTGTTGTTTCTTGATTGGGTTTTGTTCCTTTCGGGCACAACTTCCAGTAAATTAACTTTGTCACAAGAAAAACAAAGCAGCTTGGGAGCTTTGAATTTGTCTGACAGAAGGAATCCATCATGAGAAGTTGTCGTATTTATTTTGTTTTTTTCTGCTTGTTATGTTGTTGAAAACTTTAACAAACTGATTTCCTCACAAAGCACTCTTCAGAATTTCTTGGTATTTTATGCATCAAGTTGACTTTACAGTAAAACACATGTTTAAAAAGATTTATATTGATCACAATAAGGAAGTGTAAACGATTAGAAGGTTCAGAAAGCTCGCAAAAGCAGAAGTTAAAACCACATCTGGATTTTTAAATAAAAACTCCTAAATAACAGATAATAATTGCACTTAAATATATTTTAAAATAAAAGTTTTCCGTTGTTTAAATCTATTGATTCAATTTGTATCCACAGGACTAAAATCAAAGCAAATATTTTGTTTTTCTCAAGCCGTCAGCTTCTAAATCTCTGATAACCTTTGAATGCAACAGCAGTCCAAGGTTTCCCCCTGAAACGCAGCGATAACAGCAGAAAAAAAATTGACTGCAAACCTTTTAGCTTGATAGATTATCTTCTTCCATCTCTGTTTGTTAATTTTCTATGTGGGTGTGAATGAAGGGAAGTCGATGCTTCTTCTTTGAAAGAGAAAAATCAATCCAGAGGCAGCTTTGGGAAGCACAATGCAAAGTGGATGCAAGCTTTAATGTGCAGCTTCAAATCAGCATACCACTGGTGTTTTTTGTCAGTTTTATTTCTGCATTTCCTTTTCCTTTAAATGCATTTCACATTTTCGGCCCACCTGCACCTAGCACGTCATTAAATTTAGATGAGAATATGATATCATATGCAGATTGATTGACAGGCCTGCTACGCTCAGGTGCACAAGCAGCAGACAATAAAATAGAAATTTTTCAAATGAGCATCCCGATGTGGGGGGTTTGGAAATGTAATTATCAAATGTAATCATATTTTTAGTTACAATCAGTGCACAAACAATTATTTTTCATAATCATATCAATGAACTGCTGGCTTATTAGAGGAAATTTCAAACACTTTCAGCCTTGATTATCTTCTTGATTTATGACTTGCAAATATTTGAAATACCATCTGTGAGTTTCTTCAAGTTTAGGTTTGGGCCAACATCTCAACTCTAGAGAGATATGTTACAGATCTAATTTACACTTCAGATTAATAAAAAGGAGAGTTTAGTTAGTTGCATCAATGGTATTCTTACACAAATAAAAGAAATGATGAATAAGTTACTAAGAATAAAAATGCAGCATTGGGTGCAAAAGTAGTAAACAAAAAGTAATTTAATGCAGATTAAATCATTTTTAAATCAGTAACTTCACTCGGTGGTGGTAGTGTGATGGTCTGGGGTTGCTTTCACACTGCAACACCTGTCATACCTCATAAGTTTATGAACCCAAGAAGAAACCAGATCAATGCTTAAAGCACAAAACTAACTTTAAAGTGACTAAGAGCTAAAATGTACACATCTATCACAATTTCTGTGTTTTTCTTTGGTTTTTTTTCTGTGGCTTTGGTTTCCTACTTTGTCGTGCATTCATAATACACCAGGTCGAAAGGTCAAAACTCAACTTTTGCTTGTTTCTTGAATGTGATGATGACTAAAGGTAAATGTTCCAGAGTTCGCAAAGGGGGAACGATTTCACCCATGATTTTACTGCAGGCCAATTAAGAACAGAAAAACCTTTCCTTAATGTGACAGACACAAATGAGGAAATAGTCACATGGCAGGCCACCCCTCTAAATGCTAAGCCAATAAAAACAGTTCCCCAGAGAAACCCACCAGTCAGAGAAGACTAGATTCACCTTGTTACAGAGTGGAGAATTAAGCGACTGAACCGTGGAATCTCATCAATACAAGCTCCTTTAAACAGTAGTAATAGCACATCAGCTTAAAGAGCTGCTGTTTTAATATAAATAACAATAACAAAACATATTTTCGATCATTGCATTGTATTGGCCTTCTACTCTGCTGTTTTCAATTCCAGACTTCTGTGAACCGAGAAACCAAAGCGTTTGTGGATCCTCTGTTCGGTCACAGAACAAGAGTTTCTCGAGTTTTCACAAATGTTTTCTTCGTTTCATTGTCACGGATGATGTGGAGTAAAACAGTTCAGAGTTGTCTTGACGACAATTCCAAAAGGTGTACCCCCCCCCCCCCCACAAGATACACAAACCACTTTTAAAGATGATTCTCAATTCTTCAAAATAGAGAACAACCTTTTAAGCCAATAAAGCTCTGGGCGGCTGGTGTTTTCCTGGGTTTTTTTTCAACCTTTTGAAATTAAGATGAAAATCAATAACTAATCTAGCTATGTCCCCAGATGTGTTTTTGCTGTCCATGGCATGTTTAAAGCAAGGTTTCCTCCTAACATAAAGCTCCTGCTGCCTCAACTCTCATAGGTTCAACATTCAACAGGGTCTTGTTTTACTTTTGTTTTGTTGTGAAGGAGAAAATAGAAAAGCTTCTGCTTTAGTGATGGTGTCATCCTGATGTTTGCTTCCACAAATCCTTGTTAAACATGCATGTTTGTTTCACAGCGGGGAGTCCTGTGACAAACTTTTCTCCCGAACTGAGCGTCAACTGTGAGAACGGCTTGCTGCAAAATATTCAGCGTAGGAATACAAATCCATCTGTGCAAACATCAGCGCTGCTAAAGAGTTTTTTTCTGGCTGTTTGCTCTTCCCCTGGGAAATACACAGTGACTCATAACCAGCTCCTAAAAATCTGACATGTCAGACAGGTTCCACACTCATCTGAGTTCACGGCTTATTCTTTGTGCTTACCTTGTTGATTTTGTTGGTTTTGGGGAGCGTCTGACTGATGTGCAGGTCTGTGTACCTGAGCGGGTTGTTGATATCACACGGCACTGATTCAGTCCGTACCAGACGAGCTACTGCACAGATAGAAGGAAAAAAAAGCACAAAGGAACAATGAAGCATTGTGGGAAACCGAACAAATGTTGGCACCATGGCTAAACAAAATGCAGTGGGCGCTTTCTCTAACGTGAGAAATGTACAAATCGTTCTCTCTACAATGTCTTTCCATTACAAGGCAGAAAAAAGTTTCCTGAAGAAGACTAACAAACGGGTACGCTGTCTTATTAAAGCAGCAGAAGATGTCTAATTAGTGGTCATTACCTTGAGTCATTCCTTGTTGATCTTATTCAGACGGACGAGAAGGAGCAGAGCAGAGAGAAGAAACAGAGAAACTTTACTTTCAGTGCTGATAATGTCTTCTTTATAGTACTTCATCAAAATAAACGGTATGTGATGCTTGAATATTAGCTTTTCAGTTAATTCATTTACAGGCACAGAAAGGTTTCCTTTTCTAATATATTCTGCATGCTCCGATAAATGAGTAATCATGAGAGCTCATTGTGAAAATGAAAAAGCATTTCTGCTAATTCATTTTAATGGTCAAATTAGATATTTATAATTCAAATTTGCTACACATTTACTAAAGAACTTTTTGAAAAGTAAATGACAAATACCATTGTCCTTATTTGAATTAAGTGACAGAATGAGCGATGTTGAAGAAGAAAAAGAAAAAGCGGTTTGGCTGATTGCTGCTTTTTTCTTTTTTATTTTGAGTCAACAAATGCAGCTTCGTTTTGAAAATGAAAAAGCATTCCCGATATTGACTTTTATTTTTAATTATTCCACAGAAATGCTTCCATAAAATGGTTCTGGACTGGGTCTGACTTGAGTCAAACTTTCCTAAATGATATCAACCCTTTAACACCGGAGCTTTCGCTTTGGTGTTAACGCTCTTTAAATCACCGCAACCCTTTAGACATTTATGCAGTTCATGTATTCCAAGGAATTTTAAAGTGGATAAAAGCAGTTTAGCGCTGATATACAAAAACTTTGCATTAGTAAAGTGCTTACACAATCAACATAAACAAGTAAATTTTTTTTAAAAAGCAGCTTGGCGTCATAATACCTTTGAAGGATTCTCTTCCACCTCGCTGTATGATCAGTAAATGGCAAGGCGGGGCTTCTTTGGTGCATTTGTTGTGGCACTTCAGCCTAAGTGCATGCAAGAATACAAACAATAAATAATGAAAATGCTCATTTTCTGAATTTTTATTCAACCATGCAGAGCTAAACCTCACTGTAAACCCGAACAGTACAATGAGCTCAAAAGTATTATCATAGAACTCAAAAGTAGCAACCAAGTCAATTCAGCTTAAAATCTATGAGCCGATTCAACTTTGACTCGTTAAATCTTTATTGGACTAAATCATTTTGAGTAAATGAAACCTTTGTGTCAAAACTTAAAAGTAAACAGACGTGATTACATCATTAAGACATTCTCTACATACTGAATAACAGCGGTAAGTGCTCCTGCCTCAGAAAGGTTCAAGTCCCAGTTGGGGACCTCTAACAGTCCTTTCTGTGTGGAGTGTGCATGCATTGGATCTCTGGCTTTCTCACACCAGTGGTTTGGCAGGCCCATGGCCCACAGAGGAAACAGTTTACATTTAGTTAAAGTGTCAACTCAAACATTTTTAGTTCTGATTAACTTGAAATTTTTAAGTAAGGTAACTTAAAAAAAAAGTATGTAATTATGTTCCTCATAAATTTTGAGTTGACTGAACCTATTCGGGTTTACAGTGGTGTTTTAGAACCAATGTGTTAAGAAAAGGTAAAAACATCAAAATTCAAAAGGTATTCAAGACCAAAACAGACCAAATAAACAGTTCCAAAAGCAAGACAGCAGCTTCTTTAAGATAAAACACATCTGATAAGTTTTTATTTTAACATGCAAGATCAAATCAGAGTTAATGAAGCTGCAATTTTGGCCTCTTTATTTTAAAAACACTGATACCTACTTGCAATTTTTACACTTTAGTCCAAACAACATTCCCTTTCCACATACTATGCATGTCTGTGACATCCAGTACTTTGTGGAAAACCTGCAAAAAAGATGGAACAAGATTTAAACAGGATTATAACAGAAGGAGTCATTAACATTTATGTGGTCGTGCATCTGTGTATCATGTGTAAAAATGTATTCAGTAAAAAAATTCTCAACATTGTTCCTCAATTATCCTTAATCCGGGTGGAAGAATAAAGATCACCCTCCCATCAGAGTCCAACTGCAAGGATAACAGAGGCCTAAATATTGTTTGTTTACCTCTCCAATCTTCCTCACCGAGTGATTTAATTTTAGCAATTTTCCTTTTCTGTCCTGCAGTGAGCTCAACCAAATAAACATCTTGCCTGTTAAATCTGCGTTTCAGACCAAGTCCAAAAGGTTCACGTCAATACAACCCTAATCCTGCATGAGGAGGGTTCAGAGACACTCCAACACTCCAAGCCTCCTTCTTCAGCAAACAAGTCCACGGCGGGATTTCCTGCGAGCACGTTTGTGACCGCTGGCAGCATTTACTGATGCGCCGCCTGGCTAATGACAGGTGACTAATGCTGCCTGACAGAATCCACGTCTCTTTATCAGGCTCCTCCTTTATTTTAAATGAGACATAACTCGCTGCAGCCAAATCCTGCCAATACATTTACTTAATGGAGAGTCAGTTATGAAGTCACATATCTTCTGAATGAAAAAATTATTTCAATATCTTGGCAATTTAGAAACTAAATGCAAAAGTTTAAAAATGTGAAAAAGTTCTATTGCATTTAGATGGAGCGACCAGCTCTGCAAATTGATGATTAATGAGTAATAATTAAAATAAAAACAAAGATTCACCTGTGTTTTATTGAGTTTCCCAGATCTCTTCGAGGGATCTGTGGGGACCAGCGAGGCACTGAAAGTGTGTCTGGAGACAAAACAGAAAGAAAGATTTTGTCAATGAAATAGTCATCCTGACAGAGCAGCTTTGAGAATCCGCCTAATGTCCTCCAGCTATCATCAAATGTGACATTTACAGATTTTTTTTAAAACAAGAACTTCAATTATCTGCTCTGCTTCAAATTCAAATATTATACAAATAAATATGTAATTGCTTGTAGAAGTAATTGACTACTAGTTTGATCACAGTCTGAAAACAGACACCTGAAAGATGTTTTTTACAGATAAAGCAAACACGCCTAAAATACTAATAAAGAACTGCTTCAAACAAGCAATTGATTTAAATGCACAATTGTGAAGGAATTTGTTTTATTATTATCATTGTTTAAATGTATTTCTTTAAATGTTAACTCAGATTGACCTTTTTACCTCTTCTTAAAACAGTTCTGTGTGTTTGGTCATATGCTTCTCATGCCCAGCCAGGAAGGGGGGGGTTTTACGACACACTGTCCTCAGCTGATAAGGGATACTGTTTGAACTTAGAATCCAACCAAAAGGGTCATTATACGACACCCCCTAATGAACTTTTTCTGTTTGTCCTGAAACTGTTACCTCCTTCTTGTGTTCTTAATAAAAG